>JACTOM010000117.1:2370794-2708910 GCA_015832385.1 Elymnias hypermnestra | reverse complement strand
TCAGCCTGGTACACCAGAATATTCAATGCATTAAAGGTAAGATGCTTGAAATTGAACTTTTTTTAAATAATTTTAACATTAACATTTTATGTATTACAGAACACTGGCTAAAAAGTAATGAATATGTATTTAGTTTTGGTAACTACCAGGTTGGTAGTTCGTTCAACAGAGTATCATCCATACATGGGGGCTCGTTAATCTTAGTAAATAAAAATTTTAAATATAAGGAACGTACAGACATAGTGAGCCTGTCTGTTGAACGGACAATAGAGCTGGCATCTATTGAATTGGAGCAGTTTCTTGTAGTAACCGTGTATAGGCCCCCTTTGTCCAATTTTGAAGTTTTTGAAAAATTAATGGACCAGGTACTATTCATAATGTCGAAAACGAACAAGAAGTTAGTAGTATGTGGAGACTTCAATATTAATATTTTAGAATGTAGCTCCTCAAGCATGAAACTGTTAAACCTTTTTAACACTTACAATTTATCAAATATGTTTATGGAGCCTACAAGAATAACCTCTTCTAGTGCCACTTGTATAGATAATATATTCACAAACATAAATCCAACTGTGAAAAAGATAATTACTAGTTTAGATTCTGATCACTGTGGCCAACTCATTCGCTTTTCAATTCCAAGAAAAAATGTAAATAAACGTAAAATAACTTTTGTGCCAGTAACCACTGACCGTATCGAGAAAATGAGATCAACCCTTATCTCAAACTCCTGCTTTATACCCAATTCTAATAACCCAAATGAAATATATAGCAATTTCTTTTTCAAAATTACTAAAATATTTAACTCAATATTTAAAAGTAAATCGATCATTCTTACTGACACAATGGCATTCAGTGAATGGGCCACGGCTGATTTGCATAAAAGTAGGCACAAGTTGTATGAATTGTATGCTGAGCGTCAGTACAACACTAGTGTGGAGTTCAGAGATTATGTGAGATCATTTTCCAAGGATTTTAAAAAGAAATGTGTTATTGCTAAATCGCAACACATAAAATATAAGATACAAAACAGTAGTAATGTAATTAAAACGCGGAGTTGCTTTTCCTGTTTCATTATTAATTATTTTCCAAGTTGTTTTAATTACATTACTACTGTTTTGTATCTTATATTTTATGTGTTGGGATTTAGCAATAACACATTTCTTTTTAAAATCCTTGGAAAATGATCTCACATAATCTCTGAACTCCACACTAGTGTTGTACTGACGCTCAGCATACAATTCATACAACTTGTGCCTACTTTTATGCAAATCAGCCGTGGCCCATTCACTGAATGCCATTGTGTCAGTAAGAATGATCGATTTACTTTTAAATATTGAGTTAAATATTTTAGTAATTTTGAAAAAGAAATTGCTATATATTTCATTTGGGTTATTAGAATTGGGTATAAAGCAGGAGTTTGAGATAAGGGTTGATCTCATTTTCTCGATACGGTCAGTGGTTACTGGCACAAAAGTTATTTTACGTTTATTTACATTTTTTCTTGGAATTGAAAAGCGAATGAGTTGGCCACAGTGATCAGAATCTAAACTAGTAATTATCTTTTTCACAGTTGGATTTATGTTTGTGAATATATTATCTATACAAGTGGCACTAGAAGAGGTTATTCTTGTAGGCTCCATAAACATATTTGATAAATTGTAAGTGTTAAAAAGGTTTAACAGTTTCATGCTTGAGGAGCTACATTCTAAAATATTAATATTAAAGTCTCCACATACTACTAACTTCTTGTTCGTTTTCGACATTATGAATAGTACCTGGTCCATTAATTTTTCAAAAACTTCAAAATTGGACAAAGGGGGCCTATACACGGTTACTACAAGAAACTGCTCCAATTCAATAGATGCCAGCTCTATTGTCCGTTCAACAGACAGGCTCACTATGTCTGTACGTTCCTTATATTTAAAATTTTTATTTACTAAGATTAACGAGCCCCCATGTATGGATGATACTCTGTTGAACGAACTACCAACCTGGTAGTTACCAAAACTAAATACATATTCATTACTTTTTAGCCAGTGTTCTGTAATACATAAAATGTTAATGTTAAAATTATTTAAAAATAGTTCAATTTCAAGCATCTTACCTTTAATGCATTGAATATTCTGGTGTACCAGGCTGATAAAGCTATTATCTAAATTTGCATTCACTGAATCTAAAGTGTGGCAATCCTTATGACAAATTTGCTTTTTTAAGCAAGAGGAATTCTCTGTTGTCTTTATTAAATGTTTAAAATAAAATTACTTGGATTTATATCCAAGGGTATGTCAATATTATTGTTATTATGCTCAATAGGAGCATGTCTACTAGCCAAGTTTTTGGCTAAGGTTGTAAACAAATATGATAGCGAAATAGCTATCTGTCGTTTAAAATAATTGGATAGGTGGAACCTATCTTTGTATATATTATAATAAGAATTAGCACACTTGCTAAAGTCAATGATGTGAAATTTATTATTATATGTACATAAATTGTACATAGTCATATTTAACTTAAACCTAAGTAAATTTTCATTATTAGGCAATGTCTGACAATATGGTAGGGTGTAAATGACAATATTTTTAACATTTAAATTATTTAGAGTATCAAAACAATTAATTAAATCTTGTTTGGTCAAATTGCCTCTGTTTCCTAAGAGGATAATAATATTTGTATCACAGTCATAATATTCCCTATTTTTATAAATTGCTTCCACTGTTGATCTTAGGTTTGAGTTGTGGACACAATAATTAGAGGTTGTGTGCCCATATAAAAATGAGTGTAGCAATATGCCCATATTACTTCCAATCTCATCCGTGTACATAAAAGTTTTAGTCAGGTTTTTATAACAACCTGAGGTCCGTCTAATGGAACTATTGTTATATTGTTTAAGGATACTGTCACCCAAGTAGCTTGGTTTTTTGGGTAAAGACACAGGTCCCACATGACAATCTTTATCAGCACAGGAGCTAACAGAGGTACCAATTTCAAGCAAATCAATAGGAGTCTGTGTATTTACACTAATCAAATAGCTAATACTAATAGATAAGCATTGCAATGACCAAAAAGTAATATTTTATATTCTCAAATCTGTAGTGAATTCTTAAATTTGTAGAAGTGATAAAAGTAAAAGTGCCTGCATACAAAGTACACATGTCAGAAGTGAAACAAATTTTAAAGTCTTGTTTATATTTATACAAATCTAATACTTTAGATTTCCGAGATTTAGAGAGAGGGAAAATAGAAGACAGGAGTTTAATGAATTTAATTGTCATTAAAATATGGCAAATTAAAATGAAATGAAATTAAATTAAATGACATTTATTATTATATATATATATATATATATATTTATTTTGACATATATTATTATAAGGTTACAATTGCTTACAATTGTTTAATGCTTACAATTGGCTCTTAAATAACGTGAGTTACTGGCTCCTGAACTAGATCTAACTGTGTTTGATGCCACATGTAAATATTAAAACTACCTAACCTTCAAACGAATTAGCCTAATAAACGCTGCACATCTTCGTGATCCTAATCACGTGTTTCATTCGTAAACATTTTACCTCTCATGCCACTAAAATAATTTCACTTCAAAAATGGAATAACGCTTTTTTTAATTCTGTGAGAACGACCCATCACGGCGTTTTTGTAAGCCTTCAATAATGTAAAAAGTTTCAAAATAATTCCATTGTCGAACCCTCGAAAATGTAAACAAAAGAAATAAAAAGGCAATCTAAAGTTGAGTTAACGTTTAAAAATTCGAGCTCACTTCACTGGTTGTTTGGTAAAGTTTAAAAACACCTGTAATTGTTTTCGCAAATTTTACCTAACTGTGCAAGTTAATTCGTTTTAAAGCCTTACATATACTGCAATATAACGGGAGGAAAGAAAATATTTTAATATTAAACTTGCTGTTTTCGGTTAAAAAACGCAGGTTATTTCTTAAATCTATGGAGAAACAATCCTCAAAATTGGTCTGGCCAATTAGGAATAGTTCAGTCACGTACACATGTCCGGTATCTTTAAATATAATTTTTCTTGAAATGATAATGAAAACATATTTAAATTTGGAAATTCACTCATGTGTTAGCAATTGTTTGTTTAACGGGAGATGTATTATTAAAGTGGAAGTTGAACAATTATTAATTTACTATAATTACCGTTTAAAAGGAAACGGAAGTACTCTTTCGTGAATCTTTCCCGATGTTTCTCCGGTGGCGAAAAACGAAGGAGTTCAGTGAGAACAGTTGGTTAAATGTGTAAGAAGAAATTGTCTTTTATTGTGTTTGATAGTAAGTTTTTGAAATTAGTAAAGCGATGAATAATTAAGGTTTTGTAAATAATAAAAACTATTTTCAGGTGATAAAGTGTATTGTTGAGATTACTAAAACATATTGTTATATTCATAAGTATAATTCTATTAATCCTAATTTATACACACATTTCTATTGAACATTAAACTCAATACATTAATATCTTAACGCTCCAATCAAACACTTAATATCAAAACTACAACTGTCGTACTCTACGAAGTAGCTCAGTCAACCTGCCAAGGCAACGTCATCATTCGCGCCGCTTAACTTAGTCAATACAAAAACTAATATCATAACGCAAACATATTTCACCACAATACATTTATTGTTTAGTTAGGATTGAAGAAAGATTAAATCAACTTTATTGTACCTATATCGATAATTATGATAAAAAAATTATAATGGTCAATTTAAATACTTACCAATCATATAAAAAAAGTAGCGGACGTAGTCGAAAACCAAGTCAAAAATGTGTTTCATTAAATTCATTCTTTAAATAAATATCCAATCACATCACTATAATATATTGTATCAAGTATTTGCATACTTTATATTACTTCCGAAGTTAGAGCTTTCATGTGGCTATATAGGATAGGGATAGTTTAGGGTTAGACTGTGATGGCATGTTGTCTACGATGATAGTCTGTTAAACTGGAAATAGGTAATATCCCCCTGAATGAATGATTCCTCCACATCTACGGCCAAATAAGAATTACAACAATAGTTTAAGGAAATGTTTTATCATCTAAATAACTTAGGATCTTATTATAAACAAGGTTTAAATCTAGCGAACTTCATTGCTTTTAAACCAAGGACTAAGGTTTTTCTTATCATGCAATGAGAAATCGCACATAATCGCTGCTTATTTGTGGGTCTAATATTAAAGCCCCCTAGTTTTTTTTGACGTTGGCTTGGTTGTAAGTCTTATGGAAGATAAAAATATTTTTTGCGTTACATTTATAGTTACATGTGTTTCGGTGTGCGAGAAAAGTGGCTTACGGGCTGTATGCGGCTTGCGGACCACTGGTTGGCTACCCCTTAGCTTACAAATAACGACCTAGAATGAAACCACTTTGGGAAATAAGTGTACGTTAGGCGACGGGTCGTCAACCTGCGGCCCGCCTGCTGTTAGTTGGCCCGCCTGCTGTTAGTTGGCTACGCCTGAGCTTATAAACGACGACCTAGAATGCACTCTGTGAAGTAAGTCCACGTGCCGCTAGTTGGGTACCTCTGATCTTATAAACAACGACCTAGAATAAATCCACTCTGTGAAGTAAACCCGCAAGTATACAAATATACGAGTATATATTATGTCTCGGACGGTAATGCATTGGCAGTTTCCCTGGTGCTACAGGTGTCCACGATCACTTTCCATCAGGCGACCCGCCGTCTCGTTTGCCCATCATAATTATATAAAAATAAAATAACAAAACAAACCTTTAAAAAAGCGAATAATTGTTTATTAGATAAAATGCGGTCCGCACAAATATCCTCATGTTATTTGGGGTCCGCACCAATATGCTCATAACATTTGTAGTCCTTCTATAAGAAAATGTTGCCGACTCATAATAGTAATAGATTGATTTGATATTTGTAACAAAATCAGTAACAAAGCGATGGTCTAGATTTCAATCGCGAACTTATAAAGTTAGACCATAAAGACCTTAACGTACAGCCAATAAGGACCATTCACTCATGTAGTTCTTGCTTCTTGATTTTTGGTAAATATATTTATACTTTATACGCAATAAATGAAATATATTATCCAGATAAAACGACGTCATGTACATATTTAGATAATGTTGTAATTATAATTACATGATCAAGAAAATGTGATGTGAGTGTATACATCATATTTTTATAAATACAGATAGTTAAATTGTTTAATTCCAGTAGGGAACGTCTCCGTCATGGGGGAAATAAATTAGCTATCAAGGTTAAATTGAATCTTGCATTTTGCCAGATCGTTACACGGCCTCGAGCTAGTATTACGTGGGTAAATGTGTAAACGTTTCGTAATATATTAAAGCCTATTACGAAATATATTAAATACTAAACAATTAAATCGCTATTTATTGTGGTTTCTCTAAGGCAATCTGTTTCTTTGTTGAGCAGTTCAGGAGTATGCTAACAATATTGAAGTGGATCGAATCTTTGAACTACTTTTTGTTTTTTAATTGCAGACAGAGAAGCACTACACTGTAATCTCATTCAATAGTAAATGTTGATACAGTCTAAAATGGCAACTAGCTTTTGTGGTCAAAAGGAAGTTACCTCTTCTGGTTTCTACACAGCATCGTAACGGAATACAGTATGCATTAACTAATAAGGCAGCCACAGCCGAAGCCTCACACCAGTACATAGTCAGAATTTTATTAATACAAAAAATATGCAATATGTTGTATTCGAGTTTAGGATACCTATGTTTTGGCTACAAATCCACAAGTACACTTTAGCCCAGTGTACGTATACGTATATATGTTTAATAAAGCGAAATAATCTACAAAAATGTGTTTATTAGATAAAATGTGACCCGCACAAAATCCTCATAACATTTGTGGCCCATCTATAAGAAAATCAACATAGGTCTATAAAAAATCTTCAATATCTCTAATAGACTACAAATACATGGAAAAAAAAATTACCTGTCTGTCAGATCTGGGTGGGATCCGAGGTAGACATAATTCTGTACGAATTGTACCTTATAGCCGGTAATATATTTAATAACAATATATCAGAAAGTAATAACTCGGTAACAGCTGTAACAGTAAGTAACAGCCTATGAACGTCCCACGGTAGGGCACAGGCCTCTTCACTCATACGTGAGAGGGTTTTTAGACCATAGACCCACCACGCTGCTCCACTGCGGATTGTACTCTCTATTATTCCTTTACTCTCATAATCCGACGTGACGGCAATCCGACGCGACCGGAGAGAGATCAGGCGTAGGACTGACGGCTTAACGTGCTCTCCGAGGCACGGGGGTGGATCACACCGCCAAATTTTTCCCAACTTCCGGCAAATATTGAGAAAATCCTAATAGAAAACTCAATATCGATTCCGAATTGGCCCGACCCAGGACTCGAACACAGAACCTCATATCTGTAGTCGAACGTACCAACCACTAGACCAATGAGGCAGTTTGTTGCTAAATAAGGACGAGCCAAAAGATCTTATTAATCTTTAAAAACATTATGATTTAATTTTGTAAAATATACTATGACAGATGATTAAGAACTCAACGAAATATACAAAAAAATGTAATCGTTTGTTATCTCTGAATATTATGCGAAATTCAGTCTGAAATAAGATAAAAACTCTCCCCTGTTACCGCAGAAATCCATTTCCAAGTTCAACAGATCTTTTTCCTTTAGTTTTTGTCGGCGAGGTAGCAGATTTCGTGTCACTTTTTATACTCATTACCAAAGTTTGTTCATTCTTAAACTTTTTCGTAATTATAAATGAGGAAGATAAGATGTATGATGGCTCAATCTCCGAATTTTCTTTGTTATTTACACTGCCATTTTCAGGATATATTTTTAAGTTGTATAAAATCAAGTGTCAGCTTGTCTGGTTTTCAGTTTTTTAAATTGTCTTATGAATTCTACGTTTATTTCACCAATAATTTTAGGAATAAATAATTGAAACAGATTGTATTGCACAACCTAAATAACTCAATTATAATAAAAAGATTGCAACAGCATTCATTGTAAATTTTAACCTCATTTTTTATTTCTAATTTGTTTTTACTTCTGTTTTCATTATTCAAGAAACATTTAGCCCCATTCCTTCTAGTATGTACTAATTTTTGATAAATATTACTGTGTTATTAATAATATGCGGAAAAAAAGCCTACTTGACATAGTATTTTTGTATTAGATTTTCAATTGATTATTAGTCTCTTTTGAAATATCTATATCTACTAATATTATTAAGCTGAATAGTTCATTGCTTTGTTTGGTACAACGCGATCAGGAATAGCTAGTTTGAAATAAGAAATTTGTTTATTTTTGGACAGCTCATTTATTAAGAAAAGTGTATGGAAAAACTTATATTGATTTAAATGCACTTTAATAAGCCTCCATGAATAAACAATGTTTGAATTTCAACATTATAAAGGCTATATTTGTTCTCTTTTACGTGAGATAGATGAAGTAAATAATATTAAAATTAAGTGTTAGCAGCACCAAGTTTGATAATATCCCTTAGATTGCCCGCGCTAAAAATAGTTGACATGGTACGATAGTTCTGTCTCAACTCCGGCAAACAGAGCCTCTAATAAGCATCAAATAAGCATCTCTTGCTTTTTAAGCCATAACGTGTATTATCTATTTCGCTTCTTGCTAACTGTCGCAACAGATTATGCGTAGAGATTACACCAGACAATAGAAAATTAAATCAGTTACAAAGTGACCGTTACAAACGGTGCGTGTCCCGCGTCGAAAGTCGTTGTTTTTTTGGTATTTTATATACTATGTTTATTATTTATTATTTGCGTTTATGATTCTATAAGAGATGTGAATAACAATGAACACCCTTGAGGTAACTTAAAATTTTTAAGATATGAACCTAAGAATACAAGACGGACGTTTTTCACTACCTCAAAGTTTAGCGCAACATGACGCTACACCAGAGTCTTAATTTAATAAACAAAAGATAACATTGTATAGTTTAACTGTTAGCAAACGTAAAAATCATAACATTTGATAATCTTTCATGAACATTAGAGTCCCAAGAGCCCCTTTAGCGTCATTCGAGCTGCGGGGCAATCGACGCAAAAATGTCACTGCGGGGTAGAACAGGCGACGGTTATTTTCGTTAAAAAGCGCGGGCTAAATTACAGGGGTCAATGAAAATGTGGCCGGACAATCTAAGGGGTATTGTGTTATTTATTTTGATACGCATGTATTTATTAATTCAGAGCAGCTGAAATATTCAACTACAAATATATTGTAAATGATTTTGGAGACGATCAAGGTAACATATTTTAGCGCAATAAAGCGCTTTGCTGCTCAATATCGAACAATTCCTGAAAAGCAACCATGTGAATTGACTTAAGCTTCGTGAACTGGAATGAATGCAGTTAAAGCATACCGTATTGCAGTTTACTGAAATGCTTGATATACATATGTCGTGCAAACATTTGTGTGAACGATATATTTATATACAAACTTTATTGCGCAGTGCAAAACGCAAGCTTACTGTTATAAAGCTTTATCTACCAGCCAACCTTTGAAATTAACGAAAAATCATTGGTACATGGTAGGGACAGAAAACTAATTAGATATAAATCGAAACAAAAATATAAAAATTATCATCATCTGTATATAATATGAAGATTTTTTACATCGCCTCAAATTTTTTCGTCCACTTATCGCATTTCGTATGACGAGATAAAGCGAAAAACAGAACTCGGCAGAGTAAAAAGGTAAAAAAAAGTAACTAGAGGCCCATTGACGTCCCACTGCTGGGCACAGGCCTCCTCACTCGTATGAGAGAGGGTTTTTAGAGCATTGACCCACCACGCTGCTCCACTGCGGATTGGCAGGCATAGTACACAACAAATGTACTCTCTATTCCTTAACTCTCATATTCCGACGTGACGGCAAATGGCAATCTAACACGACCAGAGAGAGTACAGGCGCAGGACCAACAGCTTAAAGTGCTCTCCGAGGCACGGGGGTGGATCACACCGCCAAATTTTTCGGAATTTCGGGAAAGTAGCCAAGGCCAAATTGGCAGAGCCCATGGCTCGCCTCAGCTGACGGTGTAGAATTTACTATTTATTCTCTTTCATTCGAGCTAATTTATAAAAAAAATACTTGCATCGTGGTTTCATAAGACTATACTAACTTTTTATTTGATCTACTTACGTAATTATCCTTCACAACAGCTGGTTCGATTTCGATGAAAAAAAAAATATGTGAGGATATTTGAATACAGACATTTTAAGTTTAATTTGGTTGTGGTTTTAGGAATGGATGGGGTTGACAATTTCAACCGGCTTTCCACAAAACTATACATTTAAAACTGGGCAGAAGTAATCTAGCTTCCTTGTTTTACTTAAAGGTGATTTTTGATCGCGTGGTAATACGGGAAAGATCCTGAAATATCACGACATTCGTTGATTATTGGATTGAATTGCCAACCTAGATCAATCTAGAATCTACCTAATCTTAAATCCAGTTCAGTCGCATGTACACACGTGCAAAAACAGTGTATTTATAAAAATATTGAAAAGCAACATGGTAAAATTCTAAAGCAAGCCAACTCCCGCGACCGTAACAAGTTTGTTCATTAACTGTCGCGAATAACTCGCGAACTTCTAATTATATCGCCGAGTCGGGAATTACCATTTGTACCCTAAACTCTACAACTCACAATTTCTGCTAGAACAAGGTTTTCTGTTACGTGTATAATAGTATAGTTCGCTTTAGAAATAGGGTTTATTTTGTATAGCTTATAAACAACCTTCAGTTGCATTATAACACGAGATTACGATCTAGACTTATAGACGAATTGTGTAATAATACTTTGAGTTAAACTACTTAAAATGTGCATATTTTATCTAAGTCTAAATTACAATGACAATGCTTAATATATGTTTAATGCTTATGTACTCACTCTGTTCTTGAATTCTTGCTTTAAAATACCACCACGCTATATTGTATCACTTCACCTTCACTAACGAAAATGACGAGAAACCCTTAGATTTATTTACTATTTTCATTATATTTAATTTTGATTGTCATTCTATTTTAAAATTTATATTATTAATTTTAATTAATGTTTTTTTTTATTTTTATTTGTCCCTTTTCTGTGTTTGTTTTGTTGTTTGTGTTACACTCTATTTACTTGTAAAATTAAAGTGTAAATAGGGGTACGAGTAATTACCTTTTATTGCTCTGCCTCATTGGTCTAGTGGTTAGGATGTTCGACTACAGACATGAGGTCCTGAGTTCGAGTCCCGGGTCGGGCCAGTTCGAAATCGATATTGAGTTTTCTATTAAGATTTTCTCAATATTTGGCCGAAGTTGGGAAGTTGGCGGTGTGATTTACCCCCGTGCCTCGGAGAGCACGTTAAGCCGTCGGTCCTGCGCCTGATCTCTCTCTCCGGTCGTGTCGGATTGCCGTCATGTCGGACTATGAGAGTGAAGGAATAGAGAGTGCACTTGTGTACTATGCTCTAAAAAACCCCTCTCACATGAGCGAGGAGGCCTGTGCCCAGCAGTGGGACGTTAATGGGCTGCTACTTACTTTTACCTTTTATTGAAAATAAATAAAAGATAGAAGGTTTAGTACTTTTGAGTCTCCTTTTTATTTGGACGAAATCCAAAAGTATAGGAGCTTCAGGATTCACGTGATGGTGAAGTCTTTAGTGACAACATTTGGCAATCATTTCGTTGCACTTGTTTACGAGTCCTATTTAATGAAATAAATATATTTGCGTCTCCCGCTTCTGTTTGTTTTTCCTCTCACTAATGATTGTCTTTAAGACGACTTAGACGACAAAAGGGCGTGGGAATTAATGAATTGCTCTATATAGATATAGTATAAATTTAATATATACATATATGTCGGAGAATAAGAGAGAAGGAAGCATAACGCACAGGAGTGTTGGGTTCTCCGGCGACATCGTCATTAATGGCATCCATAATTTAATTTTCATACTGTGAGCGTAGATGGGTAATGTTGGTGCAATCAAACCCTTTATTATAATGTTCAGTCACTTAATGTTGCCCATATCAATTTACACAAACTCATTAATAATAATAGCTAGTAATGCGACAGTTTCAACAGTCGACCGCTCTGGCGGACCGTCACCCGACAACTACCGAGAGACACGCAGCGGACTGCCACTATTGACTCCGTCTAACGCCGATAGACAGATAGCGCCACACAATCTCTCCACAAAATCCCGCACTCTGACAGAATGATAACAAAAAACAACGTACACCGTACGAGTTTGTTGTCGGCTCTTCTCAGGTCAGGGTGTGAAGGAACCCTCGTAACTTTAGAATGGAAGTCGTTTTTTATTGTTACCATCAGTCATTCATTTAAATAATATATGGCAAAAAATATATTTGACGATTCAAAAGTGCTGTAATAGGCCTAAAGATATTTTCACTTTGACTAAGAGATCGCTATAACCGATAAGACCGCCTTTGCCTAGCACATTGTGCACTTTTGACGGTTTTGTAGCATCTGCTAACTTTCTTACACTGTGTACAATTAAATATAAATGGTTGACAGATTTCATTTATTTATAGAATAAATAAATAGAATATTAAGGTCTCAGTTAGAAATATTGTTACCGATACGTTATTGTTTTTATATATAGTGTTTTCTCTTTAATTCTAAACAATTACATAAATATTTATAAGTTGGAGCTCTAACTTCTGATTTAGATTTGTCCCTACGACGGAACTCAGTAGTTTCTCTTTCCAATACTAATGACAGGTGTGCACAAATAATTATGCTGTCGCTACTTAATATTACAATTTCAAAATTAACTAAATTTATTTATTTGTGGAACCGACTAATTCAACAGATCGAAATTTTCACTATACAATTGCGGCATGTTATATGGTTTTTCTTTTGCATCTGAGAGGTATATGTATACGATTTATAAAATAAATTAAAAGTGCGTGCGTACGAAGTACACATGCCAGAACTGAAACTTCTTTGGCAATCTCATTTTTAAGTCTTATTTATATTTATACAAATCTTAAACTTTAGATTTCTGAAATTTGGAGGGAGGGTAAATGGAAAACATATATTGTTACGAATTTAATAAGTTTAATTGTCATTAAAATATTAAAAATGTCGAAAATTATTACAAATAATTTATTGAAATCTTATATGACGAATTATAAATAAAAATGCCACGTGTTTTTTGTCAATATTAGATATTATTTTGCTTTTTAATTTAAAATTTAGAAAAGAGAATTTATGAAATAGGTTTATTTTATATTGTATGAAAAATAGTACATTAAATTATTAAATGATGAGTGGCAAATTAAAATGCCACTTATTATTTGTAATCCCGCGTTTCATCCCTAAAAATTTACCCCCATGCGCTTAAAGAAGTGTCACTTCAATAAAATTGACTATATATATGTCAAGAAAACTGTACTCTAACGCTATGCAAACTGTGGTTTGATGAAAAATTGTATAGAGAGGAATATTTTTATACTATTCTATTTTCTCACTAACTACAGTATATCAAAGTTTCTAGTGTAAAACTAATCGTTAAATATTGAATTATACTTTTAGAACACAAAAGACTCCTCCTTGTAATAAACGAGGGCCATAAATTATACAATTCGCTATTATAATGATTTCTTAAATTATCAAATGATGTAAAACCATTTTTAATTACGAAAAAGTTCTTGATTTTCGCATGTAAAAGTACCATTTTTTTAAATATACTCGTACTAATTTATAATAAGTTTTTTCACGGAGCCAACAGATCTTCTATACTATTTATTTGTAATCAATTGTTATTAATAGGAGAAGGAGGAAGATGGAGGGACTAATTTTCTTTAAAGACATCCTTATTCGTGCTTCAACAAAGTGGACTTAAATTTGATTATAGGAGACCGAAGAACTTTTAAAAACTGCTCCTTTACCAAACTAGTCTAAGTTTTGATTTAACCGAAATAGTTTGTATAACTCTTTCAAGTTGGAAAGTTAGGATAAAAAGTATAACTACTTTTATAAAGAAGACGTCACATACTTTTTCTAACGTACTTACCTGACGTACAACCAGAATCCTGGTGAAATATGAAGCCTGCTATTCAAAATTTCAAAACTAAGATTACTAAGTATTTTTAGAAAATAACATGTGAAACGATAAAAATAAAACGCTTCGATTATTTATATTTATTTTGAACTGCACATTAAAAATGAATTTAATAAAGGAACTGTAAAAGACAAACTTATTTAATTGTATCATATCAGGTTAGTGCGCTACAAATTTACACTGTATCAACACTTACCATTGGGTGAAAAGAAAGTCTAGCGTTAACCTGTCAGCAATAAAAACAAAATCTGCAAAATTTTATAACAAAATTTATCTTAGATACATAAATTCACCGGAGAAAACCAAAAAATCCTACCTCATCAATCACTTTTTTAAATTAATGAATTTCCTTACCCATGCTCGACGAGAAAAAACACCTTGTACAATTTTAACATCAATATTGTAGATTGAAACGTGTTTCCAAAATCTTTATTATTAAGAAAATATGAGTGGAAGTGCCGCTAATGAATGTTGTCTAGCGTATTAGTAAAAAGGCTAAATTGAATATCATACTGAAGAGTAACTACTACTATTTTTAACCAATTTTTAGGAATTCCCACTGATCGTAAGAGTTAATGCAAAATTTACAAATAATTTTTTTTTTACAAAGAAATTTTTTTTAGAAAGAAATTTAAGAAAATGTTATGCAAATCGAAGTGGATTAAAAGTGTTAATGCCTTTTAATGATTTTTTTTTTTCAATTATTCACTCTTAATTATACTTTTTGTTTCGTTGAGCTCTATAAGTTCTTCGAAAGATAGTGATTATTGTGTAACAAGTCATTTTAAACGATTTTATTTAGCTTTACCCGGATATTTATTTGTCTATTTTTTTTAGACAGACTTTAGTAATTGAAATTTGACCCCTTTCCTGTCGATAAACTGATCCGATATTTGATGCATACCCATAAGTCTGACGACAATATCATTTAATACATTCAGTAAACAAACAAATGAAGAAAGCTAAATGAAATCGTTTAGAAATATCACTTGTAGTACTCTTATAGCAATTTAAACGTTCGCTTGACGCCTACTGAATTTCATATTTAATAGTTTGGGAAAGCAATTAAGATTTGTTATGCAATAGAAACATGTGGATGTATGTTTTTCTTAAACTTTCTTTATAATTGTGTTAAACGTGTAAACACTTTAAGTAATACAAAGTTCATTAGAGGAGTGAGCTATAAATACAAGCTTACGCGCCGTAAACCTCAAGTAAACCGCTTAACATTAACTTGGAATTAGCCCCAAACTGCTGTTACGTTGTTGCAACCTTAACTTTTATATGGATCTAATAGAACTTCTAAATGAGTGTTGCATAATAAAAAAAGATATAATATATTAAATGCCGCAAGAACAATTCGCGCAGATATATCCGTTTTACCGTGAATACGACAAAAGTTTTAGAAATATATTGGGATATAAAAGTTTTGCAATGGTTTTTCTTTAGAATAGTAATTTAATACTTTATTATAAAATATATGGTAAATTTGGATTATAAATTCTGATAAATCTGAAGATTTGGGGCACACACTTTTTCGATTTCCTGGAGGCACTTTAAGGTTAAAAATAACTAAACATAAGGCCCTTAAATATAAGAATATTTTCCTTTTTTTGAATTTATATATCTTCATAATATACTGATATCTCCCACAGAGATATTTCTATGATATGTAAGTATTTTATTTCCCGATTTAATAACTATGAGAGTGGAAAAGAATTTCTTTGCAGTGATTGGGTATAACTCCTCGCTTAGGAAATCTAATTATGAGTAAGTAAATTTCCCAAAAGATCAAAAAGTTCTACAATACAAAAACTTATTCTCAAACCTACGTGAAAAAAGATTAACCTAGGGCAGCCTTATTACTTTAAGAAATCTTTGCCTGAGACACTTGTCAATGTAAGGCTTGGGGACCACAGCGACATCCTCTGGTGTCCTTGGTCGCAGCGGATCTCTCACTTCCAAGTATAGTAGGCGCCATGCTTGACAGTGAGATAGGATGTAATGCAGTTACCTCTTTCTGCGAGGCCGCCATTTCTTTGAAGGAGGCAATGGAGCGAGAACGGGAAGCTGCGGCAGATTCTCTCCCGTTCGGAGGAGGGGACTGGGCGGCAGGAGGCGTCTTTACAAATGCCTCTTGTCCCGTCCTTGAACATCCTCAGTCGGTTTCATCTGGGAATGTCAGGGTGAATGCGCATTTCTCTACACTCCCAATTCAGGGAGAGGAGGATGTCGCTGGGTATTAGTGGGTATTCTGGTCTTGCCGGCGAGTCCCACACTCACTGCCTTGTGGCAGGGGTGCGTAAAATCATTTTCCACAGGAAAAAAACGACCCTTGTCACAATTATAACATGTAGTGCAAAAATAGAAAAATCTAAAATGAACATTTACCTTTTGTAGTCAAGTAAAGAGAAACAAATACATATTACCATGCTATAAAAATTCAACTACAAGGATGTTACATTTTGAAGAGTGATATTGTTTTCTACCTAAATAATGTCATCCGTTTCCGTCGATGGCAAATAGCCAGAAATGGAATAAAATTTGTATAACCATAAAATGGAATTATTCCAGACCTCATATAAGCGACCAACTCGTTGACTTTTATGTGTAGAGCGAAACATTGATGTGACGTTATTACACGCGTGCACAAACGGCGAATGTGTTACATTTTATATGGATATCGTGTTTTAGATATTGTCCAATAAACGGGGAACATATTAGTAAAAAGCGGAGCTTTTATGTAACTCTATACTGGACTTTTTACTTTCATTCAGAACTTTTTTAAATCATTTTTCACTGGAAAATGCGAATGCACATTTTTTCCAGGCAGTGTTGACCAGATGACCGCAAATTCATTTATCTCTAGCACTCCCAGATGAATCCGACTTAAAAGTTCAATTCAGGTATAGTAGACAGACAAATTGGCTCCCCCTGCGGAAAAAAACTTATTTATTAGCGCAGAAAGGCGATCTTATTTCAATAAGACATCTCTACCAAACAACCTCTGGTGATAGAAGTTATTTAAAAAGAAAAGTACATTCAAATAAAATCAAATTCAATTCCATTTATTTGCATAAAATATGTCTATCACAGGTTATATTTAATCTTATACAGATTTGCAAATTTTTACAGATTGGAATATTAAAAATAAAATAAGTTAATGAGTTTCATAACATATCAGGTTATACAATTACAGTTTAAATTTGCAGAAAAAACATGGTCAGATTTAAGACCATAATATTAAAATAAATTTGGATCATTAAGGAAGTTATGAACAGAGTACACTTTTCGATCAACCAGAGAAACAAATGTTTATATTATATTTCTATTAATAATAATATAGCCTTTTATTTCCACTTATTGATAATTGGATAACAGTTTGTTTAATTACATCTAAGTTTGTCATGTATTAATTTCAATTCATGATAAAATATATAGAATAAATTGATGTGTCCAAATTTGTAATAATAATTGCGAAATTGAAATTATTTTGAGTCGGTTATAGTCATTTTTATACGAAATTTGTAAAATATCGTTATATATTTTTTTCAGATCTTTATTCTATATATTTTAATAATAAAATAAAGTGGTCTTGTCACTTAGTAGGGCAAAAAGGCTTCCTCCATACTATTCCATTGTCTTCGATCTTGTGCCAGTCTCGTTCATGTCACTTTCTATTAAAGAAAATAATTATTTCTTCTGTACAACAAGACCTCTCAAAGTTTATTGACGAGTAATACCTTATGAAGCTGTTATATTAATGCTATTCTCAGCGATGTTTTCCAGTTAGTTCTCGATCCCGGAATAATATGGGAGAATCAGTTATTTATTGAAACAAGTTGTCACTTTAAGTCATTCATGAATCAATCGGAATACACAATAAAATGATCAAAAACGGTGTTTTACTTTTGGAGAATTCACATACGTGGGCACAGAAGATTGTTTACAAAAGCGTGAAATAACACACTCTCTATCTCACACACACACACACGCTCGGAATATCAGCTGTGATTGTTTATAAGCCATTGTGAACATCATGTGTTATTATCAAAAGATTTGTTCAAAGAATATTTTATGTGTAAACTAGTGACGAGGCAGTAGATTCTTGATAATAAATAACTAAATGCACTTAAATTGATAGTTTACAAACCAGGACTTAATTGTAATGATGGTAAATAAAGAAACAGTCTGAGTTAACCTGGTAAGAGGTTAGCTCTTTACAGTTCTAAGCAGTATCGAAAGGAGATTGTATGTTGGTATCTAACCAAGGCCGAAGCCTGCCCAATCAAGACTTAGACATATTAAAATTGCAATTTTCTAAATTTGCCTTTCTGAGAATCGAATTCGGGATCTTTGTTATCCCTTTGATTGCCCCGATCAACTACCGTATGACAAGGCTGATTAAAGATATTGCCCTTGTCAACTACTAATAGACATGATACCATAGTTCTGTCTCAAATCCTGCAGTCAGAAATAAGTATTTCTTTTTAAATCATAATATCTATTATCTAGTTCGCTTCTCGGTAACTGTCGTAACAAAGTATGCGTAGAGATAACACCATACAATAGAAAAAACAAAAAATAAATCAGTTACAAAGTGAACGTTACTAACGGTGCGTGTGTCGCTTCGAAGGTCGTTAAGATTTTTTGTAACTGATGTGAATAACAATGAAAACCCAATGAGGTAAGTTTTAATTTTTAAGATATTAGCCTAAAATCATAATATTTGGTAATATTTCATGAACATTTAAGTCGCAAGAGCCACTTTAGGGTCATTCGACCCGCGGGGCAACCGACGCAAAAGCATCCGTGCGTTGCAGGCGACTTTTATATCCAAGATATGTAAGAATTAGATCCAATATGTAATAATTAGCAAAGATTTAACACCTTTACGACACCGGAGGTAAAGTGATTATATTGTTTGTCAGTGTTGTATTTGGGCAAGTGTGAGTGATACGTTGAATGAATGTGAACCGAATGAGCGAATAATTATGTTAGGAGATTTTAATGGATGGGTAGGTGTGAAACGTGATGGATATGAAAGGACTCTTGGTATGTTTGGTGACAAACGGGTGAATGAAAATGGACGAAGTTTGCTTGGAATATGTGTGGAACATAGTCTTTTTGTGGCAAACACTATGTTTGAGCACAAGGGGATTCATGTGTATACAAGGGAAGAAGGGAATGCTAGAAGTATGATTGATTTTGTAATTGTGGACGAAAAACTGAAGAAGAAAGTTCTAGATGCTCGAGTATACCGCGGGGTCGACATCGATACTGACCACTACCTGGTCGTTGCCCGAATCGGTGGTCTTTTTAATCGGTGGCGCCATAGAAAGAAGGAAACCTCGAGCATTCTTGAACGAATAAAAGTGGAGAGATTGCAAGAAGAGGATGTTAGAGAAGAATATCTGAAAAATTTGAGTGGGCGATTCAAGAGTGAAGACGAAGGAAATGAGATTGAAAGTTTATGGAATAAATTTAAAGATGGAGTGGTTGGTGCTGCTATTGATGTATGTGGCGTGTCTAAAAGGAGG
Organism: Elymnias hypermnestra; assembly: GCA_015832385.1. Classification (NCBI taxonomy): domain Eukaryota; kingdom Metazoa; phylum Arthropoda; class Insecta; order Lepidoptera; family Nymphalidae; genus Elymnias; species Elymnias hypermnestra. The sequence goes on along the minus strand of JACTOM010000117.1, from coordinate 2,689,246 downwards.
AAAGGTAAGAAAGAGAAGAATTTGTGGATGGACAAAAATGTTCAAGCAGCTGTGTGTGAAAAGAAGAAAGCTTGGTCCGATTGGTTGGCTACAAAAGCGAACCAACGAATGCAAAAGGCAACGAATGATGACGTAAAAAAGGCAAGAATGGAATACAAAAGGGTGAAAGTAATCGTGAAAGAAGCTGTAAGAAAGAAAAAAGAAGAATACAGTGATATGTATGATAGGAGACTTTCTGATGATTTTCAGTCAAACAAAAAGTTTTTCTGGAAATCAATACAATTTGCCCGAGGGAGATCTACTTCCTCGGAGCTTTGTAAAATCAGAAGTTTAGATGGAAGTTTAATAAAAGGAGAAGAATGGATATTGAAGAGATGGAAGGATCATTTTGAAAGTTTGTTTGAAAGAAATGAAGCAGAGGTAAATATGGCCTCTGCGGATAGCAATGAATGTAAGACAAGTGATAGCGAGATTAGTATGGATGACATCATGAAAGCGATAAAAGGTATGAAATCAGGTAAGGCTGCTGGGTATGACAGAGTGTCAGTCGAGATGCTGAAGGCTGGCCGCGGGATTGTGGTAGCTCAGCTGTACTGCCTTTTCAATATATGCTGGGAGAAAGGTCAAGTCCCAAGAGATTGGAGCAAGGCCGTAATTGTCCCTCTATATAAAGGAAAAGGGTCACAGCAGGAGTGCAAAAATTACCGCGGTATCAGCCTTCTTAGTGTCGTCGGCAAATTGTATGCAAAGATATTAATTGAAAGGGTGATTAATGAAACTGATGGGAAAATATGGGACGTGCAAGCGGGATTTAGAAGAGGAATGGGATGTACGGATCAGGTCTTTTCTTTACGGTGCATAACTGAAAAATGTTTGGCTAAACACCAAAAAGTTTATTGCGCGTTCGTAGATTTAGAAAAGGCCTATGATCGAGTGGTGAGGAATGAGCTGTGGTCAACGTTATCTACGTATGGGGTGAGCGGTTGTCTGATCCAAGCATTGAAGTCTCTCTATGAGGGTTCTAGTGCCTGTGTCAGAATAAACGGAGCGTACACGGAGTGGTTTCCTGTCGAAAGAGGTGTTCGACAGGGATGTGTTGCGTCACCATGGCTGTTCAACCTTTTCATGGATAAATGTTTGACAGATTTAAAAGAAAGTATGTATGGGTTAAGAATGAATGAATTACTCATCAAATGTTTACTCTACGCTGATGATCAAGTAATACTTGCGTCATCCGCTAACGAGCTTCAGGAGATGCTAAATATTATGAATGAAGCTTTGAAAGGGAAAGGAATGAAAGTGAATGTAAACAAAACGAAAGTTATGCTTTTTGAACGAGATGAATCTATGATGAATGGCAATATTTTGATAGATGGGGAACAAGTGGAAGAGGTGAAAGAATTTGTATACTTGGGATCTAAATTTACAAAAGATGGAACATGTGAAAGTGATATCGAAAGGAGAGTGAATGCAGGGAATATGGTAAATGGTGCTCTGCATGCTTTTATGAATAGCCAGATGGTGTCTCAAAGGGCTAGACTGGCAGTGCATGCTGGAGTGTTGGTGCCAACACTTATGTATGGTAGTGAAAGTTGGGTATGGCAGAAGAATCACAAAAGTAAAATAAATGCGGTAGAGATGAGAGCGTTGAGAAGCATGAGTGGATTAAAACTGAGTGACAGAGTAAGAAATAGTGTGATAAGAGAACGTTGTGGTATAAAAGAAGACGTAGTGACTAAAATTGAGAAAGGTATGCTTAGATGGTTTGGGCATGTAGAGAGAATGAATGAAAGGAGACTGACAAAAAGGATTTATGAGTCAAGAGTGAATGCGAAAGTTGGAAGGGGAAGACCGAGGCGAACGTTCCTGGACCAAATCCAGGACATTTTAAATAACGGCCAGGTCAAGAGTACTCTAAACCGACGAACTTGTATGAAAGATTTAATGAGATTGAAAGAAGCGAAGGAGATATGCAAGGATCGTGGCAAGTGGAAGGATGTTGTCTCTGCCTACCCCTATGGGAATAAGGCGTGATGCTATGTATGTATGTATGTATGTAAATAGTACTTATAAACATATTATATTTTAATAATAACCCTGATTAAAGAAATATTTAGCAAAGGAATGGCAAATTTAATATAACAATAAAAAAAAATTTCTTGTAAAAAGGTTTAACAAGTTGCGTTAAATGTATTTAAAAAAATCTTTATCGAAAAGAAATTTCCTTTAGAAGTTTTTAATAACTGAAATTTGAATGTAACTTTATTAAATTTCGACGGGTGATTCTTTTGAAGAAATTTAATATTGATTGTTTGACGAAATACTTGAACGAGTAACGACTGTTCAGAATATGAAATGTTTATTGAATTGGAAAATTGAATTTTATTACTGAAATCAAATGGTAATATTTTTTATAATACTTTTAAAATGTCTATTCGAGGAATTTTAATTAGCTGTAGCCTACTGGCTATTTATATTCGAAGAATGTTTACTTCTCAGTATCTATTGTATCTAAGTACAATGAAATATAATAACAATGTAACCAATTGTATCTCTATTATTCGGTGATTTTCAAGACTTTTATGTATAACAATTTTATAGACAAATATTCTACTTTTTGAAGTGAAACTTCTTTATGCGCATGTGGGTAAAATTTTTACGGATGACACTCGTTTTTTTTGCTAAATTGTTTGAAGGGTAGGTAGTTTTAATACATACAAATAACATGTGGGATTTTAATTTGTCATTCGTTATTTAATAATTTAATAATCTCATAAAATTTTTAGAATCTCTCACTAATTTGCAGGTTAAGTAATACTATTCTCATATTCTTCTTTGTTATATTACATACTTTGAATGACTTAAAACACAATACTAACGTTGATACAAACTAAGAACTGTCACTAGGCGAATATTACTTCATTCTTCTGTGCTAGCTTCCTTATAACAAACGCCCAACTCAAAAATAATAAGTCCACCAATCACACTCGTCGTGAAAACGACAAATAAACAGAGCTCACGACTAAACAGAGTTTGAGAATTTCCGGAACAGTGTTAAACCGGATGTAGTGCGTGTACGTTTCACTGATATAATTACAGAGACCTCAGCATAATAACAAATATAGCAATTTAATAGCAATCCATTCCATTTAATACTATCTCTTTTCTAAATTAAAATTTGATTCAAAAACAAAATTTAATTAATAATTTCTAAAATTGGCATTTTTATTTACGATTCGTCATTTGAGATTTCAATAGATTCTCTGTATAAATTTTCAACACTTTTAATGTTTTAATGACAAATTCATTAAATTTCTAACATGACATTAACTCCTCCTATGTCTCGGAAATGTAAAGTTTTAGATTTGCATAAATATAAACAAGGCTTAAAAATTACTTTGCCAAGGAAGTTTGACTTCTGACATGTGTACTGTGTACGCAAGCACTTTTTTATTTATTGGTAATATTTTCAACAACTGCGCACTGACATTGATTCTTCTCTAAACTCTATTGAAAAGCGATAGTTATATTAATTCACGTCTTTGATAGTATAAGGTTTGTCATTTGATATTTTAATATTATAGCATTAGGCTTGTTATTAGCGTATTTCTAAATATTATCAATTAAAGCCAATTTCCTATATCAAATCATCTTATTGTTTCATAAACGACTACAATTCCTTATATTATATTAATTTAAACTACTAACAACTAAGTGTTTGCGCTTAGTTGTTAGTAGTTAAAATTAATAGTATTATTGATAATTAGAAAATATTGGGAGGGAAACATCGTGATTGGTGGTAAGTTATAATTAGCTATAATTTTAAGTTATAAAATGGTTCTTTATATAAGAAGTTAGTAAAGTTCTTAGTTTTGGATAATTATTGTGTTTTAAGTTAAGTTATTGGTAAATCGGACTGCTTTCCAATAACAAAGCTAAGTTTATTTCTCTAAATCAATCGTCGTCGTCGTCGTCGTCGTCGCTTCAACCGATGGAGGTCCACTGGTGGACATGGGTCTCACGGAATAATGTCCACAAGGCCCGATCTTGCGCCGCCTGGCTCCAGCGGCTACCGGTGACCCTCCTTATATCGTCGGTCCACCTTGTGGGGGGTTTTCCTACACTGCATCGTCCGATGCGGGGTCGCCATTGCATCACCTTCCGCCCCCAACGTCCATCGGTTCATCGGACTATGTGCCACGCCCATTCCCACTTCAGGTTCGCGATTTGTAGGCTCTATGTCGGTGACTTTGGTACTGTTACAGATCTCCTCATTTCTGATTTGATCGCGTAGAGAAACTCCGAGCATAGCCCTCTCCATCGCACGCCGAGTGACACTGAGCTTTCGAATGAGGCCTATAGTCAGCGACCACATGTCCGATCCGTAGGTAATCCCTGGTAACAAGGACTGTTCGATGACTTTAGTCTTCAGGCACTGAGGGATGTTGGACGAAAACGTCTTCCGGAATTTCCCGAAAGCTGCCCAACCGAATTAGATTCAGCGGTCGACCCCTTTCTCGAAATTGAACCTACCTAGCTGGACTATGTATCCCAGGTATGTGTATTCGTCAGCAATTTCGAGTATCAAGTTCTCAACGATGACTGGGTGGGGCGGAACATGGATAATGGACATAACTTTCGTCTTATCCATGTTCAATATAAATTCCTTTTAAATTACACATATCTAAGTATAATTTTTCTATTAGAGTATAAATTTATTAGAGAGAAAATATGAATTATATAATGTTCGTATAGTAATAGGTACTTAAGTGGATACCTTAGAGACTGGTACCAATTAAACCCAATATCGCAGGCACCAGTTAGTTTAAAATATTAAACCATATATATACTTTGGTACTTTTCGTTTCATAGTGTCTAAATTGAATTTGACTCACAAGTTATTCTGAAGATTTCATCGAAATAGGCTTTCAATAAACAACAATCAAGTGATATTGTAATAAATATTAATGCCATTTCAATTATTATAGTGTCATAACATTAAAAATTCCATCCGCATTACAATATGCGTAATTCAATGAATACATTAATTTTAATCATTCAAAAATATCACGAATATTTTCATAATGGGAAGTAACGAGGGACGTGACAAAGGATTGGGGTTTTTTACACCTTATTAATATGCCAACTTGCGTACCAAAACCATGTTTATGTAATTCTTGTTAAAAAAAAAATTAAAAGTGCGTGCGTACAAAATACACATGTCAGAAGTGAAACTTCTTTGGCAAACTAATTTTTAAGTCTTTATATTTATACAAATGTAAAACTTTAGATTTCCGAGACTTAGAAGAAGGAAAAAAGGAAGAGATGTTTGGAATTTAATTGTCATTAAAATATTAAAAGTGCCGGAATAGAATACAAATAATTTGTTGAAATCTCAAATGACAAATTGTATTTAAAGATTTTGTTTTTGAATTTAAAATTTAAAAAAGAGAGATTAGAGATTTATAAATTTTCTAAATTTGCCCGCTAGTAATCAAATTCAGGACCTCTGCTAACGAAGTGCATACTCTCACCATTGCGCTAGCGAAGCCGTATAGAAAAACCCCTTAAGAGGTAAATATTAACATTCTACCAGAAATTTTAAGACTTTTGTCAGCATTTAATTAAATGACCATACAAATATAGTTACAGTTTTTCAGTAAAGTACCTATCTGCTAAGACAAAGGTGTATATTTTTGTTATTTTTCACGAATATATGAAGGTACATCTTATTTGTTTATTTACGTTTTTCCAAATACAAAATCTCATTGAAAAACAATACAAAAATAGCTTAGTTATGCCTTTGTTATAGAGGAATATTTTACTTTTAATAGATTGTGTTTGTAATTTTCTTTATTCTAACAAGATATACGATACGGACATAACAAAGGGCTAGAAACGCCGCGTTGAAGGAAAAAAATACAAGCGGTGTTCATAAACGCGATGGAAATCTGTTTAAATTTATACTCCTTAAGGAAAATCACAAAAAAAAATGTTAAACGTTTTACTTTATGATGGAATTTCTGTTAAAGAGTTTCTAGCGTTCATTTTTTGTATTTAAGTTCTTCTCTAAGCGGCCCTTTGAAGAGTTTTTATTAAAGTTATCAATCTGAGAAAGTATCTGCGCCTTGAAATGTACAAAGGAGAATGCTGACGATCTCGCTAACACTTTTTGCCGCCGTAGTTCTTATTAAAAAATGAATAAAAATTGTTCAACTAAAGCACTTGTTTAATTTCTTAATTTATGGTGAAACGGTTATTTTAAATTTTCTAAAGCTACAAAGTCATTTCAAGGCTTGGATTTCTTAATGATTTTTTTAATAACAAGACTATGGTTATGTAGAAAATACTTGCTTCTTCTAAGTGACTGACATCTTGCTAAAAATAAACATGGTTACTTTCAATATTCCAGCTCTAAAAAGTCATTTCTAACTTAAACTTTTCGTTTCTTTTGAATATTTTTAAGTCTTCCCCATCATACTAAACTTTGGCAATTGCCCTCTACGTGATTGACATTTCGCTGAAGATAAAAGATGGATATCAGACATGATGTCTGATATCCATCTTCTGCTATATAATAGTATATAAAAAACTTCTGCTATATAAAGTCGATTTACGTGTGAAAATAACTATGAAACAAGAAAATGAGAACATAAATAAAATCTGTATATCAAGTATGCTTCACAAATTTGTATGATCGTTTTCATTTAAAAACAAGATGTATTTTCGCTTAATTTCGCTTTTTTAATAACTTGAATGATATCAAGTATATGTTCCCAAATAGAATATTATTAATAATAATACTATTATATAACAGAAAATGGATATCAACCATATTTTACCTTCAGCGAGATGTCAATCACGTTTAAAGGAATACTTAAAAATATCCAAAAGAGACAAAAAAGTTTCAGTTTGAAATTTACTTTTAACCAGTTGTTATCCACTTAGAAGAAGGCAACTATTTTCCACAAAACCACAATCTTGTTATTAACAAAGCCACTAAGCTCTAGATAATTTAAAGAAACCGTTACACTACTAATTAAAGTATTAAATAAGTTCTTTCACTAAATTCATATAATTTAAAAACACAAAACTGACTAGATTTTTGTCTGAAACGGTTAGAATAATTCTAATAGAGATTTTACAGATAGAAAGAGAATGTGCTAGAGAGTATAAAACAGTCGTTCCATTCCTATTGGCATATTGTATTTTTTACAGAACAAATTAGGAATATTTGTGTATGCCAACATACACCACATGTCATTACGGAATTCTCAATATTTCTTCGCTGACAGGAAAAATACAGGCGAAACCATGGGACGTTGTGACAATTGCTACATTTTGGCGCCCAGTAGAACTTTTTCGTTTAAAAAAATATCTACCAAACATATACATATATAAGAGATATCCAGGAATCTAATGACTTATCACGACATCGCTGGAACCATACGGCGTAGAGACTTGAAATTAGGAAAAAAATATTCCTTTTGCCAAGTAGAGGTTAGCTAAGAACGGATTTTGCGAAATTTCACCCGCAAGGGGGGCTGCGGAGGTGTTAATTAAAAAAAATCAAATTTTTACACTAAAAAAGTTCAAACTTCACATTTACACACTATATATCTTTTATGGTATGTAAAAATTAGTCAGAATTTTTTTTGACATTATGGAATCTACCAAAAGTAAATTAATAATAAATACCAAATGAAAATGCTACCAAAAAAACATTCCAACAAAGTCGCGGATTCAGCTACTCTATTATAAATGCAAATAGAATCTTGAATTCAATTGAATGTAATAGCACAATATCTTTAACATATTGTACACGATACAACAATAGTATCTCCAAATCAATTTACATACGTTCAAGAATATATCACCCAGCGTTTAGACATTGATTCCCGAGAGATTAGATCAATTCAAACTCGTCTGTACATAAATAGATTGAATGGCACTTCGTTTGATCTAGATTAAAAGCATATTCTATACAACAATACAGCTGAAAAACCGTTTTATTTTGTACACCATTCTACGTTTATTTTATCGTGAGATTTGTTTAATAAAAAACTTTAATTAAACCTTATAGAGTTTTTAAGCCTCTTTCCTATGATTGACGAGGTCTGTGCCCATTTGTGGACCGTAGATGGACTGTTATTTACCTTTTCTTATGCTTTTTATATTTCGTTTCCAATATTTATTATCCTTTAGAGTATCCCCGTGTTTTAACGGAAATAACCCCCCCTCCCAGCCTCGCACTGACGTGGATTGTCCCGAGGGTCGTATGACGCTAAAGTGACTCTTGGGACTTAAATGATCATGAAAAACTACCAAATGTTATACCTTTTATGTTTGCTAATAGTTCAACCATACAATGTTATCTTTTGTTTATTAAATTAAGACTCTGGTGTAGCGTCATGTTGCGTTAAACTTTGAGATAGTGAAAAACGTCCGTCTTGTATTCATAGGCTCATATCTTAAAAATTAAAACTTACCTCAAGGGCTTTCATTGTTATCCACATCAATTATATAATTAAAAACATAAATAATCACAAATAAACACCAACAGTTTATAAAAATAACTACCTTCGACGCACACCGTTGAGTAACGGTCTCTATGTAACTGATTTATTTTTGTTTCTCTATTGTCTACGCATATTTTGTATAAACAGTTAATGAAATAGATAATACACATTATGACTTAAAAAGAAAGATATGCTTATAGTTCTGATTGCCCCAGTTGAGACAGAACTATCGTATCATGTGAGCAAGTAGTTGCCACTCGCAATCTAAGGGTTATGTCCAGTATCTTTCCATGTTAGTTTCCGATATTTATTCGGATATTTTAATATTTACGGACGACAGACGAATCAGTGATATTAAAATCGATTAAACGTAAAAAATGCGTGTAATACATTATTTTATCATGCATTAAGATACCTTAAAAAACGATGGTGTGGTAAAACGAACGTATATTTATTTTCTCTATTAAAATTTATCTGTGTTTGAAACGATGCAGTAAAATGCTCGTAAAGTCGTGTCGCAACATTGGGTTTATATGAAATAAATCGCAAGTATGTCTCATCTATCGATCAATCATCACGATGGGATTCACACGAACGGTTGCACGTTGACCCTTACGTATCCTTTGTATTCGAACCCTCCTTTAATCTGCGCCTATGATTGTTTGGACACAGTATCTAGGGTGGACAGGTTGGCGCTTATGAGATACCTTTGATGGGAAGGGGATTGGATATAAGTAATCGCTCATCGAATTATACCGTTTAGGAAATCGCTTTGATGTCTGGATGATGAATAGATTATAAAAAACTGTACGTGTATCAGTGTAAAAATGAAAGAAGTGAAGCTTCTTTGGCTTTTTTTTTTACAAAATTTTATGACATATAATATTATGCCTTATATATATGTCGTAGAATAAGAAAGAAAAGAGCATAAAGCATAGGGTTCTCCGCCAACATAGTCATTAGGTGCATCCATAATTTCATACTGTGGGCTTTGGTGGGTAATATTGGTGCAATCATACACTTTATTAATTAATTTAGATTATAATGTTCAAGCTCTCAATGTTCCCGATATCAATTTAAACAAACTTATTAATGATAATAGTTAGGAACGCGACAGTTTCCACAGTCGGCGGCTCTGGCGAACCGTCACCCGAGAACTGGAGAGACGCGCGCCGGATTATCACTATTGACTCTGTCCCACGCCGATAGACAGATGGCGCCAGCGTTCCACAAACTATTGCTCCGACATATATATATATATATATATAATCGCTTAGGTGTTCAGGGTAGTGGCTATCGTAAAATAGATTAAAAAAGAAATATTTTCATAAACTATACTTGTAAAGTTAGAGCGGTTTTGGTAATCCCGAAAGAATTAGACACACGCCTTTGTTCATATAAAAACGTGAACAGTGTTTGATTTATTGGTAAGATCTTGTATTGTAATATCATTAAAAATAAAACTCGACGGCTCTCGATAGTTCTCTATTGTTCCTGATATGCGTAAAGCCATACTTAGTGGTCGTCAACATTGCGAGCACACTGTCTGATTACAATTCAAGCACAAATAATGTTAAAGATCTCGAGAATAGATAAGTGAGTGAGTGAGATAAATTGAATTTTGAATCTCGTAGAATAATATTAGGAAATATTAAATATCAAAACTTTGCCGTTATGTTTCTTTACTTTAGCTATTCCCTGTGGTACAAACTGCGTAGTTTAATAACCCTGAACATTGCAAAAGGAGTCATTTTATAAATTTAGCCATATATATTACAGTTGTATAAAACACCATCATCGTCATCGCTTCAACCGATGGACGTCTACTGCTGGACTTAAGTCTCATGAAATGATGCCCACAAGGCCCTATCTTGCGCCTCGTGGCTCAAACGGTTACCTGCGACCCTCTTTATATCGTCGGTCCACCTTGTGGGAGGTCTTCCTACAATGTGTCGTCCGGTGCATCTTCGGGCCCCAACGTCCATCGGATCGTCGGACTTTGTGCCTCGCCCATTGTCACTTCAGGTTCGCGATTCTTAAGGCTATGTCGGTGACTTTGGTTCTGCCGCGGATCTCCTCATTTCTGATTTGATCGCGTAGAGAAAATCCGAGCAGAGCCCCCTCCATCGCACGATCCATAGGTAGCACTGGCAACACGCACTGTTCGAAGACTTTAGTCTTCAGTCACTGGGGGATATTGGACGAAAATGTCTTCCGGAATTACCCTAACGCTGCCCAACCGACTTGGATTCAACGGTTGACCTCCTTCTCGAAATTGGACCTATCTAGCTGGACTATGTGTCCAAGATATATGTACTCATCAAAAATATTGAGCGCCGAGTTCTCAACGAAACATACAAACATAAAACATATTACATGTTAGTATCATTAATATATCCAAAAAACACACATTTCCATTTCTATGAGAGATTTTAGTCAGCTCATAAAATGTGTACGCAAAAGCAAAAGCTTTGAAATTATTTGTTATGCTCCTTTGGACTTTGTACGAACAACGATGTGGAAATTCTCTAAACATATATGTGTTTAAACATTTCATATGATACGAAATTAAAATAAGTCAGAGAGACTTCAAAAGGTAGGAAGTACATATATGATTACCTATATATCTGTATATACATTAAATCAACTGTGTGTTTGATGATACAGGTAAAAATATTGTATACTAGCAATGCCCCCTACTGTTATCCGCGTAGATATCAATCTCGTGGCAGTAGAAAATCTACTAAGTCAGACTATAGATTAATTTTTGTTAGAAGTTGGAAAGTTTTAGTTCACTTAATTAAATTTTTGATTACTACCTCTGAGATTATTAGAGTCACACTTTCATCCATAATCTAATCAATACACAGATTTTACTTTACAACGAATATATATCTAACTAATACATTTTATAATACAGGTATTGAAAGATTTTTCTAAAGATCCAGTAATTTTAAATAAAAACTACCATACAAAATGCAAATATTAGAGAAGAGATTTATCTGTAATACTTTATTGTCCCAGAACTTCCCTATACACAACATTTCACACTCTGTGGTACGACTTGGGATACTTTATTTTCTTTAGATTGAGGTTTTAAAATTTTTATATCTTTGTAATAGAATGTATGATTTTAATCATTTAGAAAGTATTTTACAGGTATTAAAACAGTCTTTAATAGAACATCATTTAATAGGATAGGGATTTATACATGCATACATAGCATCACGCCTCATTCCCATAGGGGTAGGCAGAGACAACGTCCTTCCACTTGCCACGAACCTTCCATATCTTCTTCCCTTCTTTCATTTTAATTAAACCTTTCATACAAGTTCGTCGGTTTAGACTACTCTTGATCTGGCCCTTATTTAAAATGTACTGCATTTGGTCCAGGAACGTACGCCTTGGTCTTCCCCTTCCAACTTTCGCATTAACTCTTGAATCCTTTTTGTCAGTCTCCTTACCTCCTAACCCATACATACTTTCTTTTAAATCTGTCAAACATTTATCCATGAATAGGTTGAACAGCCACGGTGACGCAACACATCCCTGTCGAACACCTCTTTCGACAGGAAACCACTCCGTGTACGCCCCGTTTATTCTGACACAAGCACTAGAACCCTCATATAGAGACTTCAATGCTTGAATCAGACAACCGTTTACCCCATACGTAGATAACGTTGACCACAGCTAATTCCTCATAGGGATTAATACAGAGATATAATAAATAAAATGGTTTGATTACTGTCGGCACTTTCATTAGCTTATAAAATGCAAAAAAGTAGTTATAGTGGCATAACTACAGTAGTTGGACATAAGGTATCTCAAACTTTTTTGTGGATATTATTATGTTCTATAATATTGTGGATATTATTATGTTTTTGTTTTATCTTCAATAGTTTTCGCAGCGCATGTGATAACAGATTTTTTTAGAAACATACATACATTCATACTTAGATACAAAAACACAAATGTTTCCTCTTTATAATATTACTTTAGATAGACTTGGTAATACATCGGTGAGCTGGTCTTACTTCGCTAGCAGCAATTTTGAAGAAAAAGCTCGACGTGGAGGCTTCATCTACAGCTAAAAGTTATGAAGGACGTGTTTAAAAGAAAAAAATGCTTTCCGTTACAATGCTGTTGTTTAAAAGTTAAATCACGCCAACACATGACAATTTAACAATATCATAACTTGCAAAGTATCTAATGAAACAAAAATATAATACAACTCTTCTATACTTATTTTGATTGGATTTACTAAGGTTAGTGCTAAATTAGTACAAATTCAATTCTATTGTAAACAACACAGAGTTGACGACGTTAAATATAGATTTTTTATAATTTCGCCTTATGAAGCTTGGTTTTTTCTTAGAATTATTAGATGAAGATATGATATGAATGTTTCGTTCTGTGAAGGTTTTTTTTTTGCGTTTCTACGTTAAAATTCTAAATAATAATCTATTTTTGTGATGAAGCTTTGTGTACAGGAACAACCGTGTAAAAGAAAAATAAGTATATTTCTCATAATTCCGCGAAAGGTTTCTCGCTCCATTTGACGTGATAGAAATATTACAAAAGAGTTGGTTTTCAAAAAAAAATAAAAATAGCAGTAATGTTACTACTTTAGTTTGTTAGTACTGTCACAAAAATGCAATTAGTCGCGATTTTTTTTAATATTACCGAATTACCACCGAAGTCTTTTTCAACTCAGTCAGTTTTTTTGCCAAAACTGGTACAGTGATTCTCGTTTTCCATTCTATTTATCATTTCTTTCGGTCTTCCTCTCCTCTTAAACGGAATTTTTATTAATCCTTATAAATATAATAGTAGTAAACGTTGTAACATCTCATACATAAAAATTTTCGTGTCGTGATGTTTGTTGCCAAACTTGTAGTTGTAATGGTAGGTCAGAATTTTTATATTTTCATAGATAATTATTTTGTATTTTTCTTTTTGCATTGTCATCTCAAATCTACGTGACATAATCGTGTGCCATATACACACATTATACAGAGCAGAAATTTGAAATCTCACAAATTCTTTAATTCATTACTAAAGTAATTTCTAAACATTCTATATGTATGAACCGCCTTTTGAAATTTATTAATCATGTAATAAAGTATTATATTGACATATTTTCTATATTCTGCTGCTTTAGAGGACGGACATTTTCTTTGTAAATTATGCGCTCTATTAATTTATGCACTACTATTTCTACCGGTGGAATTTCGCTTTAATACAGATAATAATATTAGTTTTTTTTTTAAACTTGGGAATCAAAACATTCGCGCTAATAATAAACAGTTTTAATAAAGCTTTTGAGAACTGTAAGCAATAAAGCTCGAACTATCAGATTTTGGATTGTAAAGACGAAAAAAATATGGGTGGATTATATGGGTTTGTTCGTAACAATTTTATGCTTCAGCTATGTAGATTATTCAGAGAAATCACCTCAATGTCTAAGCATTCTCGTAAATATGAATCACTTTAGATTGCGACGCGACAAGTCAGAAGTGGGCCAGCTTCAGATCAAGCCCGCTCTTCTGGTATTATGGCCGCCTACTTGAATTCGAGGGCTCTTAATTCTTCACAGAAGCGAAATTTTATATTTGGCTGCTGGCTATGTGGGTTATAAATCCATACTTGTTATTCTAGTCTCCTTGGTAAAGTTATGGAGTATTTGTAACGTTTTCATTATAACAGAAACGACTTGCTGGCTTTTTTAAATATTTATACCTTTTACACTTAAAACCTTTTTTGTAACGCTATCCACCTTGGTCAAATCCACCGCTATACAATAATTCGGCTATTTAATGCGCCGTTAATGCGAAATTATGTATGAATATTTGTCTGTCCGTTATATTTTAAATGCCGAAGTTTTGAATTCCATAAATTTCTAAGGGTGGACTGGGCATACAGCAACTTTGGCGCAAAAAAATAGGTGTTTATATGGAAATAATTATTGAAGTGAAATTTCTTTAGGCGCATAAGGCTAATTGCTATGCTAATTCATTTGAAGGTTAGGTAGTTTTAATATTTACAAATAACATGTTGCATTTTAATTTGCCACTCGTCATTTAACAATTTAATATACTATTTTTCACAAAAAATAAAATAAAAATAAATTATTTCTAATATTGACAAAAACATGTGCCATTATTTACAATTCGTTATTTGAAATTTCAATAAATTATTTGTCATCATTTTCGACACCTTTAATACTTTAATGACAATAAAATTCATTAAATTTCTAACATATATAAATTTTCTCTTCGTCTAAGTCCGGGAAATCTAAAGTTTTAGATATGTATAAAAAAAGGAAGATATGTCAGGGATTTCATGAATTTTTATTGTCATTAAAATATTAAAAATGCCGAAAATTAATACAAAAAATTTGTTAAAATTTCAAATGATGAATTGTTCATAAAAATGCCACGTGGTTTTTGTCAATAATACCAATTAACAACTAAATTTTGTTTTTGAATTTAAAGGTTAGAAAAGATTTATATAGTTAAGGAGAATTTATATTTTTTTTATATTTTATGAAAAATAGTATATTAAATTATTAAATGACAAGTGGCAAATTAAACGTTTGAAGCTGAAACAGATACCTGTGTTTCAGATTACTGAAGTTGATACACAGGTATCTGTATCAGCTGAGTAATTAAGTAAATTAATTATACGTATAAAATTTAATTAGCGTGTGTTATTTAAAACACCAAAAAAGATTAAAGAAAAGTGTTAAATAAGCAAAATTATATTTCAACATGACATAAGTGTTGTAATGTATTAAAAGGTTCCTCTCTTAAGTAATTAACATAAATTATTGATGACAGTTCACAATAAAAATAATGTCAGTTCACGGCGTATATATATTAGAAAACTTGTTGTACGTCCATAAAAATATTGACTCTTTTAAGAAAAAAAGTGAATGCACCACATATAACTTAAGAAATAAAAATAAAATTGCTATAAATTCTGGTAGGCTACATAAAATTGACAAGTCATTCAAGGGTAACTGTATACGTTTCTACAACAAGCTCCCAGAAGAAGTTACAAAGATGTCCCTTAATAAATTTAAATCTTTTATTAAAAGAAACCTAATTGAGAAATCATTCTATAATTTGAAAGAATACTCAAAAGACAAAAAAGCGTGGGAGTGAATGAATTGCTCTATAAATGTATAGATATACAATAAATTTATAATGTATATTGTAATGATGATTACAAAAAAAAAACCGTTACGCGACTGAGTTTGTTGTGGGCTCTTCTCAGATCAGGGCGCGAAGAAACCCTTGTAAATTTAGATTGTAAGTTATTCTTTAATGTTATCATTAGTCATTCATTTAAATAATATATAGAAAAAACGATATTTGACGATTCAAAGGTGCTGTAATAGGCCTACTTGAATAAAGATATTTTGACTTTGACTTTGATGTGTGTATGTGGTATGTGTGCATAGTGATATAGCAAAGAGGATATTTAAAAGAAAGCTACAAGTAAAATATAAGTTTTAAAATATTGGCGGTAAAGGAAAGAGAAGACGATTTTGTATTATTAATGTACTACACGTCAAGATACTGAGAGTAGTTTGGACAAGTGTAATATAAAATTCTGTAACATTCCTGGGACCATGAAATTGTATTACATTCCACAAATATCATTTTGCTTCAATCGGACCGAGAGTTTGAGATCCAATTTTAACTGCATATCATTATGGCCGTGTTCCATTTTTCCTCATTTAGATGAAAAGTATTTTATAAATTGTTAAACTTCCCCCTCTTGTCTGTTTGTTTTTCTAACTTGAGTTTTTACTGTCAAAAGGAAAGTTTTTTAATCTCACAACTTCATTAATCAAGTAATTTCATTTAAGCTTTAAGGATATTTGAGAATCACGGTGTGAGGGAAGTTGCGAATTTGTAATTAAACTCTGAACTTTGGCGGATTACGGTGTGAAAATCTGCTGTTCTGCGCTAATCAGGCAGATTGTTCAATGCTTTGATTGCACTTTTTAAAAGCTTCATAATGCCTTTCTGTAAAGCCAAACTAACACTCGTGAATTTATCTGTGTAAAATTTTATTTCAATAAATATAATTATTGTTGTAATAAGAGGACATTTTTGTTGAAAACTTTGGTTATTGTAGTTAACAAAGTAAAGCGTCTTGTACATATGCAGTCCACACAAATTAGAATTAAGCCTTATATAGATTAATAAGACACTGACACCATAGAGTAGTTAATAGGTTTAATAGCATAAGATGTTACAGATATATATCAAAATTATATATCATATCAAAATTATTAAACTTACAACTCATTTATATAAATTGGGATAATATAAATAAAGACTTTGGCATTCTACTTTTTTTTAGCACTATTATACTTTTATTTTGGATAATATTTATATATACACTGTCCTAACACTATAAATATTCTTATTACATAATAATTTAGTTATAAAAACAATTATAAATTTTATATAATAAATCTACTTGCAAACTTTTGCTATTTTTTTTTTTCAAAAATTATTATTTTCTAGCAAAATCGAATAATTTAATGTAGATAAATTATACGTATACAAAATATAAGTATACAAAAGATAAAATACATGTCGGAGTGCAATACTCTGTGGAACATTGTGTTGGAGTGAAATAGTCTGTGGAACGATGGCGCCATCAGTCTATCGGCGTGGGGCAAAGTCAATAGTGACAATCGGCGTGCGTCTCTCGGTAGTTCTTGGGTGACGGTCCGCCAGAGCGGTCGACTATTGAAACCATTGCGTTACTAGCTATCATCGTTAATGTTTGTGTGTAAATTGTTATCGGGAACATTAAGTGAGTGGACATTATAATATCATCAACGCTCACAGTATCGAAATGGAAACCATGGATGCCATTAATGTCGATGTCGGCGGAGAACCCTACGCTTTATGTTTCCTTCTTTCTCTCTTATTCCCCGACATATATTTAAAGAAGAAATCACCACTTTTATTTAGTTTATATAAAGTTCTGTATCTTTTTTAGAATTTTACCCGTGATTCATTTTACGTGTTAGCCATTACATATTATTTAAAATCCAACAAACATTTGCATAAACAGTATGCGCATGTAAATGTCGACTCAAAATATATGCTACACGTCGCAATATTCACCTCTTATACGGATATGACAGCATTTTGCATTGAAATTCATTCATTTTCTTTAAATAATAAGAGCATATAACTTTTAAATTCAACCATTGATAGATGATTAAAATTAAAGTTGTGACGTTCTCATAAACTGAACAATTTCCTTCGTGTCTTCTCCAGTAAACTTGACACTGGCGAGATAACCTGTGCTCAATTGGCACACCTGAAAGCCATTTAAAAAGAAGAAGAAATTACTTCTTTCACTGGTTAGATGCTGCGATGGGTAGTTACTCTGTCAGCAAAAATGTATTTCCATAGAATCCTGTTTAGAAACCATTAATAAGTAAAGGACTTTTTGCTTGGTTTGTGTCTCTTTATCAAGAAAAATACATTATCAAGTATGTTTGAGTTTAGACTGATGGAAGGCTTCGGTAGATGGCTAGTTGTAATCCTATAAGACGCCTAGGCTAGGGAGTCTCCATCTTACACTATATCACCATTTACCATCATGTGAAATCACAGTCAATCGCTAATCTATACGCAATAAAAAAGTCTGTTAATTCCGTGCATGCATCGAACCATAAATTCATCCAACCACTTGTAAAGTGAAGATCCAATAGATAAATACGTACCTCGTGTAACGCAAACTCTTCCCTATCGTGCCATAAGAAGTTTGACTTCAAAAATTATAAGTAATTAGCAGACCCGACGGACTTCGTTTTGTCAAAAAGATTTGGAATTTGGCAGATTTCAGTTTTATGAATGATTTTCGAAATGAAATTACAGCAGTAGTAAATATCTATAGCTCTTACATTTCGTGACTATTCAATTTGGTCGGGTTGTGACTATTCAATTGATTTTGAACTTTGTTCAGCGGCAATAAAATGCAAATTGACTCTTTAATGTTAGGAACACACCTACATTGCTAAGACAACAATGAGTACTTGTAATTTAGTATGAACTTTATATAATAGTAATAAAAGTCATATTGACTCTACATTTTAGTTAGAAAACGGGTTTTCCCCTGCAATATTCGAACTTTTCTCGACGTAAAAACCATCCTTGGACTTCAACGAACATAAAAAAAAAGAATTGTCAAAATTGACCCAGGCGTTATTGGGTTATGCCCTTACCAACACATTTTGCGATTCATTTTCATATTATAGATAATGGTTTGATATAAAAGGAAGGGGAACAATTACAAAAATCGTAACGCTAAGTCGATTTTTTTCATATTAATATTAAACATAATGTCTATCAAACTCCCTTTTCTTGAAAGGGATTATGGAAAATTGCGAAAACAGATAATTTCCTTTCACCATCCAAAAAGGCCTGCCAAAAGTTTTAAGATTTATGGCTTTGAAGCTGTCAACTTTCCCGTCTCCTCGAACGTTTCTGTTTATTTTTTTCGCAACTTCACTAAGTAACTCAATTCTGTTAAAAAAAGTTTAAGCAGCTCGAGTGCGTTATTTCTGCCAGGTGATTGATATTTCGAAGCCCCTACCGCATTTTTATTTACTTACTTTCAAATACTTCGTGTAATATGTAAATAGAACTGTGTAACATGGGTGATATATAATGAACTAATATGGAAAATCTGTGACCAAATTCGTTGCGAAGCAGTAATTTAAAATTAATCGGTCAAATGGCTTTGAAAACTTCGCAGCAAATGATCGGTTTTCTTTTATCTATGACGATCCTGTGAGAATATGGTGAAATCCATTTGTAAAGAACGTCTACGTTGCAGCAAGAGTAATTATGCCAAATTTTATGTCAATCATACTTATAGTATCGGAGGTTTCGTGATGAATAAATAAATGGTCAATCGTTTATCTATACTATATTAAAACTTGATAACAATCCATACATATGTGATATGTATTAATTTGTTTATATATTTATTGTTATATATAACTTATTATGTAAATGGTTGTACGTTACTTTAATTGGCTTCCTCCATTTCTTTTTTTTCATCGCTTTAAGCTTTTTTTCCAAGGTTTTTAAAAGCAATCGCCGCTTAACGATAAGAACGCCCATTGTATTTTTTCCCTGTATTTAACTTTTTTTTATTATATTTAATGCTTGCAGTAAAGTGTATAATCATATATTTAAACTAAGTAATTGTCCTTTATGACTACAATCAGGGAGTTAACTCTCATCATTGAATTCAGATATAACGAGAATAGAAACAATTTATAAACCATTACGTTAGTCTTTCTCTGAAATACCCACTTTTCTATATTTTAAGTAAAAAATGGTGTTCAAATTAAAAGCTCTTTTTAAAGTTATGAAATAGATGTAAATTAGGTTTTCAAGTTTCTCGTTCCAAGTTCAACTACGACAAACTTATAAGTAAAAGCTATCCATGTAAGACGACTGGCGCTACGAACCTCGTTAGTGGATATAAAACGCTTTTTTAGTTGGTAGTTCTGAAAGCTTTATATATAAGCTAATTTTTTTATGTAAAAGTTATTGTACATTTGAATTGGCGAGTAATGGCGTGTAATTTTGATTTGCATTACAATTTATGTGGACGTGTTTGCCATAATGATTTCCTATTTTAGATTTATTGTTTTCTTATGATTTCACAACACTGTTGATGTTTTTTTAATTGTTGAAGTTGAAGAGGTCTATCACGCAAATATATTGCGGAAGGCTTTCTGTCTAAGAAACAAACCTATTAAAGTAATGTGACATTTAGAAATCAATTATTATTATACACTAAAGAACTTTAATTGCTGAAGTTTCATCGCGAGTGATGCTGTTTATAAGACAAACTTAGACAGTTTTTTTGCACACACAACCATTCATAATTATTCAAATAGGCTCAAAAAGTACTTTTAAGCAGTAGACTTAAAAGAACAAAAACTTTTGAGTTAGTGAAAGTGCAGTGACACAATATAGTGTAGTGCGGTGCTTTAAAGCAAGAATTCAAGAGCTGTGTGATTCAATAGACATTATAGTAGGTCGTTGGACTCTAAACTTAGATAATACAATTATCTATTAGGTAGATTAGGCCAAAGTAAAAAGGTAAGTAGCAGCCCATTAACGTCTCACTGCTGGACACAGGCCGCTTCACTCATATGATAGAGGGTTTTAGAGCATAGACCCACCACGCTGCTCCATTGCTTATTGGCGGGCATAGTACACAAGTGTACTCTCTATTCCTTTACTCTCATTGTCCGACGTGACGATAATCCGACTCGACCGGAGAGACATCAGGCGCAGGACCGACTTGATTTGTATTGCTATTCTTCCAAAGCAGCGATATGGATAATGGTAAAAATGAAGCTATTCAATGAAAAATGATGTCAGATTTAGTCATGGATGAATAGATTTTTCATTTCAATATAACAATATTCTAAAAAATAAAAGGTCGCCCACCGTTGAGCTTCCCTTACCGTAATAAACTGTTTAGTCTGAAAACATACTCATAAAATAAAGATCTGGACCCTCGATAAAATACCTTATGTTTATACTATTCTTCTTTATCGGGTCCAGTCATTTTAGCTTTTATTAAATTCTTGATGGCGATTTAAGCAATTCCTCGAGACAGTTTTTCCGTAGGGTATGAAGACCAGTGTAAAGGGGTTGTAAAATAAGTTATTCACGTCCTTTTTTATGGCTCACATTTTAAGGATTGACTACGTTTTACCTTGTCTTTTATATAGAACAATAACTATGAAATCCTAGGCTTGAAAGTTATTTATTAATCACTACAAGAATATTAAACATGCAGTCTTGCTTTCTTGTTTTTAAATACATATCGACTTCCCTACGTATAAACAGGTAACAGTTAATTTTGATTCTAGACAGTCTGATGTTGACTTAATTTTGATTATTATCTCACCCTGTATAATTAATAACTATTAAAACGTGATGCTTACAACATATATCATTAATACAAAATGTAAAGTATTAAATAATTTATCTTTAAAACACTGGCTTACGTAATTTAGATGGCTTTTTTGTTATGTTCAGACATAATAGCTTTCTTTGTAATTAATAATCGAAACGTTTTATTGCTATTTTTTTAAACCAAGAGATTACCGTTAATTACGAGTTCTGTGGTGCAAACTTGAACATAAACTATAATCGCATCTCTGGTAAGGTTTTAACGCAACAAAACTTCTCCTCTCATTAGAAGAAGCTTGTAAATTCCAATTTCCTAACCCCAGGCATTGCAAAAAAATTTCAAGATATTTTATAGGAAAATCAAATATCAATTGATTAATAACCTTATTTATCTATGTCTATTAAGTTAATAACTGTACTATAGATATAAAATAAGACATCATATAATACTATGACAGTGCTACAGTGCAAATATATACAGAATTAAAGAATAAAGCAATTATTGCTTTTCCCGCATATAAGTGTCACGGTAGTTTTTGAAACTTTTATTTCAATTAAACTATGAAAAAAATTATAGTGTATATTTTACAGTTTGAAATAAAAATTTAGCGAGAAACGTTTTGTTTGAGCGCAGACTCTCAAAATACCCTGAATATTCTGTATAAAAGTAACAAAATACAAACGTTGAAGACTCAATACATGATGACGCACGCCGGGAGCTTTTTCAGCCATAAGAGAATTCTACCGCTATTTTTATAACTGCATCAATAAACGCATTGTATACTATGGCACAACGCAGATATGTTTATAAAATAAAGCTATGCTTATTGTATGCTTAGATGAAGCTCTGCTTAGCTCTTAGTGCTTAGATAAAGCTATGCTTAGCTCTCTGTGCTTAGAAAAAGCTATGCTTAGCTCACTGTACTTAGATAAAGCTATGCTTAACTCTCTGTGCTTAGGTAAAGTTATGCTTAGCTCTCTGTATTTAGATAAAGCTGTTCTTAGCTCTCTGTGATTAGATAAAGCTGTTCTTAGCTCTCTGTAATTAGATAAAGCTATGCTTAGCTATCTGTGCTTAAATAAAGCTATGCTTAGCTCTCTGTGCTTAGATAAAACTATGCGCACTTCTCTATGCTTTTTCAATGTCGTGAAGTTAATGTAGTCTAATCTTTAGTTGTATAGTTAAGTGTAATAAAACGTCATTTATTTCTTTTTAAACAACTATATTTATACAGCGTTGGTTATTTTCCTTCATTGAATGATCTAGGCTTCTTTGGAAATCTTTAAAAGACTTATATAGAATGATTATCTGTCCCCTTCTTCACAGGATACTTGGTCCTATTGATATCGTATATTATGCCATTCGAGAGATTTTTGTAGTTCTTCAAAAAAGGACTTATCATACTATATATATATTGATTTCCTTTATGTTCCCTTAAGAAATTTCTAGCATTGAGCAAATAATAATTTTAAGTAAAAACATTGAAATGATTAAGGAATATCAATAGAAAAAAAGCAGAGGAAAAACATACATTTGTCAAGATAAGTGAATAGCAACTCATGGCGAGAAAAATACAAATGTTTTCGCACGCCAAGATTATTAATTACATTCGTTCGAGATAAAAATATGATTTTCATCTTTAGGAGGACTCATACCCCAGTTTAAATGAGCCTCGGGTGAGGATAATAAATGGTGTTAGAAAAAGATGTGAATACAAGACAATTGTTGTATTCTTGAGACAAATTTAATTCTCAGAATTTGTGGACATTAATTCTACTATTGTCTTCTTTATATGGGATACATATTAGTTTTTGATTATAACTTGATCGTCACCTCAACCAATGGAGGTTCATTATTGGACATAAGTCTCCTCCAAGAATTTCCATAATACACGATCTTGTGCAGTTTGTAACCATTGGCTTCCGGCAGCCCTTTTCAGGACATCTGTCCACCTGGTGAGGATTTTCCAACGCTGCGCCTACTGGTACGTGGTCGCCACTCCAGTACACTTGTCATATTATCACTGGATGGCAAATGATAATGCGATAACGTGCTAATTTAATAGTTATTTACCGAAAAACAAAAACCTTACAAGCTAAACGTTAGCCAAGACATATTACAAAATACTATTATCTTGGTATATTATAGCTTAGCGGATATCTCTTTGCTAATTGACGATAAGTATTAGGGTTATGCAGGTTTTCTCACGACATTCTCCTGTGCTGAAAATTTCAACTTTATAAAGTAAAAATATAAGTAAATTCTTGTAAAAAAAACATACCAATGTATAAAGAATAGTAGAAATGTAAACAAACACCACGTAGCTAATATGTAGAAAAAACATTAAGCTTTTTGTTTATATATGTTAATATTAAGTGTGTG
Source organism: Elymnias hypermnestra (assembly GCA_015832385.1). NCBI lineage: Eukaryota > Metazoa > Arthropoda > Insecta > Lepidoptera > Nymphalidae > Elymnias > Elymnias hypermnestra. The sequence continues at coordinate 2,665,358 of JACTOM010000117.1, read as the reverse complement.
GCATACACACTTAATCTCAATACAAACTCAACTCTTCCTAAATGGACCAATTTTGTTGAAATTTATTGTATATCTACAAGGGGATTCGAGAATAGTATACTTTGATATTTCGGTTCGATAAATAACGAATTTACTCACATTACTACGGATTGTGAACTACGCGGGTAACATCGCCGGGTAATAGGTAATATATGAATATAAAAATAAAAATTCGAGCGATTGATTGTTCACCAAAAATTCATTTCGTGCTGTACTTAACAAAAAAGTACATATTTTTCCATTTCCACGCTGAGTAGGGAACTACACTTAGGAAAATATTACATACATACATACATAGCATCACACCTCATTCCCATAGGGGTAGGCAGAGACCACGTCCTTCCATTTGTCATGATCCTTGCATATCTCCTTCATTTCTTTAATTCTCATTAAACATTTCATACAAGTTCGTCGGTTTAGATTACTATTGACCTGGCCTTTATTTAAAATGTCCTGGATTTGGTCCAGGAACGTTAGCCTTCGTCTTCCTCTTCCAACTCTCGCATTCACTTTTTGTCAGTCTCCTTTCATTCATTCTCTCTACGTGCCCAAACCATCTAAGTATACCTTTCTCAAATTTAGTCACTATCTTCTTTTATACCACAAAGTTCTCTTATCCCACTATTTCTTACATCTTCATACATTACTGTTGGCATCAACACTCCTGCTTGCACACCCAGTCTGGCCCTTTAAGACACCGTCTGGCTATTCATAAAGGTATGCAGAGCACCATTTACCATATTCCCTGCATTCAAAATCACTTTCACATGTTCCATCTTTTTTAAATTTAGATCCCAAGTATATAAATTCTTCCACCTCTTCCACTTGTTCCCCATCTATCAAAATATTGCCTTTTTTCTTTACATTCACTTTCATTCCTTTCCTTTTCAAAGCTTCATTCATAATATTTACCCATGCCATATTAGTTATCTATGAATAGGTTGAACAGCCATGGTGACGCAACACTTCCCTGTCAAACACCTCTTTCGGCAGTAAACCACTCCGTGTACGCCCCGTTTGTTCTGACACAAGCACTAGAACCCTCATAGAGAGACTTCAATGCTTGACTCAGATTACCGCTCAACCCATACTTAGATAATGTTGACCACAGCTCATTTCTCACCACTCGGTCATAGGCCTTTTCTAAATCTATGTCCTTGTCTAATGTAGGAAACTATTGTTATATAATTACTATGTTTTTAAAAGAATTTTATGCTTTTACTATTTGCTTTTTTTACAAGTTTCTTTATCAAATTTGCAAGTATTGTGTATGCTCTGTCCAGCTTACAATGTGGTGGATTTGTATGGATAGTGAAACATCTGGAAAGCGAGCGAGTGCCAAAAAAATCCCAAACGCAACAACATTTGTGCGAAAATCTGTAGGTATTTCTATAAAGCCTGTCCATTTTCGTGGAAACCTAGATAACAATATGCATGTTTGACGACCAAATTAAGCTTATATTTTAACTTTATCAATTCTCATAGTGTATATACTCATCGCGATATATATTGAACTAGCAATACCCCGCGATTTCAGCCGAATATATACCGATTTCGTGGTAGTGGCAAGTACTAAGTCGGACTATAGATTTATTTTCGTCAACATAAATGTTTTATATCACTTAGTTTATAATTACATCCTTTCAAATTATTAGATACACATTTATATTCATAAACTAATCAATATACAGATTTTACGTTACAACGAATATATATCTAGCAAATAAAGAATATTTAAAATATGATTTTATATTTTGAATTATAATAACAGTCTGTTTTTATGTACATACGAATAAATAGTTATTTGACTTTCTACGTTTATTATTTCTAATTGATTGATCTATTATTTAAACTAATAACATCAGTTACATACAAGAATATAAAAAAATAACAAATAAAATAAATTAAATCAAATAATAAGCCGCATCCAAATTGCTGTCCATAGGGTGTGTTCCTAAAATACTGGCAACATTACCTCTTTGGATAGCTAAGCTGATCCTTTGCCCGAGGTAAGCGCCAGCTTTGAGGTCACTTGTGGAATCCAGTAACCGCTTAGAAAGATGTTTAAAAAATATTTTGGCTTCAGAGCCCCACGGTCCCATAGTTTCCACGCCAAATGGCAGAAATATGTGATCTTGTGTAATAGATCCATATTTCTGCAATTTTTTAATTTCGGCGTCAGTCGCCACAATACCAGGCAACGATGAAGATAATTTTAAATGTGAAGGCGCCATGGTATCAACACAAGTCGCATCCCATACCAGGCACCTTCCATTCTTCCATGGAATTAAAGTAATTCCGTCAGGTCTCTTGCCATCGCTACGTACAACACCGTTCGGCTCTAATTGAGCCGGTACGTTAGCAGTGGCAAGAGCTCTACGAATAATATCATTCAAAGCTGCATGTCTTGAAAGGCGACCGGCACTGCGCTGACAAGATAGACCATGGTGTCCTAAGCGGTCGACTTGGACTCCGCAAGGACAGCAATGAGGATGAACTAATGGCAAACCTAAACGTAAACCTATACTAATACAAAAAGAATTGTTGTCTAATAACGTTCCTAAATTAGGCGATGGAAGAGCTTGCAACCAAAAACCTGATTCCCTAGTCGAAACAGCAAGAAGACGAGCACGCTCTGTAGGATTCTTAGACTCGTTTAGAAGTCGGTTATAATAATAATAGTTATTGTGTAATTATGGGATGAAACTATTTCTAAACTGAACTATTAAGTAATGAGTTTCTTCATATTTCCACGGAATCGAGAACTACGCAAAAATACACTCACAAATTTATATGGTGTTTATTTTCTATAATATTAATAAAATACTACTAAAACCATTACTAATATTAAAAATTGAATCAATCATAAAAATATTAGTGATCTAAAAGGAAGACCTAATCTTTATAACACAATTTAAAGAATTGAAACGTACAAGAATGTGCTTTTCATTTGATAATGTAATAGGTATACTGAATAAATCATTTCCATTTCAATATTTTAAATAATATTCTAAAGGTGTGTTATGGTGAATGGAACTTTTCCTAAACGGCTTGATTGATTTTGATGATTTTTTCATATTAATCCAAGTAAATTTAATAATGCGAATGAATGAATGTGCATTAAGTGAATTTCAATATATAAATATAAAATTAGATATTAAATTTATTAAAACGAATTATTCAACACCTATGTCTTGAACGAAACCAGGAAAAAGCCTTTAGGTGAAATTGTTTTCCAGCATCTCATTAAATTGGAAAGTAGCCAAACTGCCTCGGTGAACAATTGTGGTTTGTGAAATTACAACAAAATTTTGCACGACATTAATAAATGGCTATAATTTACTCATATATATATATATATATATATATATATATGACTAGTTAAACCCGCGACTTCTTCTACATGGAATATTTTTTGGGTAGCATTTACATTTTTTTTTAAACATAAGACACATACTTCAATGAGCTATTTGCTGCATGAGTCGATAGTTAACACCCCGCTAATCACCTTGGGGGTGGAATTTATTAAAATTCGTTCTTAGCTGACGTCTACTCGGTAAAAGAAATAGTCCTACCAAATTTCAAGTCTCTTCGCCTTATGGTTCCAAATATATCGTGATGAGTCATTAGTTAACACTCCTTCAATCCCCTTGCGGGTGGAGTTTTGTAAAATCCGTTATTAGCTGGCGTCTACTCGACATAAGGAATATTCCTACCAAAGTTCAAGTCTCTACGCCTTATGGTTCCAGAGACAACGTGATGAGTCAATATATACCTGAATATCTTTTATCTATAGATGTACTCGTATAGTTATAATGTTTAATTAGTAGTAAATACAATGTTTAATTGTTAGCTTATTTAATATAAAACATTTATTGCAAGGGATGAATGTACTGATGGTTATTCATTTATTTACTAAATCCACAGATTTATCTTAGATATATGTTTACAATGCATTTTTATTTATAAATAAGCACAACACATTAAACAAAGTGTAAATGACATGGTTAGAATTTAAACAGCTACCTCATCTTTAGTTACTAAGTTATTGTTATTTCATATAAATATATATTAATATTTTATATTAATCAATCAATGTATATTTGGAAATCCGTCTAACATAAATTTACGCATTATTATTTTTTTCCATCTATCATGTTTTTAGGATATCGTAATGTAAGTATAATGACATCAAAATGTACCGACAAGGAAAGGGATTTGAGTTCCTGTACGATGCTGTGTGGAAACCTTAAGAGGTAAATTGCGTATCAGCAGATTAGCCTGCCTCAATTTTAGACTGTATCTTCACTTACCATCACATTAAAAAACTAACCTGTCAGCAATAAAAAGAGCCTTTTCTTGAGAGAGCTTCGTAGTAAATATATATACAAAAATATTCCATTCCTAGCTAAAACTGTATTAACAGCAAGTGTGGCCGAACTCGCTTACCACTAGACCAATCATCAGACGTCCAGATATAAAAAAAGAAATTTATAAACGATTGAAAATAGAAACAGGATATATTGTAAGCATATCGTGAGAGTGTGTACTGATAGCTGGAGTAAAAAAAATACTTTTGTATAGATAGAATTGATAAAATTCAAGCTATATTTTTACATGGAGATAGATGAATGTTCCTTAGTTTGTCATAGCAGAAACTCCAATATATTTTATGACATAGCGTGAAAACTTGGTATAGTCGTTGTTGGAACTTTCAGGAAAGTTTGTGACATAGTAATTTTAGCTTACAATAGCACGCGAGCTTTTCATGTGTATTGAATTGTCAGACATTCACTAGCGTGAAATAAACTTAAAAAATATAACCCAAATGCTATAATCGTAATTTACTCATTGTGTAATAATTAATAAAATTATATACTGTATAATTATCTATATATTTGTTCCTGGAGAGATTTTGAGGAGATTTTCACTGGCAAAAAAGACACTCTAAATTACGTGGGTAACACCATGGGCCACAGCTGTTTTAATTTATTTGCACAAAACCAATAAAAATACAAGTAAGATAATACATATATAGAAAGCTAGCTGAACCCGCGAAGTCGTCTGCGTGGAATGTATTTTGGGTAGCATTTTCATTAACTAAGGCAAATTGTATTACAAATAAAAAGCATACGTATAACACCCACACAATCCCTCTTGCGGGTGGAATTTCGTAAAAACTATTCTTAGCTGACCTGTACGCGCCAAAAGGAATATTCCTACCCAATTTTAATTCTCTACGCCTTATGGTTCCAGAGATATCGTGATAAGTCATTAGATACCTATATATATATATATATATATATATATATATATGAAAGCTTGTCTGGAGGAGGTCGTTTTAAGGTTTTAGAGCGGCCTAAGCTTTAATGAGTGGAACAGCAGACAAAAGAACAGGAGGTGCAAATAAAACTAAACATAATAAATTTCATTCATTTACTTACTTCTCCTACAATATGTATCTAAACTAATGTTATAAAGAGGAAACATTTGTGTTTTTGTATGTAATTTTCGCATAATAACTACTGGACCGATTTAAAAAAAATCACCATTAGAAAGCTGTATTTTCACTGCGTGTCATAGGCTATAAAACTTTCTCAAGAAAAATAGGAATCTCTAAGTAAAGTAACCGAACAGGTATGAACAAAAAAATGCGCTGCGGCACTTACTTATGATACAAAAAAAGAATGTTCTACAATATTATAGAGAGTATTAATATCTACAAAAAAGTCCATGATATCAGATGCATGAGATCGACTACTTTAGTTATGCCACTATAACTACTTTTTTACATTTTAAAAGTTAATAAAAGTGCCGACAATAATCAAACCATATTATTCGTACCTCTGTATTTATCCTTATCTTATTCAGTTATATTTTATTTAATACCGTTTCAATACCTGTAAACTACTCTTTAAGTAATTAAAATCGGCCTTTGCATTCAAAAGATATAACAAATTTCAAAATGACGATCGAACTTTCCACTGCCACGAAATTGGTATTTACGAGGGTGAAACCGCGGGGATAGTAGATTCATGAAGAAGTTCTATATATGTCTATATGGACTTATCATTATTAGTATTCCTATTGATAAACAAAGGTATGAAATAGTAGCCCTTGAATATTTAATTCAATTGTAACATTACAGTCCTCGCCCAAATGTCAGATAATTCATTTCCGCAACAAAAGTGAAGGAATGGATTCCGCTCATTTATCTTATTCAGAGGGGCGTGACTCGGTCTCGCTTTGGGTTTTAATTTAATTTGAATGTTGTAATAATGGGAACGCGTACCTATCCCTTGGTCTCTAGTGACGATAAGAAATTTTATCTTATTTATGAAAGACTTGTTTTCACTTGCTTTTTACAAGAGACCAATAGAAATCAGTTTCTCGAGGGTATATTATAAAAAGGAAACATTTGTATTTTTCTATGTATGTATGTATGTTTGTAACGGTTTCACATAAAGGCTACTGGAGCGATTTTAAAAACTTTTTTATCATTAGAAAGCTGCATTGTCACTGAGCGACGTAGGCTATGTTACTTTCTTAAAAAAAATAGGGATCCCTAAGAAAAATGCATTAATGTAAGCTAATGTGTGAAACAAAAATGTTTTAAAATATTATACAACGTATTAATATCTATTAAAAAGTCCGCTATACCATGTCTATTATAACAACTTTTTTACATTTTGAAAGCGCCGATAATAGTCAAACTATGTTATTTATAAGTCTGTATTTGGCTTTATATAAATAATTAAAAACATTATTAAATTATTAAAATTGGACATTTCATTCAAAAGATATAACAATATTTAGAATCTCAATCAAAAGAAAATAATATATCCCGAGTCGAACTCCAGAGGGTCATGTTGTATATAGGGAAGTTCTGAGACAAGTATTACAAATAATTCTCTTCTCTAATATTAAAGAAGACAATTTTGCATTTTGAATTAATGTTTTTATTTTTAACAATTTATAATAATCAAGCTAAATATTACTGGACCGATTTAAAAAATCCTTTCAATACGAGTAGAGTATTATTAATTACCTAATGTCGGACATTCTACGTATTCGTTGTAAAGTAAAATCTGTATATTCATTAGATTATGAATGTTAGTGTGTAATTTTATGTTAACTCTATTGTAACTGACAACACTGAGATTGCCGGCTAAAGGTTGGCCATGCTGCGACTGGCAACACTGAGGCTACCATTGATTGAGTTGTGTGCCAACCTACAGACAATAAGTGCGGAGATTGGCTACATTGATTAGTTGTGTACCAACCTACAGAACATAATGGCGGGTTAAAAGGGTTATTAAACGCCTGCACATTAAACTGGTCACAGTGCATTCTTAAATACAGTTATAAATTATTGTAATTGTAATTTTAATACAAATATTAAATTGATGTATTTACTTCACCTGGTGTATTAGTTCATTACCCGTTATTCTATAGTCCGACTTACACTACTTAACTACCGTATGGTAGTTAAGAAATTACGTTACGTATTACACAAGATATGTATTTTTGAGTATGTATAAATGCTGTTGGGTCTTTCCTCAGTCATACTACAGAGACAAATAAAAGTATATTATTTTTTTTTTACAAAATAAGCCGTAGATGTTTCACTTACTCCACATATGTACTTGCGGGGTCCATTGCCCAACAATAAGAGGTGTCGCGAGGTGGCTGGTGGTTTGCCAGGTGCTCCAGGCAAGCCACCTTCGGATTAAGATTTTGGTCAGCACATCGCTAGCGAGGTTGCGAATGTCTGTCAGTTCGCGTTCTGGTGACCCCGTCTCCGAATGCTGTAAAATCACCACTAGGTTTTAGCTAGTATGAGTCCGGTACAACCTGGAACAGCCTCCCGAGTATCCACGCGGATTTCCCAGCGTTAAAAAAAATCTGCCTAAGGCAGGTTACATATTCCATATAGCCGTTTCCGGGATTAGTATAATGATGGATTTGAAGCACATCAGTTTTTTTTTAATAGTGTGTCTATCCAGGGTTCAAGTCTGTGATTTCTCTGAACAAGACTCCATGCGTATCAGCTTGAACATCATGGCATTAGATCTCTCAAGTCAGGTATTAAATCTATTTTTTAACAAAAATCTGTGTAATTGTGGTGTATTGGAATTAACACGATTTTCGGTATCGGTGCCTATTAGCACAAACGTATATTAGCACGTATTATGCAAATATTGAATCCCGCTCTCGTTACTTGGGGATCCGGCTCCATTTGTCATGCTAATGTAGGAAGTTTAGTCTATTTCAATTTGCATTGTGTCTCATACGCCGAGCTTAGTTGACGTGCTATTTAACTAAATATAAATCCGTAGTAATATCTAGAATAACAACTTTCTTGATGAAATTAAAATTGTATCTTCGTATGTGAACAGTACATATGATAAGACCTACCTCGTTTAGTTTTTATGGGATAAAGATTTATAGGGGAACTAAGGTCACCGAACTGATACCGATGTAAATTAAGATTCGAAGGTAGTCCGACAACGGTATTAACACCTTTGGGGCTCTCCTTTTGAGAGGTGGCAATTAATTTTGAAACTAAAGTGACAATATGCAGAGGAAAAGGCCATGGATGATGCCATCCAGAGGTGAAGTCCCCGTAGATGACGGTAGCACATGGCGTCGACATCCAAAGGTCCCGACATAGCGGTAGAGCACAGAGAGTCGTAATATTGGCAAACCCAGCATGTAGCGCACGTTAAAACGAAGAACGGTAATAGGGTCCAAAGGTACTGGGCTAACGAGAAAATAGTGGAAAACGCAGTATAAGACTATTACTGAAATAAAACTGATATATGCACCGCAAGTTTGGACTCTGTCTAAATCATTGGGAGACACAATCCATCTATCAAGACGACGATAGAATAAAATATTTTCGTAACATAAGATACATATATACAATCTCCTACGTGCCTTCTCCAATTAACGTGACAGTGGCGAAATTGTGTGTGCCTTGTCACACCTGAAAGCCAATTATTAAAAAAAAGAAGAAAGACGTATGTCATATGTTACGTCTATAATTAGTATAATTGTATATTATTTGCCTGATAAAAATAACGAAATACAAATACATCGTCGTCGAAAAGTTTGCATCCTAAATGCGTCAGGTATTTTGATCTACGTTATTTACATTTTACAAAGTAAAATAGTTACTTTTCTATAGAATTATTTGGTAAAAAAACCGTAATCAAAATGTAATTCACGATGCAATTCCAATGAATAAATAACTTTTAATTTGCCTTTGATTGCGATCATTCAGAATTTATTAACATTCGTAAATAAAACCTTTCCGTAGATTGAATTCGACTGGGACAGACGACCTGTTAAATATTTATATGCTAATTCATACGAACATGAGAAAATCTATTTAACTGTTTTCGACTTTATAACTATCTATAATAAATTGGAAAGTAATTCGCTCTGGTACGTTTTGATGAAATTTAGAACAAGATGTGATCGAGGAGACTCATAGGTAACGTATTGATCGACTTAAGTAGGTACGTAAGAGACATTAGAATTCATTCTTGGGAGACGAAGACGCAAGCACTGGCTTATATTTTAAATAAAATTAGTGGAATCTGTCAATGCCGAAACATAAAAAAGGTCATACAATGATTTACTTTTAACTTAATATATTATTTCCCGTAGCATCATATCAGTGGACTCCTTCGGGTTGGTAGTTCGTCAGTTCTTTTAAAAACTTTGCGAAGGCATGTGGTCCACTTTTAACAAATTTAAAGAGGAACTTTCCTGTTGAAACTTGTAGAAGATTTTTAAAATTTTCTCCATATTTTCAACCGCTACGTGCCACAGCAGCTGCTACCAGAAAATGACTTACACTCTTATTTTACACTAGTATAATAATATCCTAACAACATATTGAGTTGCAGTTCATTGACAAGTTTTTTGTCTATTTACATTTAGTATTTTCATTTGCAGCTTGACAAGTTCCTTTCGTAATTAAACTAATATTTTGTTAATTTTACTATGTCTCAGAAAGAAATATTTGTTTTTTCGTATTTAATATGCACACTTTATGCGCATTTTATTAACCTTTAGTTTTGAATATATGGTATTAGGAAAATGTTACTTTAATTTAAAAACAATTCTTACTTTTAGCTCACAGTCTCTCTGTTATTTGATTTTAATATTCAATTGTTAATAAAATACATTGTTTTTTCATCAATTCAAGATCAAATACATTTTTTAAAACCTGTAGTGTATTTTTAACTGAAAAATTCGTTCTAGATGGATTAGGAATTGATTTTACATACATACATACATAGCATCACGCCTCACTCCCATAGGGGTAGGCAGAGACAACATTCTTCCACTTGCCATGATCCTTACATATCTCATACATAAATGTTGGCACCAACACTCCAGCATGCACTGCCAGTCTAGCCCTTTGAGACACCATCTGGCTATTCATAAAGGCGTACAGAGCACCATTTACCATATTCCCTGCATTCGCTCTCCTTTCAATATCACTTTCACATGTTCCATCTTTTGTAAATTTAGATCCATTCCAGTTGTTCCCCATCTATCAAAATATTGCCATTCATCATAGATTCATCTCTTTCAAAAAGCATAACTTTCGTTTTGTTTACATTCACTTTCATTCCTTTCCTTTTCAAAGCTTTATTCAATATATTTACCTGTAGCTCATTTTAAATTGATTTTAATGTAAAAATAAAGTACTTGTTAGTTCAATACAAAAGAATCCAGACTGTAAAGTATTCTTTCGGTGCTACTTAACCTTGTTTACTGCGGAACAACAAGAAGGTATTTTACGAAAGCAAACACGACTATAAAACATGCATTTATGGTTGTGTATTTTAGAATTGCTTGTGATTCGAGTTTGGGTTATAATATTTATTTTCTTTGTTTACAATGTATATACGCAAGTCAACAATACTTGTGCAAACCTAAGTATGAATTTAAAATTTGTCTTTTTGTGCTTCAAATGGGGAATTTTATAAGCTGCTATTTGCCATTTTTAATAATCTATAGTTACTTTAAATTGATCGAAAAATCGATCAAAGAAATCTAAAAATAGACAAGTCTTTGCTTTGCTATCCCATGACAATTTATCATATTTAATCGTATTTATATCACAATAATGTATGCCTTTTTTAGCTACACATAAAAAGGTAAAGTCGCAGCCCTATAACGTCCCACTGCTGGGCACAAACCTCCTCACTTATAGGAGAGAGAGTTTTATCTATTTATATCTTGATTTAGAATGATATAAGAGTATAGCCTTTTAAATTACAATGAAAATGTGTTACATAAGACTTAATAAAAATCATTAGGGTGGAATTTTAAACCTTAAAAATTATAATCTTCTAAAAATTTTATCCTATATAGAAAAGAAGATTAAGCTACCCTCTAGTTGGCCGTGTGAGTGGAATAATGGGGAAATACCATTTGTTTATAACTTTTATCTTCTCAGTAAGTGCTAACTGTATTAATCACTTCCACTACATTAATGAAATAAAAAAGAGTCGTATATAGTTTAAAATATCAAATTATTTTTATTTAATATAATATAACTAATAAGGTGTAGGGTTGCAAAACGGGGAAAGATATGTTGATAGGAATGTAAACGTTGTCTCAAGAATTAACATTTATGCAACAATCACGTGTAATTGTAAAATTCGTCTCTCCTTTGGGATTAAAGAACTATAACTATTTATGTATATTGATAGGTAAGCTTAATAGCAGCTAATTAATGTCCTACTGCTGGGCACAGGCCTCCAGGGTTTTTAGAGCCTATGCTGCTCACCACGCTGCTCCTCAGCGGATTGGCAGTCCGATGTGACAGCAATTCGATACGAGCGGAGGGAGATCAGGCGCAGGACCGATGGCTTAACGTGCTCCCCGAGGCACGGGGGTGGATCACACCGCCAAATTTTTCCCAACTTTGGAAAAATACTGAGAAAATCTTAATAGAAATCTCAATATCGATTTCGAATTGGCCCGACCCAGCACCTCATGTCTGTAGTCGAACATGCTAACCACTAGACCAATATATATATATATATAATTAATATATATTATTATATATATAATTAATATACATTTATATATATATAAATGTATATTTCTATTTTTAGATCCAAAACGATTGGTAAACATAGCCTACAGGGGTATCAGACACGTGGAACAACATTCTTGTTTGAAGTTTGTTGAACATAATCCCATTGAGTTGGCTCACGATATAAATGTGACATACTTGTTCTTCACGTTTTCTGATGTGTTGGAGTTTTGTTGTTTGCCAGTATCCTCATATTACAGACGACGGGTACGATTTATTTTTATTGATTCGATGACCCCTAGGTATAAAGAGTCAAGTATTAAAGCCCAATTTTTGTGCTAACGAAGCTGGCTATGGGTGGGATACATAGTACAATGAACCGATGGACGTTGGGGTCCGAAGTTGGTGGAATGGCGAACCCGCACCGGACTGACGACATAAGGAGGGATGCTGGTAGCCGCTGGAGCCAGGCGGCACAAGATCGAGCACAGTGGGTATCATTAGGTGAGACCTTTGTCCGGCAGTGGACGTCCATCGGTTGAAGTGAGTGACTTTTACTCTATTAATTTTTTATGCGTCCTTGAATTTCCATGTATGTTTTTTAACACATATACGCTGATTCCCCCACTAAAATGGAAAACTTCACAATTCTTCAAAGTCCTCATGACGCTCGAGTAAATGGCATACCGGGCTCCTCTATTATTAGTTTGAATGAATAATTACATAATCGGAAATTTTGAATTTCTTGTAGGACTCAACAGAATCTAATATATTCTTTATTTTCTTGTATCCAAAACTCATATTTAATTCGGCAAAAATGTCAATGTTTTAAAGTCATAGAGATGAAGAATTGCATAAATAAAAATATTTTTTTTTTTTATTCAATATATTGACGAAATTTGCACGGAAAATGAATTGCATCTTCCTGATACACAAATATTAATTAAATATATAAACCTTTAAATAGCCGTACCTTTGTGTATATATTTTCAAAGAATCTTCAGAAATTGATTTTAACAGGGTTCTCATAGAGATTGTAAATATATTGTTAAGGTTGATCCTATTTTTACAAAGCATTCTTATAATTGGCTCTGTGAAAACACACTTATTTTGGTAGATGAAGTCGTTATTGTATAAAATATTATTTTAAATATAGACGTATTATATAATATAGTGCATTGAATACCAATTCTTTTCAGGTAGTACTAATTACTCCATTATGTACGCTGCCTGTTCAGGTCGCCCACGCTACTCTTCACGCGTTGGGTTTGATCCATCAAAAACGGCAACCTTTCCCGAAGGAAAAAGCGGAAAAAATACTGAATTGCATTACAAATTATACTCTGTGAATTAAATATCTCTGATAGAAATCCTTTCATTTTCTTGTTTTTATATTAAACGCTATTAAAGTAGTAAATAAAAACATGCTATAAGAACATTGTGTAATAAAAGAAGATGTAGTGACTAAGGATAAGAAAGGTATGCTTAGATGGTTTGGGGACGTAGAGAGAATGAATGAAAGGAGGACTGACAAAAAAGATTTGTGAGTTAAGAGTGAAAGGGAAATTTGGAATGGGAAGATCAAGGGAATATTCCTGGATCAAAGTCAGGACATTTTAAATAAGAGCCAGGTTGAGAGTACTCTAAACCGACAAACTTATATGAAAGGTTTTATGAGAATGAAAAAAGCGAAGGAGATATTCAAGGATCGTGGCAAGTAGGACGTGGTCTCTGCCTACCCCTTTGGGAATGAGGCGTGATGCTATATATATGTACAAATATTTGTATAGATTGAACACCTGTGCTAACGTAAAGTTGCAACTACCACTTTACTACTTTACTAGTATTTCAAGTTTGGTTTCCGAAATGGGATATAAGGAAATTGTACTTTATAAATTTTGTGAAAACTCCTATAAGCATAATTTTTACTTTGGTTGGTTGGTATGGAAAAGCTTAGACAGCAACATCATATAGGTCAGATTACGCCACATTTTAGCATTGATATACTGGAAGTTAACAATTACCCTGTAGACTATGAAACAAATGCAAAAATAAAAAACTTCTGGTACAAAAGCAATAATTATAAATATAAAATCAATATATTAAATACAATCTCCAACTGAAAACATCATTAAACCTATTATTGTATTGTACAATTAAAACAATTACGCAAACAAGGTACACAATATCGTGTATTACATTTTTTCCACCTTTTATGAACATTTTTCGTGTAAGAAAACAATATCATATTATAGTTTATTGAACAGTGGGTAATATAAAGTGGATTGCTATAGAAATTGAATTCCGAGACTGGTTTGTGTAACAAGGGCAAACAATATCGTAGGAAACCTAATGGCACTTGCATTTCTTTTTATTTAGTTTCTGACGTTATGAGCACAAGTTTTCATACAATATTTTATTCTGTATAGCCCTTGACTGTGACGTCATTTGATAGTAAATATACAGTAAAAAGCCATGATGGTATTTGTTTGTCTACTTGGTGGACTGAAGTGGAGATTCGGTATTAATACAGGCGCTAATTCGAAGGATTTATAAAAATACAGCCCTTTGCTCTTTAATATGGTGTAATTTATGATGCTCAAGATGATCGTCCGTTTTTTAGCGTTCGTTACAAGAAAGTTTTAACTTTGTCTCAGATTTCCACAGACTATGTTTGTGCTCATATATTATGTATTGATGTTGTGGATTCACAACAGATTCCCCCCCGAAACTGCATTCTACCCGAGTCCACACATCATCACGCAAGCGTTCAACGTGTAGACCGCAGTGGGCAGATGTTATTCAAGGCTCGCGTAATTCTTCCTACGGAGTCACCACCGTAGTAGTAATTTGGTTACTCGTCCCAGTAGCCAGTTTTTCGTCGCTGGGAAATGCAATTTACACACTCAGGATCCGTCGGGAGTGTGGGGCTCAATGATTGAAGAGAAATCGCAATAATCACTTAAACCTCGCGGAGCTCTTTTCCTGCATGAGTGAGGCACCAGCTATCTTATTTTTCCGTGGTGTCCCGGATGGATTGACTTACGATTCATAGGCGGAGGTGCACTTCTTAGTACCCCGCCTCCGTCAACTGTAGACTGAGTAGACTGAGAATCCAGTGCATTTTGCCTCTCTCTCGCGGGCTTTCTTCAGAAGAAAACCACTTCCACCCACCTGGAGAGCATCGCACTTACAATGCACCCTAATAAAATGTTGTTGCTGATCAGCGCCACTAGGAGACGCTAAAGCCACTATGGTTTAACGGTGTGATACGTGAATACTCGTTTAGAGTAATCGTGGTTCGAAATCCTTGGGTAGGCATCTTTGAGTTTCTCTTTATAAAAACGAAACTTACATGCTTGCTCATGCTTTCCAATCCAGATTTCCTCATATTTCTAAGGAAACAGCAACTACAAGGGGAAAAATCAACAATTATCATTATACTACTTTTATTCTTAGCTGATAGTTACTGATAGATTAGCGCACTATGATCACACCTGACGGTAAATGATGATACAGTCTAAAACTAGTCTAAGTTACGCTAATCTGTTAATAGGAAGGTTTCTTCGTACGGTTTCTACATATCATCATACCGGAACACAAATCTCTTTACTTAACGGTACGTCTTTGCTGGTAGTATGGTAACTAGTCACGGCTGCCTGTCACCAGTCCAGACTCAGATAAATTAGAAAATCCAGCCTCCTAAATTCGCCCTACCGGGAATCGAACCTGAGACTTCTGCTAGTGAGTACACATACCATTCCGTTAGCGAAGCCGTCGAAATACATAATTTACTTCAAATTATTTTTATAAAAAATTCCATACATTTAAAAATACGTTTATTCTGTGAATGTAAGAAATCTTTTTTTGAGAGTATCTTTAATTTATGTATAAATACAAAGACAATGCTAACGTATATATTATTACCAGATCTATTATAATATATATCATATAACAGAATCATAAGATTATCTCTATCGTTTAACTTTAGGCCTAAATAAGTCTCAGAAACTGTAACGCTGCTCTACGATGATAACGATATTAAACAAACCAAGTAAATAACTTAAATTATAGAGGTATTCAGTGTTGTTTAGTAATATATGTTCGCTCTAGGTACGGTTTCAAAGGAATATCTTGTACTTTCGTTATCTAGTAAATCCAAATTCAGATTATTCATATAAAATCAGTTTTCAGAAATATGTTTTTAATATCTCTTTGAAATGTGTCTACAGTTCGACCGCGTTAAGAATGTAGTGAGTCAGCATTGTGCAGTGGCCTAGCCTCGCCTCCTAAACAATCAAATTATTTCAAATTACAAGGTTAAGTTTGAAGATCATCAAATGTTTACTGTGAGCTTGACCTTGTAGTTTGAAAAGCTTGTTACATACTCTTAAATGTGTGTTAAAGTACTACGATATAACTTTGCCACACTTAGACCGCTGTGAATCCGCTTTTTAAATCTCTGATATCTTCTAGGATATCCACTTTATTGAGATGCTGTTGAGGACAGTGTTAATCTACATGAAATATACAACGTATGTAATGTGTTTAATTAGACAATAAATAATATTGTATTGTCTAAGATGGCTTGTTAAAAACATTTTTTTTGTAATATTTATAACATAGCAATGGTCACTCTGGGTTATCCTTTAGAGATAAATAATACTTCATCACGGACTTTGAGGAACCTTTTAAAATAGAATTATTTTATACATATTTATAAATAATGTTAAAGTAATTATATAATTTATAACGACATAATGGAAAACCGATTTTATTGATCTTTGATTTGATGAATAGAATTATTAAAATATTGGAAAAATTCCCGAAAACCTTTGTATTTTAATATGTAAATAATCATTAAGTACCGGATGGCTCATATTCACACGTAATCTGAGTATATCAGCGTAAAACGATCAATTTCTGCGAGATTTCCAATTCCATTCAACCTATTGACTTCAAATTAGGCATACATATTTCTTTCGCGATGTAGACGTTAATTAGGAACCAGTTTCGCTATATTTTCACGGAATCACTTACTGCAAGATCTTCATAGTGTTACCCCGATTGACTGGATATTTGGCATATATTTTCTTATTGCCACGTTATTGAGAATAAGATCTACTAAAATCATGGGAAACAATTGGTGTAGTAATTTATTTTTAATATGCTCATTTCGTACCATATCATGTATAAAAAACAGCCTTAATTTGACCTCATAAACCTCAAAGATATCTCAATACTTGCTTTATTTATCTTTTCCACAAAATATACTCAGGGTGAGCATAATGACCGCTGTTGAAAATGGTATCACAAAAGTTGGGGACTAATAAGCTTGAAATTTAAAGCACGTCTTAAGTCTTCGTAGTACGAGTTGTTCATTAGCCGTGGTGAATAAGTCGCAAAGTTTTGCAAAGTACACTGTAGAGCCTCTTTGACGTTAGTTGTTGGTGACATTTTTATAATACAAGACATAAAACTACCGAAATATAATAATATAAACATCAGATCAAATCAAAAAATTTGTTTCGCTCTTGTAACAATTACAATACGTTTTTTACAAGTATAGATTTATTTACCATTATATGAGCAGCATAGCAAGGCCATTCTAGCAAATATTTCTTTTTAATAGTAATAAAATACGTTAAATCTTTAATAGTAATAAATAAAGTCACGCCTGCAGAATGTTTACTCGTTGATTAGAAAACGTTTGCCAGCCGCATTTGTATATAGAGACAGTTTTGGAGGCGTTTTTTATGATTAATTTATTAAATTTTAATCACTTTTAACTTTATTCATTAGTTCTTTCTTTATTATAGTTCTGCTTTGTGCATGTTATGATTTTAAGTGGAAATCTTATGGTTTATGTTTTGTCTATTTTGTTTCTGTATATATGTATTGTATGTCATTTCAACGCACAAGTGTTTACGATAGTACAAATAAATTTAAAAATCTAATATTACAAGAACTCTTTTCCACCCTGTTTTAAGAGGAATCCATGAAAAAATCAGTTGATTTGTTATTTCTCTATATTTATCTCTATCTTTATCATACTTAAAACTACCGAAACAAAATACAAACATACTTAAGTATACAAAAACTTAATACAAGAAAATTACGTATACTTAAGTCTCATAGCTTCTGCTATAGCATTAAATTGAAAGGCATCTTGCTCGGTGGCTCGTTTTTGCTGCTAGGATTATAATTAGCAGCTCTCGAAACCTCTTACCAACCTTGTACTTTACCAGCTATTCTATCAATCAAATTTCGATTGCCAGACTTGAAACCCATATCTGAATAAAAAGAAATGAGAGGTCGCCTCTTATAATTCCATTGAATTTTGACAGTAAATAAAATCTACACATTTAAATTTACAAAAGAAGGAATTTCATTAATATACTAATGAAAAGAGAATATATTTGTGAAAAATCACTTAACTTTCCCAATAAAATTTATAAGTATAGAAAGAAATGCAATTGTCACAGAAATGTGACTTCAAGACGTTATATCACTTGCAAATAACTATATCATACTATAAACACTACTATATATTCTACCACTGAGTATGTATTTATTTTTTCGATTTTATATTACCTAAGAGAGCTACAAAGGTTTGTATATATCTGAAACATACAAAGCTATGTAAAAATGAATTTTATTTCATTTGACATAAAAGCTATTTTCCTGTAATACTTTATAAATACGCTGTTTTATTTAAACCGGCAAAAAGTTGAAAACCCAATCGCTTTATAACTTATGCAAAAATATTTACCTATTGGATAGCACTGCAAAGTCCAATGAGATCGGAAAAATTTAATTCATTATTGATTCAAAAGGTCAACCTAGCCGCTCGCAGTATTACGTCGTATTTGCTTTGGTATTGAAAACTTTACTATTTTTTACGTAAAAGATTTCACGTTAATTTCAATCGATGGCATAAAACTTTTCCGTCGTTAGCTAATAACCTATTTATTTACTCACAGCCTTCCAATTTACACAAATTAGTCTAAGTAATTAAGTAATATAAAATATATATATTGATTACAATACTAATGCCATCCAGCACGAACTTCATTCTGTAGAAAGAAACCCTAAAGCTTTTATGTAAGCTAATTCATTAATGTAATTTCTAAGTATTATTATTTAATAAATATATACCTACGGACTGTCTCATTGGTCTAGTGGTTCACATCCAGAATACTTTCTTGTGTGTGTTCTTGTGGTTAGCATCCTGAACACAGTGTCCAAAAGTATTAGCGTATGGAGTCGACATTTCGAATGAAGTCCAATTTCGTGATCACTTGGAAGGTAAAGATAACTCGCTTCCAAAAACATTGGGGTGCTTAACAAAGTTATTGAACTCCCACCTCCTCGGCCGGCAACGCATCGTCAGCTATCCATGGGCGGCGGTGATCACTTACCATCAGGTGACCCGCCAGCACGTTTGTCTGTCATAATTATAAAAAAAATCTTCAGCCACAGACATGAGGTCCTGGGATCGAGTCCTGGGTCGGGCTTATCCAAAAAATCATATGAAGTTTTCTATTAAGATTTTCTCGAAATATGCCCGAAATTGGAAAGTTAGCGATCTGATCCAACCCCGTGCTTTGAGAGCACGTTAAGCCGTCGGTCCTGCGCTGTGATCGTGTCAGATTCCCGTCACATCGGACTGTGAAATTGAAGGAATAGAGAGTACACTTGTATACTATGCCTGCCAATCTGCAACGGAGCAGCATGGTTGGTCTCTCCTATGAGTGAGGAGGCCTATGCCTAGTAGTGGGACGTCAATGAGCTGCTACTTACCTTTAATATTTCTTTTTTTTGCCAATTGTTTTGTTTTGTACTATCTGCTTTTTATCATTTCATTTTGCTAACGTTTTGACACGCTGTGTCATCATCGGGTTTACAGCTGAAAATCAGCGTTATGTGTTTTAACATATGACGATTGCTGAACTGTTAACCTTTTCGAGGTGGTGATACAGACGCTGCAAAGCTAGCTTAAAAATACTGTATTTCACACCATTACACAATTTTTTTTATCAAAACGTTTTACGTAACCTATCGTCATACTAACGTGGAAGGAAATCCTAAAAAAAAAATATAATAAAGATGTCTTAATAACTGCTTAATTTGCATTTAAGAAATTGAGAACTTGTAACTATATATTTCACTTTCTACGAAGCTAATGGATATGCTTCCGAGCCCTGTATATTACAGCGAAAATTCAATCAGGACTAACTTTGCTCATCTCCATGACAAACTAACAAGGCTCTATAATGTAACGAACATACACATCTATATAAGGCTGCATATACCATTTTAAGCTTAAATTTAGTAAACTTTATTACAAATATAAAAGTAATATAAGCTTAAAGTTCGTAGAGCGCTAACCTGTGTGAAATAATTTATCACTTACTGGTTTTAAATAACTTTAATTTCTAAGAGTTTATTATTGGAAGCGTGATAATCTAATAAAAGGTAACTTACCTCTTATGGTTTCTACACAACATGATGTAGTAATGGCAGTTATTTGTTTGCCATGTATGTGCGCATATAGTGATAACTACCAACGCTATTACAACTTGGTACATTTTTTTTACGCTGTGAAATGTATTTATGCACTCCGACTTGCCTCGGGAGTGTGGGTCTCGGCGAGGGGAAGAACACGCAATATCCATTTGTGAATCATCAGAGGAGCGCTCACACATTCCACTACGATGTCCCAGATGAATTCGGTTGAGAGGTCACGAAAGCGGCATGACTGGTGCAAATATTCGCTGCGTGGAACCTCCCGCCCAGCATCTCTAACTGGAGTGCATCGCGCCTACAACCTTCTCTAGCGAAAGATCCGCGCCAATCAGCGGCACCAGAAGGTGACAATGAGGTGCCCAGGCTACACATTCTACTAATATGTGGGGCGCTGAGTCAACTGCAGCATCACATATATGACAGGCTGCTGACTTTTCACTGTGCAGGAACTTTCTGAAACAGCCGTGTGGGTAGAACCTGCACCAGTCTGAAAAAGACCCATACCCCCTGGTAAGCCATTGTTCCAGATGAGGTCAGATCGCCTCCACAGTGGCCACGCCCGCTACTGGGGACCTGAGATCCTCTCTCCACAGTCAGAGTCCGGTCAGCTCGGGCCCTGATGCTACGGACCTCATACATGAAACATCAGGCATCAGGCAGCATCAGGTATACATGAAACAGTTGTTATTTTAAAAAAAAATTATTACACCACACATAACATAAAAAATAACAATAAAATTCTTGTAAATACTAGTAGCCTACAAAAAATTAACAACGACTTCTACACGTTTCCATAACAATCTTTTTAACGACATTCCAGAGATGTCACTTATATTATACTTATATAAATTCAATTTCTTTCATAAAAGAAAACTAATAGTTTTAGTAATACTCACAAATAAATAAAATAAATATATAACTACTCTAATAAGTGGGAAATAAATTAAATGAATATATTACATAGAAGTCATGATTGCACAAAAAGATAGAGAATGAAACCTCATTCAGTTATCTCTGTGTATGAGTTCTTCTCAGAAAAGGGCGCAACGGGACCTCGTAACTTTAGATTT
Source organism: Elymnias hypermnestra (assembly GCA_015832385.1). Lineage (NCBI taxonomy): Eukaryota > Metazoa > Arthropoda > Insecta > Lepidoptera > Nymphalidae > Elymnias > Elymnias hypermnestra. Next base: position 2,643,653 of record JACTOM010000117.1, on the reverse strand, counting down.
TGGATCGTTTTTTAATATCATCATCAATTCGATGACTCGAAAGTGCTGTGTAGACCTACTTGAATCAACAATTTTTGAATTAGATTTGACTATAAACCTATTTTGGAAAATTTGAATTGAGAAATTTGAATGGACAAACCTATATTTGACTTGATTTAAAAATGCACTGAAAGCCTATTTGAATTGAGTGGAATTTGAAAATATAAATATATGACCGGTTTAATGTTAACTCCTTACTTAATATTAAGTTATTACTGTATAGAATATATAAACTATATATAGAATATAGTAAATATTGCTGTATTCGTTGAACAATAAGCTCATTTCTCTTATCTTGGAGATGCGAGATTCAATTTCCGCTATGTGAATCCTACGTATCTCGGTACCCTTATCTGATTCTTATATTAATATTATGTTATATTTTCTAGAAACTTTTCTATGGGTTTGAATATTGCTTACACTTTTTTAAACCAGAATATATAATACAAGCTCTACCCGCGACTTCGTCTGCTTTGAATGTTTTTTTCATAGGTGTGAATGGCATTTTCACTGATTTCAGCAAATTGCTTTACAAATAAAAAACATACGTATAAATACTTCAATGAGTTATATGCTGTGTATTACTGCAAGAGCTTATAGTCCTTTTTCAGCCTCTAGATTATCGCTATACCAAATTTCAATCAATTTTGTAAAATCCGTTCTTAGCTGACCTCTACTCGGCAAAATAAATATTTCAAGTCTCTACGCTTTATGGTTTCAGAGATATTGTTAGTCAATAGCTGACACCCCACAACCCCCCTTGCGGGTGGAATTTCGTAAAATCCGTTCTTAGCTGATCTCTACTTGGCAAAAGGAATATTCCCAGCAAATTTCAAGTCTCTATGCCTTATGACTCCAGAGATATCGTGATGAGTCATTACCTTGGTATCTTTTTTACATATATAGATAATATGGCGATTGTAAAGTAAATAGACATCTCGCAAGTTTTTAGGAAACTAAATAGATTAAATTACGCTAAACCCTGTATCGTATTATGCAAATATGTTAGCTATACACAGCTATGATAATCCCTGCCTCATTTATCAAGGAGAAACGGGAAGTTACTTCTAATTCAATTTCCGTAGTATAACACAAGTCATAGATGTATAAAAGATTATGGAGTGATTTATTCCGAGAGATGTTTAGACACGAGTTAGTTACGAATATGGAAATAACTAGCAATGCCCCGCGGTTTCACACGCGTTTCCATCTCGTCGCAGTCGAAAGTCTACTAAGTCGGACTGCAGATTTAATTTCGTCAACATAAAGTGATTTAAGTGAGTTTGTAAAATTCTTATGAGAAATAAATTCTTTAACCACATAAAAGTTTTATGTGGTTAAAGAATATGAATAATATAGTTTGATTATTGTCGGCACTTTTATTAACCTGAGATTTCCCAAAGTTTACGTCCCGATTAACATGTATTCCTTTCACGATTGTGGTCGCTGACTATGGGCCTCATTCGAAAGCTCAGAGTCACTCAGTGTACGATGGAGAGGACTATGCTCGGAGTTTCTCTACGCGATCAAATCAGAAATGAGGAGATCCGTAGCAGAACCAAAGTCACCGACATAGCCCTACGAATCGCGAACCTGAAGTGGCAATGGGCGGGGCACATAGTCCAACGGACCGATGGACGTTGGGGCACGAAGGTGCTGGAGTGGCAACCCCGCGGCGGGCGGCGCAGTGTAGGGAGACCCTCCAAAAGGTGGGCCGACAAAGAGGGTCGCCGGTAGCCGCTGGAGCCAGGCGGCGAAAGACCGGGCCTTGTGGACGTCATTACGCGAGACCTATGTCCAACAGTGGACGTCCATCGGTTGAAGCGATGACGACGACGACGATTCTTTTCACGACGTAGACGATCACTAAGAAAAAAAAATTATTTGACGATTCAAAAGTGCTGTAATATGCCTACTTGAATAAAGATATTTTGATTTTATTTAATAAGAACGGCTTTCACCATAACCCCACCAAATTCAGGTATAAAATCGAATGACTGCAAAATCTCAAAAACTAATCCCTCGATTTATCTGAAATGCATTATACATGTTTCTTTCGCGACGTAACCTTTAAAATGTAAAAAAGTAGATAGAGATAGAGAAAAACGTCCATGCNGCTGCGGCTTCGAGCTGAGTGGCGAACCTTATTTGCTTCACAGATATATATTTCTTCTTCTTTTTTATATTATTTATTGTAAAAAGTGTGATAGCAAATAAAAAATTTATTTATTTATTTATTTATTTATTTATCGCGATTTACGTCGGACAGATTATCCATTATATTTTTCCTTTTTATGGGACATGTATCTGGGAAAAATAAATAAAAAAGAATGTTTTTTCAGACAAGCGAAGGGATAGTAGCGAAATAAGATCACTCATGGATTCATTCGAAATCTTTAATACTGCTCGCCGGATTGATTTGAATATTTTATATATATACCGGGTGCTTCAAAAAAATGTATACACACTTTAAACTATTGTAGTTTTCCCGCTCTACAAGGCTAATGTTATATTTCTTCGCCAGGTGCCAGCATAATCGTCCCTCTATGTTATATTATCAGTTGGAATTTGTAATATCAACATGGGGGACGTACGTTTGAGTTTTGAAGAACGTAAGCAGGTTATTAAGTGGTACTGGAAGTTTGAGAATGTAAATGAAGTTCAAAGACAGTGGAGAAGGGAGTATGATACAGAACCACCTTCAAGATTAACAATTACACGCATACGAGACAAATTCGAAGTTCATGGAACAGTGTGTGATGTGCATAAAGGTCATTCAGGTCGGCCTCGAACAGCTACAAGTGATGAGTCATCAACGGCAGTCTTGGAACTGTTTCAACGCTCTCCTAACAAATCTTCAAGGCAAGGGGCACGTGAAAGTGATGTAAGTGCTAGCAGCGTGCTACGCATTCTGAAGAGAGGCAAGTATCGTGTTTACATTCCAAGGCTGGTGCAACAGCTAAATGACGACGATCCAGATCGAAGGTTGCAATTTTGTGAATGGATTCAGGAGATGGTGATACGTGAACCGGGATTTATGGGTAGCATCATTTGGTCGGATGAAGCCCAATTCAAACTTAATGGAACTGTCAATAGGCACAATTGTGTTTACTGGGGTGAAGAAAATCCTCACATTACAATTGAAAAAGCTGTAAATTTGCCTGGTGTAAATGTGTGGTGCGGTTTGTCTTCAAGGGGACTCATTGGACCTTTTCGATTTGAAGGCACTGTAACTGGTATTAATTACCTAACAATGCTTGCTGATTCCATATTTCCTGCCATTCGTGCATTATACGGTAATGATGATTTTTATTTTCAACAAGATGGTGCTCCGCCGCACTATCACAGGGACGTACGAGCTTACCTGGATCAAAATTTGTCGGGCCATTGGATAGGACGCAGGGGGCCAATCGAGTTTCCAGCACGCTCTCCAGACCTTACACCACTGGATTTCTTCTTGTGGGGCACAGTAAAAGATGAGGTGTACAAACGTAAACCACGTAACCTAGACATTCTTTGGAATGAGATTCAAGCAGTGTGTAGAGAAATCTCATTGGACGTTTTGATACGATGTACAGAATCTGTGGTGACTCGTACTCAGAATTGTATTGATGCTGCAGGTCACCAATTTGAACAGTATTAACATTTGTTATTTATGTTTCATTTACATTGGACTTTCAGCTTTCTATTTTCCTGAAATTTAACTTTGTAGAACGGTAAATAAATTGTCTATGGAAGTTCAAAGTGTGTATACATTTTTTTGAAGCACCCGATATTCCTTTCACGACGTTGTCTATTACTAATAACCGGCTTTCTCATATTTATTATTATCCCACGGTAATTGGGCATATATAACGATTACTTATTACGGATATCCAAAACTGTTCACCCGATCGGCTTGAAAGTTACATTACACATCCCTTTCGTAACGTAGATTTCTACTGAGAACGGATTTCTCCATATTTCTACGGTAACGAGAACTACGGGGGTAACACCACCGAGTACAGATATAGAATATTTTCAACTATTTTATTTACTTCTGCCTCTTTTCTAGGCACCTTAACCAATCACTTTTGAGAAAATGCTTAGTCAAAGGTTATATTAGAAAAGGTCGTTTATAACCCTATTTGGACCCTCAAGGGTGCAATAGGGGATGATTCTGTAAAATCAGCAATATATGTCGCAAGATGTTACCATCACAATTCTGTACGCCTCTACTAAATGAAATTTATCATGTAATGTATGCCAATTTAAAAAAATCAATTAAACATATATTATTTACGGCCACTCATTGTAAGAATTAAAAAAATGATTCTAATTTGACCGAATTTGGACCGGTAGGAGGCTTCGGTCGTGACTAGTACTATTAGAAAAATGACCCGCCAAGCAAAAATTTGAGTTCTGGTAATTGTACTGTATCGAAACCACAAGTGGTATAAATTACTATGTACCTGATGAGCGCGCTTCCAACTCTGACTGTGTCATCACTTGCTATTAGGTGAGATCACAGTCAAAATATAACCTCCCAGTAATAGGGAAATATGTATTTTTTAACAGAATATTCTCTCACTAAGCAATGAAAAGAGTTTGGTTCGACTTTTTGCCTTCAATAAATCACATTTCCTTTGATCCTGCGAGATATACGTAAAGCATCGGTTATTTCGGAACACAGTTTTCCTTTCTTATTATTACAGAAGGAATGCATCGTCAAGGATGTTAGAGCATGTAGATATGTCATATTTTTTTTAAAACATCTATATTTGATAACATGACAAGATTTTCATTTTCGCGTTCAATAATTGACAAAGGTGGATGTTTATTTCTATATTTATCATTATAAAGGTTAACAACAATGTATAAAAGAAAGTTAAGTTACACTATTTACAATTTAAAAAAGGCTGGATCGATTTTTTATGACCTCTGGTTTTATAGATTCTTCTCCGGCCTAAATAGTAGAATAACTATTTATATATCGTATATATTCACGAAAAATAAAACACCTGAGATTTCCCAAAGTTTACGCCCGATTAACATATAATTCGGCACATGTATTCCTTTCACGATCGTGGTCGCTATGGGCCTCATTCGAAAGCTCAGAGTCACTCAGTGTGCGATGGAGAGGACTATGCTCGGAGTTTCTCTACGCGATCAAATCAGAAACAAGGAGATTCATTGCAGAACCGAAGTCACTGACATAGCCCTACGAATTGCGAACCTGAAGTGGCAATGGGCGCGGCACATAGTCCAAGGGACCGATGGACGTTGGGGCACGAAGGTGCTGGAGTGGCGACCCCGCACCGGGCGGTGCAGTGTAAGGAGACCCTCCACAAGGTGGGCCGACGACATAAAGAGGGTCGCCGGTAGCCGCTGGAGCCAGGCGGCGAAAGACCGGGCCTTGTGGACGTCATTACGTGAGACTTATGTCCAGCAGTGGACGTCCATCGGTTGAAGCGATTCTTTTCACGACGTAGACGATCACTAAGAAAAAAAAATATTTGACGATTCACAAGTGCTGTAATATGCCTACTTGAATAAAGATATTTTGATTTGATTTAATAAGAACGGCTTTCACCATAACCCCACCAAATTCAGGTATAAAACCGAATTACTGCGAAATCTCAAAAACTAATCCCTCGATTTATCTGAAATTCATTATACATGTTTCTTTAGCGACGTAGGTTCTTTTTGCTGGGAAATGCTTTTATGCATTGGCTCTGGCCGTGTGTCAGGAGTGTGGGACTCGGCGAACAAGAAAGCCTCGCAATACCCACTAACACCCAGCGGAACACTCTTCATCCATGAATGAAGCACCAGGGGTTCAACTTTCGCATTCATCCCTGGTGTCCCAGATGAATCCGACTGAAGATTCCCGACGACGGAAGGACTTACGCTAACAGATGCTGCCTTGTAACCCGCCTCTTCCAGAGGTGTGAGAGGGCCATTCATTGCAATCTCCCTCTCTCGTTCGTGGGCCTCCTTCAGTGAGATGATCATCTCACAGAAGAGGGCCACTGCCGCTCAGCATCTATCACTAGAGAGCATCGCACCTACAACGCTGTCCAGTGAGAGGTGACGTAGGGTCTTGCTAAAAACGTGTTATCCCATGCACCAGGGATGAATGCGAAAGTTTGAACCCTTCGTGCTTCATTCATGGATGAAGAGGGTTCCGCTGGGTTTTAGTGGGTATTGCGAGGCCTTCTTGTTCGCCGAGTCCCACACTCCTGACACACGGTCGGGGCCAGTTAAAGTAGTTTAAAACTTTATTATTTTAGTTACTACTAAGCCCATGTATAATTTTTTTAATGGAAACTTCATTGAATCAATCTTAAATTGTAGTAGTCTTGTTCCCTTGTTGAACAAGGTTTCTTACCATAGTTTTCATTGAATATTGATATAATAATTGAAAAGATTTGAGTCTAAACTAGAGTGATTATTAATTTATTTGGACAACAATCTGTAATTTAATTGTTTTTTATGTTAGAAATATATTTGAAATTTATACTGAGATTAACACAGAAAACCTCAACAGGGTACGAGTTATTTGCGGTTTTAAATGCGCTTTAACTAACTGATGCAGGAAAATCCATTTGAACTGCTCTCTTGAATCATTGAAATTTAGTTGATCAACTCAAACTATAATCGTTTACTGCTATATAACGTTTGTTGCTTTGACACTATTCCTATATCTATACATTAAGAAACTTTACAAACAAAATTTAAGGGATTAGATAAATCTAAGTTTGCTATGATTATAATAAATTAAACGATATATATGAGAGTGAAGGAATAGAGAGTGCACTTGTGTAGGTACTATGCCTGCCAATCCGCAGTGTAGCAGCGTAGCGGAGGCTTATGCCCAGCAGTGGGACGTAAATGTGCTGCTACTTACCTATCTATATATATGTTAATCTTTCAACAACCTCATTTTAATTGCACAAATTTTTCAAGTTCAAAATTTGGGTTTGAAGGTATTCTTTTATCTATTTTAATATTTTAGCTTAGAAATTTGTTTGCTTAATTAACGCGATAATCTCAGGAACTACTTGCCAGATTTAAAAAGCTCTTTCAGTTTTAGATAACCCATTTGTCAAGGAAGGCTGTATCTCAGCATTCTACCCCAAGTAAGCAGTGGACCAATGAAGAATGTTGTAAAATCAAGGCTTTTTCCTTTTGAGAGCTCCCCTTGCGTGCGTTGTGTAAACGCGAATGTGATTTATTACACAATTGTAGGTCTTTAAAAGTTCTTTAAAAAAGTCTATGACAGCATAAATCCATCTTTTAAGGTTGGCTCATTATAACCTTTTTAAAGCTAACCAAATTTGTACTTTCTCTCTTTTTTCTGAAGAGCTAGTTATAGATATATTACAGATTAGTCGTTTCTCAAGGTGTCACCTCCTGCTTCCCGTTCCAGTTGCTAAGTGGAGAAAAGTTTACTTGGTGATTATGTCCAAAATTCAATGTTTTATTTGAAAGTTGTGTTGGTTTTGAACTCATGAAATACGTGGACAAATAACTTAATTATATTGAAGTATTATAAGATATGGAATTTCCTATTTTCCATGTCAATATAACAACTTCATAATATCTATTCAAACTTTCAATTCTTCATAAGAAAATAATAATTCATCCACTGGAATTATTGTAGTTGTTGTTAATATGAAATTATCAATTACATCTATTTTGAGATCTATTAAAGAAAAGAAAACGTTATTTATTTTTATGTAAAGAGCTTAAGTAGTTTGTGCTAGATGGTGAAGGAATTGACTTATTTTATTTATTTGTATAAATAAAGTAGTAAATCTGCCAAAATAATTGTAGGTCAGTCGCCTAAATTGTAGGCTAAAGGAAAAACATTATTTTCATGTCACATCCACCTTAATATAGACGAATGATTTGTAACTTATGGTGAGAAAAATACGGCTGTCTACTCGCGCCAAGATTATTAATCAAATGTGTTTGAGTTGAGAAAAATATGATTTTCTATTAGTGGTAGGTTATTTTAATGTTTAAAGAACGTTCCGGGAAAATGTGGCTTTGTATTTCTTCGTTTTTTACGTATAGAGGCGAGACTGAAACACTTATCTTTTATATTTTATCAAATAACTAAGCTAATTATAATCGCTAAACGACGTGAGTGTAACACTTATAAGCTGTTGCAGTGAAAAAATACTTATTGTTGCTCTCAAACTAAATGGTTGTAGTAAAAAATTCCCACGATTGTGTTTACGTCTTTGATAAAAATCTATATCACTTTATCTGTATAAACTATACGCGAAATATCTCGTAATTATGTACATATTTCACGTAACTTTAGATATGACGTCAAACTATATCGAGTTTGACGTCATTTGTAACATTTTAGTAATCGATGTATATTAAAGCCTAAAAAGAAAAGTCAAAACGTCAAGCTGGCAAATAGTAAGGCTTTTTTCATCGTTTCTATAAATAATTGAAATTAAATTTGCCGCTTATAAAGATCTGAATAAACTAATATACATTTTAAATGCCTATATTTGTGGTTTGCCTGCCTCATTGGTATAAGCTGCCTCATTGGTCTAAGCTGCCTAATTGGTATAAGCTGCCTCATTGATCTAAGCTGCCTGATTGGTCTAAACTGCCTCATTGGTCTAAGCTGCCTCGTTGGTCTAAGCTGCCTCATTGGTCTAAGCTGCCTCATTGGTCTAAGCTGTCTCATTAATCTAAGCTGCCTCATTGGTCTAAACTGCCTCATTGATCTAAGCTGCCTCATTGGTCTAAGCTGCCTGATTGGTTAAGCTACCTCATCGGCCTAAGCTGCCTCATTAGTCTAGTGGATAGCATGTTCGACTTAAGACGAGAGGTCCTGGGTTCGAGTCCCGGGTCGGGCAAATTCGAAATAGATATTGAGTTTTCTATCTCAATATTTGACCGAATATAGGAAGTTGTCGGTATGGTCCATCCCCGTGCCTCGGAGAGCACGTTAAGCCGTCGGTCCTGCGCCTGATCTCTCTCTAGTCGTATCATTCCCGTAACATCGGTCTATGAGAGTGAAGGACTAGAGAGTGCACTTGTGTACTATGCCTGCCAATCTGCAGTGGAAGAGCGTGGTGGTCAGCGTGGTGCTCTAAAAACTCTCTCTAATATGAGTAAGGAGGCCTGTGCCTAGCAGCGGGACATAATTGGGCTTCTATTTATTTGTTGTTTCGAGGCTAAACAAGAGAATATTTAGAAGACTAATATGCAATCAACTGTTTCAATTTTAATAAAATTTATCTTGTAGAACATAAATAGCGGCTTCACTGTTTAGGTTCATCAAATTTAGAAAATTCTAATTTCTTTGAGTCAGGACTAGTAGAAGGCTTTGTCAGTGGCTATTTACTGCCCGACCAGCAAAGACATGAATGCCTAGCAATAGAGCTACGTTCATCATTTTACGACAATTAGATTATGGTCAAGTGTTTTCTTGTCAGCATGTCCTAAACTTTTCAGGGCCTTCTATGTAAAGGTAAGGTAAGCAGCAAGAACCCAGGACCTTGTGTCTTGTACATGCTCACAACTAGACCAATGATTTTATTTTAGTCATTTATTTTACTTTTATACTTCAGTTTACGCTTAAAATAACACTATGATATAGATTACGTATACTTACATAAGTAAAAAAATAACAGAGTAAAGCTAACTTAAATAATGATGCAAACAAGTTTTTTGTGTATGTGTATGTGTGCGCGCGTTGTGTGCGCGTGTGTGTGTGAGAGAGAGAGAATGCATGTATGTATTTGTAAGCATGTGTGTGTATATTATGTAAATGTTTTGATACCCCTAATTTTTAAATCTATGAGATATAAAAGATTTTTTAAAATAATTCTTTCTTGTATTGATATTTTATATTTTGATAAATGAATAAGGTCTAATTTTGAATATGTGTCAAATACAAATTACTCACCAGGTTATTTTGGATCAAATTTATCCTAGTCTGGGGACAAAATGCGGAAATACTGCTAACAAAACAAAGAATTGCTTATAAGAACTCCTACACATGTTTCACTAGAGAAGCCGTGAAAACATTTTCATCAAAAAAAAAACCTTTCTTTTATTCAGAAGATAAACGAAAGTTTCGTTATTGTGCCATCCTTGGGAACTCTTTGATATTTGAGTCATGGCGTGTTGTGTTACTTTGTCGCGTGTGCGGCATAAATTGCAAATTGAAAATACAAGTTTACCACATTATCATGACAAACGCGAGCGAATACAAATTGTACAGATACGACTATTTACATTAATTGTGTATATTCAAAACTCAATAATAAACATTGATATCTTGTTATATCAGGCCTCAATTGTAGCTTGTAAAGACAAACATTAAGTAACTTAAGTGTCAGACTGCCCCAACTTATTATGCCTACATGTTTTATTGGTTACAGGTTCGCATCAATTTGATAAGTCTAACTTATTTTCGTATGTGTTAATTATGTTTACGATGACTCCTAAGAAATAAGTTTAAATGATATGATGTAAAAGATCAAGCTTGATCTCTTTCCGGTCGTATCAGATTGTCGTCACACCAGGCTATGAGAGAGAAGGAATAGAGAGTGCACTTGTGTTCTATGCTTGCCAACATGCAATGGAGCAGCGTGGTGGGTTTACGCTCTAATATCCATCACTCCAATGAGGGAGGAGGCCTGTACTCAGCAGTGGGAGGTTAATATACTGCTACTTACTTACTTTTAAAACATCGTGATAATACCTCGATGATAACTGAAGTATTTAAGTTGTTAACGAGTACTGCTATATACGTCTGAAAAACTTTCTATTTACGACATTGTACGTGACCATTTCTTAGGAGATAAAACGGATATAGAGAGTAATCCTGAAAACACAGTTTTGGTTTGTAAATTTATTTATTAGTATTCAATTTTAACAACATAAAAAGTAAGTAGCAGCCCATTAACGTCCCACTGCTGGGTACAGGCCTCCTCACTCATATGAGAGAGGGTTTTCCCAACTTCGGGCAAATATTAAGAAAATCTTAATAGAAAAATCAATATCGATTTCAAATTGACCCGACCCGGGACCCGAACCCAGGACCTTATGTCTGTAGTCGAACATGCTAACCACTAGACCAAGAGGCAGTTTAACAATATGTACAAACAAAATTTATTTATACCCACTAACATTAGGTATTACATTTAAAGGATAAATTTATTGCCTTTTAAAATATTCAAACAAAGAAATATATCTAATTGCATCACAAATGTAAAACTAACAACACAATATAATGTCCCAGGAAACTGGACTGTCAAACTGGACAGTTCGTTTATATTATTTAAATAAAGAGGTAGTTGTAACTATTGGAACATATACTTACCTATTATGAAAAGACTTTTTTTGTAGATCTATAAATGTCTTGTAATATTTCAAAGCGTTTTCCATGAAAGCTCTAAGGGGGCTGAACTTTTTTCCGACACTGTACACGGTTGTCATTATATTTTCACCAATTTATACGAAACTTAGAAAAATTAAACGTTAAAAACTTCCTCATAAATCATTCCATTTGTGAAAACCGCATGAAAATACCTTTAGTCATTTTTGAGTTATTCGCAAACAGACAGACATGGAATTGGTTTTTATTTATTTCATTGTAGCTTTGAAAAATAATTTGAGTGAAATTTAGCTTAACAAATTCAGAGATTTGTGATATTAATCTTCATTTCCACGAATTAAGAAATTTTAGTCCAACATTGAGTCGTTATTCCCTTACCACTGATTCTTTTTAGCAATACTTCAAAAGTATTTATTAAATATTTACAATCTATATATAGTATCCAATATAAAGTAAACGCTCTTTGACAGGAAATACGCCGTAATTGGATTTGGCCCCTATTATAACGGCCAGAGGGAAATGTCCATAGCACAGTTAGGAAATAGAGGTCTCCAACTGCAAGAGCTCAGAAACCAAAGTCGAGACTTGAAGTTGAATTAAAGCATTACGGTCTAGTTGCTTAGTGAGTTTCTTGTTTCTTGCAATCAATTAAGGTCACCGTTCGGACACTGAGAAATTTGAGCTGAGAATTCCAACTGCTATTTTATTTTTATTGCGAAATATACTGAATATAGCATATTAAATATGGACAATATATTAAATGTTTGGTAGTAACATCTTTTAACTAAGTTTATATGTATATTTTCTAATATTTATAACGAAAAATTATTACTATTAAGATTAAGAAATTTAAATATTTTTTAACCTTTTAAAAAAGGCGTAATATGATGATAAAGACGATTTAAGCGATAAAACTGTTTTTACTTGATTCCAGTTGTTCTTGAAGCGAAATATTAAAGTCATAGTCAAAATGTCTTTATTCAAGTAGGCTTATTACAGCACTTTTGAATCGTCAAATATCGTTTTTTTTTACATATAATATTTAAATGTATGACTGATAAAAACATTAAAGAACGACTTACAATCTACAGTTACGAGGGTGCCTTCGCGCCCTGATCTGAGAAGAGCCCACAACAAACTCACTCGGGTGTACGTTTTTTTTATCATCATCATTACAATGTATATTTTTAATTTATTCTATATCAAGATATATTCACTCCCACGCCTTTTTGTCTTCCAAGTATTCCTTGAAATTATAGAATGATTTCTCTATTAACTTTCTTTTAATGAACATCTTTGTAACTTCTTCTGGGAGCTGTTATAGAACGAATAGAGTTACCCTGAAATGACTTGTCAATTTTATGTAGCCTACTTTAATTTACAGCAATTTTAGACATTATAACCTACAAAAGTATATTTATGTTAAAAGAGTAACCTATGAGGTTTTTGTCGGTTACTTTTCAGCGGAATCAACTTTCCGAACCGGTGGTAGATTTATTACCAACGGACTGATGACTGACGATACAAAAGAGATTACTTATGAGCCGACTTGAATAAAGAACATAACTTGTAGAAATTTGGTTTGTAATTAACAGGATATTTATTTAATGTATATACATATTTACTCTGCCTCATTGGCCTAGTGGTTAGCATGTTCGACTACAGACATGAGGTCCTGGGTTCGAGTCCCGGGTCGGGCCAATTCAAAAATCAATATTGAGTTTTCTATTAAGATTTTCTCAATATTTGCCCGAAGTTGGGAAGTTGGCGGTGTGATCCACCCCCGTGCCTCGGAGAGCACGTTAAGCCGTCGGTCCTGCGCCTGATCTCTCTCCGGTCGTGTCGGATTCCCGTCACATCGGACTATGAGAGTGAAGGAATAGAGAGTGCACTTGTGTACTATGCCTGCCAATCCGCAGTGGAGCAGCGTGGTGGGTCTATGCTCTAAAAACCCTCGCTCCTTGGAGTGAGGAGGCCTGTGCCCAGCAGTGGGACGTTAAAGGGCTGCTACTTACTTACTTACTTTACATATTTACTCTATATTTGGAAGAAAAAAATTTTTTTGTTCCTGACAGGTTTGCAATTGGCTGTGATTACACCTGATGTTAAGTGGTGACACAGGTTAAGATGGAGGCGCGCTAATCTGGTCAGAGGTAATTTATCTGTTATGGTTTCTACATAGCATCGTACCGGAATACATACGTCTTGCTTGGCGACACACCTTTGCTGGTAGGGTGGTAACTAGCGACGGCCAAAGCTTCCCAGTCCAAAGTCAGACAAATTAGAAAATGCAATTTGCTAAATTCGTCTTACTTATCAACGTAAACCATTCTTGAAGTTACTTGAACTCAGCCAAAAGAAATATTCATTTAAGGAGTTCAGTCATATTCACATGTACTTTAATAAAAAAAGAATTATAAAAAATTAAAAGTGCCTGCGTACAAAGTAAACATGTAAAACTTACAAATTAGTTTGCCAAAGAAGTCAAACTAAATTGTAAGTCTTGTTTATATTTACACAAATCTAAAACTTTAGATTTCCGAGACTTAGAGAGAGAATAGGGAAGATATGTTAGGAATTTAAGTGTCATTAAAATATTAAAAGTGACAATTCGTCATTGATTATTTCATAAATGATGAAATTACAATCAAGCGCTAAACTGTCAGCTGTTAGAAAAAGTTATTAAAGTAACTTTTAGAACTCTAAATAATATACAATTATTTATTGTGTATAAGTTAGCAATTAACTAGTTTCTCATGTTGGTAAGCGATGAATATAACAGTTGCTTTTTTGATTAGAAGAAATCTTTTCTGGTAGGAATTTAGGAATTAACTAGTCATGAACTTGTACAAATATTCACCACCGAGAACATATCCAGAAGCTACGCAAATCAAGTATACTATTTCGAAATTAAGTTTTGCAGAATTCGTGTAACCTTTTCAAATATTTTATTACCAGAGTTAAATAAGAAAAGACAGTACGGTTACATGAAAATCCATGTGTCCCAACTGTCCTGGCGCAATTCCAACGAAACAGTTGTTCCGTTTCTACCATTAAATACATAAACACATTATTCTATTTATTTTTCCTTTCAAATTGATATTATACATAATACAAATGTATCTACATTATTGAAACAAGACTACTGACTTACCCCAAAATCTTCAAATCTGTTCGTCTGATTGAAGCATACATATTGTTTCATGAAGTAGACGTCCACTAAGAAATGTTTTCCTTTTATTCCCATGGGATTCAGAACTACGGGGGTAAACACGTGTGGGACAGATAATTTAATACATTGTTAGTGATTTTATATGGTTCAATTGCCAGTAGTGTAAAAACTATAATCTTTTAATTTCCATTTTCTGTTTTTTCGAGAACAAAAGTAGGCTTTGGATTAGCTAAATACCGTTTTACCGTTTTACTAGGAAAATGGTCATTTGCCTCTTACCAAGTTAACGCATTACCATATTCCATAAGGAAATGGCCTCATAGTGGTTTTACATTATAATTTTCTAAGCACATAGCGGAATTTCTTTTTTAATATGAAGATGTGAAGCGAATATACTAAAGTACGATAAAAGATAATACTTTATTGATGTGTCGATGACTAAAAATGAATTATGAGGTAATACAAATTGACTGCCTCATTGGTCTAGTGGTTAGCATGTTCGACTACAGACGTGAGGACCTGGGTTCGAGTCCCGGTTCGGGCCAATTTCAAAATCAATATTGAGTTTTCTATTAAGATTTTATCAATATTTGCCCGAAGTTGGTAAGTTGGCGGTGTGATCAACCCCCGTGCCTTGGAGAGCACGTTAAGCCTTCGATCCTGCGCCTGATCTCTCTTCGATTGTGTCGGATTCCCGTCACATCGGACTATAAGAGTGAAGGAATAGAGAGTGCACTTGTGTACTATGCCTGCCAATCCGCAGTGGAGCAGCGTGGTGGGTCTATGCTCTAAAAACCCTCGCTCCTCGGATTGTAAAAGCCTGTGCCTGCCCAGCTGTGGGACGTCAATGGGCTGCTACTTACTTACTTACAACTTGAAAATTTATAATTTTTTAAACTATTTAAGTAATACTTCATTTTTCCGACATCCGATAATATTTATAATTAGATATTTAATTGTATAATTCTTACGTTTTTAAACAAAATAAAATAATGAAATATAGTACAAAGTTGTTCGAAAATACATATTTATATCATCTTTTGTAACACAATTTATTATATATAAATTTTATCAAAAACCTCAGCATAAAGTGATAAAAGTTTCAGGTTACAACTTAAAATAGAGATTGCTTATAAATTTCAGAATACCGTAAGACCTGCACTTGTAACGAGTTTGCTCATTAGCTGTCGGGAATAAGTCGCAAAGTTCCGTACAGTTAATTACTTAACGAATTACCATAAAGTAAATCCTGTGTATTTTGTTAAAAAGGTTCTCAATGGAATTGCTGTCGTAAATTTAGGTTATTATGTTTTCTAATTTGTCTAAAGGGAAGGTAAGGCTACTTACTATTCTACTTGCAAAAATGTTCTCCTAAACAAACAATTTCAATGAAAGATAGGATTTACTCTTTTCACAATCAGATAGGCGAGGTAAGTAGAAGCCCATTAATGTCTCACTGCTGGGCACTGGCCTCTTCACTTATAAGGAGATTGGTGTTATAGAGCATAGACCCGCCACGCAGATCCGAGGATATATTGCCCATGCAACAAGACCGAAGATATATTAGGCGCAAAACCGATAGCTTAACGTGCTCTCTGAGGGATCTCTGGAGGTGGGCTCCAGGGAATGGAGCACACCGAAAACTTCCCAACTTAGGGCAAAGACTAAGAATTTCTTAACAAAAAACTAAATATCAATTTTGGATTCATCCAACCAAGGAGTCGAACCCAGGACCAGAAACCATTAAGATTTAAAGTACCTCTTTTACGGTTTTCTTATTAGTTCTTATATTGTCCACAATAAAAAAATTAAAAGCGCGTGCGTACAAAGTACACATGTCAGAAGTGAAACTTCTTTGGCAAACTTTTAGTCTTGTTTACATTGACCGAATTGCGGAATTACCGGAACCACAATTAATTATATCAAATACTTAAAACACATTAAATATTTTAAATATTGATTGATATTTTATTTAATTACGTATTTATAATTTGAAAACATTTTATTTTTCAATATCATTCAACGATTGAGAAACTCAATAGAATTCTAATATTTACTTACTATATTATTATATAATTTCTTTCAATTATAAATAAATATATGTGCATAAATAGTAGAATATTTTAGAGCCTCGCTGGCGCAGCGGTGAGAGTACTCGCTTTGCTAGCAGAGGCTTCAGGTTCGATCCCCGGTAGTGAGAATTTAGGAAATTGCTTTTTTTGACTGGTGGAAGGCTTCGACTGTGACTACTTACCAGTAAAGATATACCACCACGCATGAGATTTGTGGTCCGTTACAATACTGTATCATCACTTACGATCAGGTGTGCCGACAGTTAAGGGCTAACCTGTCAGCAATATATAATAAGCCAAGTATATGTCAAAGTTTGCTAGTACATTCAATCATATAATTATTTATTTCAACCTTTATAGGATCATTTTTTATTAGTAAAGTAGATAAAGCCTTAAGTTAATGTTAATAAACTTAAAACTACCTTAACCCAGATCTTATAACTAAGAGAACTCCGATTTGATAGCATCTGCACCGTATGCAAATAGTTCAGGTACTGGCAATCAAGTTTGTCTGCCAAGGCCCTCAGGGTGCTACTGGAACTCCCCCTATCCCTGCGCATCAGGGATGCACACCATTTTCGCATTATTGTGTAATGCATATGGATATATCTACAATATATTTTTATTCTATATTTCATGATTTAACTTATATTGTATTGATTTATCAATATATCAGTTAACGCAACATTATGTTCGTCATTGTGTACAAATAAAGGGCCCTTAACTAGCAATTAATCAGGCAGTTTGTTTAGTCCAAGCAAAAAAATGTAAGATATTTCCCCATGTACCAAACAATAGAGCAATTTCACGGGTTGAGAACAACCCTTTTCTTTAATGAAAGAGCGGGATTTGCCCTGCAGTACAGTTTTAATAGACTCTTTGTTCATAATTTTTTTTGCGCAGTTGCGATATTTTTACTTGAAACTAAAGCGTTATTCCTACAGTTATCAATATTTTTAACTATTAATCTGTTCGTGCCTTGCTGTGACTCAGTTTTGAATTTTGCTTATACTTTATTACCGTGAGCTTCGTCCAGATAAAAAGTAGCTTATATTATTTTTAATAAAACTAGCTTCCTGTCAGTGAGAGAATGATTAAAATTATTCCAGCCGTTTCGGAGATTAGCGGGCATGAACAAGCAGACAATTAAGTTCTATAAAATGTTTATTCGGTATAAGTATAGTAGTAACTTCTTTTCTCTATGCTCCATTTTTCTTGAATTATACTTCTTTTGGAACGTTAGGGAAATGATGAGAGTAATTTTTTACGAAACAATCACAAAATCCGACACCCTGAAGTTAGCTATAGTCAACAATTTAGTTTAATTTAAACAGGTATTATTTCCATACACAACGGTCGGTGGAACCAACATGGGTAAAGTAGACGATAAGTTTCCACTCATTTTAAGTGGAGATTTTAATATTAATTTGAAAACAGAAAATGCTGGGGAACTTATGAATTTCTTACGTGAACATTTAAATCTGGCTATCTATAATGACCCTGCACTTTCTACGACAGGACTTGGTACAACTATTGATGCTGTATTTGTACGATATTTAGACAATGTTTCTACAAGAATATTTTTGTTGTTTCATACTTTAGCTATCATAAGCCTCTTGTAATATTGTCATACTGTATCATACTGTCTATTGAACTCCAACCAATGGACGTGAATTAAATAGTAAATAGCAATATGTATAAGTTGCATGTTAAAATAAAAAATGTCCATTTCTTTAATTATGTAGAAATAATTTTTTGTGATATTTCAATAAACTTTAAACTAAATTTAACTAGATAATACGTTATAATAAAACTTTCAATGCAATAAATACGGTTTTTCGATTGCTAGCGAAAGATAAATACTTTGAAAACATTTTTATCTTGTTACGCCAAAGAAGTATAACTTCTAACGCGTGTACATAAGTACACACACAATTTTTTATATTCAGATATACTTTAACACACTTTCTGAAACACTCTTTAAATACATAAATGTTTATTCTTTATTTTTAATAATTGTCTGATATATCAAGTCTACGGGGCATTTTTTTATTAAATTTGTCTCAAAATCTATATATTGTATAACTAATTACACATTAAAATAAACCAGAAGCCACTGTTGTCTTTTTCTTGGCTAATACCCGACAGGTCTAAGTGAGTTTTGAAAGAAATTTTACTGCGGGTAAAGGAATTGAATAAATAGAGCTTAATCATTATTGAAACTGCATTGAATCTCGAAAGAAATTGTACATAATTATTGATATTTTATGTTACACCGTAACATAAATAGAATAATAAGTATTCTATATATATAATAAAATATGTAAATCAATTGATATAGATATAAGTTGTGATAGTCTTGCATCCTTTAAATTGTAAATCACTGTCTTGCTTGTCCGATGTACATCTCGTTGCCTAGTATTAGATAATTTGTAAATAATTGTACATATTATTACTATTTATTTTTTGTTTACTTTGGTTTCTTTCTTCATTGCTTGTTTTTATTCCTCTTAGTTAATATATATTTTTTGCATGGTGTGGCGATCAGTAAGTGGGTTTGCGGTAATTGCTTTTTATTATTTATTATTTCTTCATATTTTGCATATTATTACTGTAACCTGTTGGTGTCCTATTGAAATAAATAGATAGTACAACAGATAAGGTAAGTACCCTATTAAGATAAAAAAGGTAAGTAGCAGCCCAGTAACGTCCTACTGCTGGGCACAGACCACCTCACTCAATTTGTTCAATGTGGATTGAAAGTCTACACATACCTTTGATTTATTCCCTTACATTGTGCAGGTTTCCTCACGATGTGTTCCTTTACCGAAAAGCACAATGATAGATTGGACACAACAATCACGTAGGTAAATTTTATAAAGAGAAACGTCTCAACATTAGGCCATCATAACTTTTAGAAATGAAATTGCAAATATGAAATTCTTCATCAGCTTATTGAGGTATTAAAAATGAAAATATATTCTAAGTCGAATCCTCTCCCGACTCAGGTATCGGATATCCGCTTAGGAAGACCATTAAAGCTATTGAGGCTAATGACTGGCAAGTCACCATCTGCTCGGGAACGAACACCGATTTATGAGATACTGTTTAGTAATAAGATGAAGGAAATAATCATTATTATCGGTGTTTTCCATTACATAGTTTGAGACAAAACAGTCTGTGTTAGTTTTTTAGATTCATAAAATGGATATAGTGAGTTATCCTATTTTATACATTAATAAGAGAGGAATTATCCTACCATATATTGCTTTGTTGAAGTGAAAATTCTTAAGGCGCGTGAGGATAAAAAATTTACGAACGAAAGGCGTGTTTACCGCCACGAAGATGTGCAACGTTTTTTATGATAATTCATTTGAAAGTTAGGCAGTTATAATATTTACAGATAACATGTGACATTTTAATTTGTCACTTGTTGTTTATTAATATAACATACTATTTTCGTAAAATATTTCATCAATTTTCTTTCGTTATTTTAATACTAAAATAAAAATTTAATTAATAATTTCTAATAGAGATAAAAACACGTGGAATCTTTATTTACAATTCGTCGTTTGAGATTTCAATAAATTATTTGTGCTAATTTTTTATTTTAATAACAATTAAATTAATTAAATTCCTAATATATCTTCCTTTTTGTCTCCCGTTTAGTCTTGGAAATCTGAAGTTTTAGATTTGTATAAATATATACGAAATTTAAAAATTACTTTGCCAAAGAAGTTTCACTTCTGACTCGTGGACATTTTTAATTTTTTATATCTCTAAGGGATTTTGATAAAAGCTCTCAGTCGGTTTGATTATTTATCGACAATTGCAACAATTATTCTTACATTTGTTAGCGATAATTATTATTTTATTTGTGGACTGCTATTAAATTACTATATTTGTTTATTATGCTAAGCTCTTTGTAATTATGTAAGTGCAATGTTTACATGTTCTACATCCGGTTTAACGCTATTTCAGAAATTCTCAAATTTAATAAACACTTCTGCTTAGTCGTCGTGGAAACGACGACTGTGATTGGGGAACTTATTATTTTTGAGTGGGGCGTTTGGAATAAGAAAGGTAGCGTAGGACAATCTAGGAACACTCGTATTCGCCTAGTGACAGTTCTTAGTTTTTATCAACTTTAGTATTTTGTTTGAAGTCATTCAAAGTATGTAATATAATAATGAAGAATCTGAGAATAGTATTACTTAACCTGCAAATTAGTGAGTGACTCTAAAACATTTAAAAGCAATTTACACAAAACATGAACAAATTACACAAATCTCTCTCAAGAATAGCTCTTATCTTTTGGTAAAAACTACAAACAAATGTGTTTAATATTTTTTGATTTAATCACAAATAGACAAAAGCGGCGGAGAAATTTGTTTTTAATATGTTTTAGTTGAGATTTATAAAAATAATATATAAAAAGTACAAACTTACGGACATTGATACGTATAAGTAAAGTTTTTCCAAGTTGCAGTAAAGTGGTTTTTTCGTAAATTCGATTCACAGGCACCGCGAGAGTTTGCGAAAGAGTCTCGAGAAAAGTATGCTTTTAAGAGTTTCTACAAAGATCTTTAGGATTTAACGTCGACATGTCTTCGGCTAGCAAAAAACACCGCGTAAGTAATATTTTACAAGTTTATAGGAGACACACTAAAGCTTTTCTATATGATACACATCAAAGAGTTCCTATATATTGTAGGCAAAAGTGAACTGTTAATGAACTGAATATATACTTTTGTTTTGTTTACATTTAGTATTACTTTTAAATAAATTTATGGAATTATTAAAGTACGACTTTAAGTTAAAAGTTACGAATTTCCACCTACTTCTTTTGTGACGATTTTTTTACTGTTTCTCAGAAATAAATGCCTAGTTCTTAGGCATTATTGTAAAGCTAAGAAAATGGATATGTTTTAAAAATAGTCTGCAATCTAAGATCTATTACGTTTTTTTTAGGACTTTTCAGTGGAAAGTAATTTCAAAGAAAACTTGAAATACTATCGGTTTTCTTAAATTTACAGTATTTGATGCACATATTTTGGCACTCAAACCCAGCGGAACCCTCGACATCCCTGAGTGGAGAATTAGAGGTACGACTATACAATCAACTCTAGTACTCGTATTCCTTCAATCACATGCACTCTCAAAGATAAATATCCCATTATTAATTTCCGTTTTCTGAATTATTGGCGCGTTTTAATTACTTTTATTTTTATTTATTAATATTAAGTTTATATATCAGGTCAAATTAAAAAAAATATCATTACTCAATCATTATGTCGGACAGGATCATACTGGCAAACAAACCTGATATCGTGATAATGGATCGGGCACAGTCTCAGGTGTTTTAGTAGATATCATGATTCCATATGACGAGAATCTCGTGCGAGCTAAGACTGAGAAAAAAGTAAATATCTGGCGCACTGGTGGTGGGATCCACTGAAACCATCCCAATAGTAAAAAGTAAGTAGCACCCCATTAACGTCCCACTACTGGGCACAGGCCTCCTCACTCCGAGGAGCGAGGGTTTTTAGAGCATAGACCCACCACGCTGCTCCACTGCGGATTGGCAGGCATAGTACACAAGTGCACTCTCTATTCCTTCACTCTCATAGTCCGATGTGACGGGAATCCGACACGACCGGAGAGAGATCAGGCGCAGGACCGACGGCTTAACGTGCTCTCCGAGGCACGGGGGTGGATTACACCGCCAACTTCCCAACTTCAACAAATATTGAGAAAATCTTAATAGAAAACTATTGATATTGATTTTCAATTGGCCCGACCCGGGACTCGAACCCAGGACATCATGTCTGTAGTCGAACATGCCAACCACTAGACTAATGAGGCAGTTTCCCAATAGTAATATCTGCGAATGGTCTGATCCCAGTCAGTCTCGCTCACCATCTAAGACAACTGGGTTTCAGTGGCAGTTCGCTTGAAGCAAGGATTTAAATGGCGGTGTTGCTGGACTAGGCTAGGATAGTCCGGCGGTTTCTCAGCTTGTAGCCTTGACCCCCGGCCGTTTGGTCTCCCTGCCGGGGTATATCCTCCGCCTGTTATATTTATTTATGTAATTGTTGATGTACGTATATGTATTATTTGCTATTTCTGTATATGAATATTTACTACAAAATCCCTTATTTTCTATAATATAAAAATGAATAGCAAAATGTGTTGGTAAGCGCATAACTCAGCAACCCCTGGGTCAATTTTGACAATTCTTTTTTTTTAATGTTCGCTGAAGTCCAAGGATGGTTTTTACAGCATATAATTGCAGGGAAAATCTAAAAACAGTACTTTTCTGTTTCCCATACAAACGTTTTATAACTAAAACGTAGCGTCAATTTGACCTTTATTGCTATTCAACAAAGTTCATAATAAATTACAAGTACTCACTGTTATCTAAGCAATGTAGGTTTGTTCCTAACGTCAAAGAGTCATTTGCACTTTATTACCGTTGCCCAAAGTTCAAAATCAATTGAATAGTTACAACCCGACCAAATTGAATAGTCACAAAATGTAAGAGCTATAGATATTTACTACTGTTGTAATTTCATTCCGAAAATCATTCGTAAAACTGAAATCTGCCACATTTCAAATCTTTTTGACAGAACGAAGTCTGTCGGGTCTGCTAGTATATAACATAAATATATACTTTTGCGTAAACGGACGTGAGTGTAGATCTGGAATAATAATATAAGTTTAGATATATACAATTCATAAATCATGTGCTTGTCCATTAGTGCTGGCATATAAATACTGTAATCTCATTATAGGGTGGCATCCACAAGCAGAGCTTAATTTACTATCGCCAGATCAATTGCAGCGACCGCACGTTGCGTTTGACCACAGATAATGTCTGTTCTGTTACAGACAATGGAGCAGCGAATCGATACATACATCGGTTTTACATCTTACTAATTTTACCGCAAATTGTCATAATTACAATCAGGTGATGTTACAATTATATAATATAAAAATGACAATACCAAAAAATCATAAAAATGTTTAAATAATTTGCATAAAGTCGAATTGCCTTACCTAAACTAATACTATAAAGAGGGAAACATTTGTGTGTTTGTATTTTTGTAACGTTTTCACACAAAAACTACTGGAACTAATTCAAATTTTATTTCACTATTACAAAGCTGCATTTTCACTGAGAAACGTAGGCTTTATAACTTTTAAAAAAATGTGTGAAAAAATTAGTCACAAAAAAGGTCGCGTGCGTTGCATAAACTATTGGTGATGAACAAAAAATGTTTAACAATATTATAGGACTTATTATTCTACTCTATATACAAAAAAGTCCATGATACCATTTGTCTTTGGCTTTCTGAAAAGGAAAAATAGTCTAATTTTGTTTTAAATGTAGGTTTTATCTAGTACCCTGTGCCTGTATTTAAAAATAATTGATTTGTATACGGGAGCTAGACAAATAATGTCTACATAACAACAAGAAATTGGTTAATTTATACCTATATTATATAAAAAAAGATAGTAAAAAAAATCCTCCTCCTTTATTAATTGTCAATTTTATGAATTTTTGTTTGTCTATGTCTCGCATTCAAACCGGCAAAACAAATTTGTGCTTTATTTCCGAAAGCTCTGGAGAAACAACTTTAGTTATTGGAAATCTTAAAAAGGCCTAATTGTATTCGAGAAAAACTGCGCATTTGCTTATTTTATATATATTATAAGCAGTAAATATTAAACAAAACAATAATTAAATAGTTCATTAAAAATATTTAAGCAAAATTGTGTTAATCAAATGTTGCATATTTCGAATGGTGATATAATTTAGGAGATTGCATTTTCTTATGTGTCCGAGTCTGACCTGGTAGGAGGCTTCGGCCGTGGCTAGTTACCACCCTACCAGCAAAGACCTACCTAGGAATAGATTTTTTTCTGGTAAGATGCTGTGTATAAACCATAGAAGGTAAAATTGCCTCTTAGCGTACTCGTACGATTACATCTTAGGCTGTATCATTACTTATCATCGGGTGTGCGGGCTAACCTGTCGGCAATAAAAAAAGCTTGTTATATACCAAGTGTAGAAGCATTTTTCGTAAGAGCTTTGGATGTCTTTACTAGAACCGGGTAATGTAAGGTAAGTAGCAGCCCATTAATGTCCCACTACTGGAAACAGGCCACCTCACTAATACGAGAGAGGGTTTTTAGAGCATAGACCCACCACGCTGCTCCACTGCGGATCGACAGTCATGCACAAGTGTGTTAGAAGGCACAGTACATAGGTGTACTCTCAATTCCTTCACTCTCATAGTCCCACGTGACGTCAATCCGACAAAACCGGTGAGAGATCAACCGCAGGAGCGACGGCTTAACGTGCTCTCCAAGCCACGGGGATGGATCACACCGCCAATAGGACGACGGCCTCGCTGGCGCAGTGGTGCGAGTATTCGCTTTGCTAGCGGAGGTCCCGGGTTCGATCCCCGGAAGGACGAATTTAGGAAATTGTATTTTCTAATTTGTCTGGACTGGTGGGAGGCTACGGCCGTGGCTAGTTACTACCCTACCAGCAAAAACGTACCGCCAAACAAAGAGATTTGTGTTCCGGTACGATGCTGTGTAGAAACCGTAAGGGGTATATCACCTCTTAACAGATTAGCGCGCTTCCATCTTAGACTGTATCATCACTTACCATCAGGTGAGATCACAGTCAAGCGCTAATCTGTCAGCAATAAAAAAAATTCCCAACTTCGGGCACATATTGAGAAAACCTTAATAGGAAACTCAATTCGATTTTCGAATTGTCCCGACTCGAACCCAGGACCTCTTGTCTAATATTAACATGAGGCAGTCTCAGAACCGGGTATCGAATACCAATACCGTTTCACAGATCACAGGTAAGAGACCGTCAAATGTATCACGAACAGTATTTTTATTTTTATGACATATGCTATAACTCAGCATTTAATGGTCTTCATACATTTTTATTTTTCTACGTAAATATTCATGTTTCTGTCGTATTTACGCGGTCGTGTTACTACGAGCTTAATAACTCCACTGTACCGGTAAAAAAATATCTCATTTGGTTTGTTCAACAGATTTAATTACTTGTATTGTATTGCACTCCGCTATTTAATTTTTATATTTATATATATTTACTCGAATCATTTCTGAATCTGTCTCCACATAGATTTAAGAAATATATCACGTCTTATTACAAAAAGCATATTATAATATTGACGATTATTTAAGTAACAAAGATGTTTGGACTTGATTCCAGTTGCACATGAAAGATAAACACATTGTAACGTACATAAACTGTGTTTAAAGAAGTAACCGTTTCTTGCTGGTTTCTTCTCAGCGGAATCCACTTTCTGAACCGGTGGTAGATTTGTTACCAATGGATAGACAACTGACGGTTCAAAGAAGCTTTTTGAGCCTACTTGAATAAAGAATATTTTGATTTTTATTTTTTTGTGTTCGGGTGGAGTTCCACAGAAAATGGACATATAACACTGCCGGGCATTTTTTTTATTGTTGATAGGTTATCTTATCTAATGGTAAATTATGACACAGTCTTAGATGGAAGCGCATTAATCTGATAAGAGATAAAATATTTTTATTCAAGTAGGCCTATAAAGTATTTTTACATCGTTTTTTTTTCATATATTTTTTAAATGTATGTAGATAATGATAGTAGTAGTAAAGACCCATTTACAATCTAAAGTTACGAGAGTTCTTTCGCGCCCTGTTCTGAGAAGAACCAACAACAAAATCATTGTGGTATATATTTTTCTCTCATCACCATTACAATTTATATTTTTAATTAGATTTGGTGATTTAAAAATTTATAGAGAGGTTGCGGATCGATGCACTGTATCACTGTACAAAATGACTTGCAACGGATGTCGGAGTGGTGTCAAAGGAATCTCATGACTTCGAACAAGTTGGAACAGGAATTTGAACAAGTGTCAAGTATTTACCTTTTCTTCAAAGAAACAATATTTTATACGAGTATCAAATGGATAGAAATATACTACAGCGAAATAATTTGGTGAGGTTCTCATTGGTAGTAAGTTCACATATCGTGACCATTACGATTATGTTACCAAAAAGGCCAACAAAATTTTGAGGTTCGTATTGCGCAACACCCGAGACTTCAAAAACCCGTCAAGCTCAATGATAGTTTACAATAGCTACGTGAGAAGTGTTGTCGAATATGCGTCAATCATTTGGTCACCTTACTACAAAACGAATTCGGACCGAGTTGAGAGAATTCAGTGACGATTTCTTAGATCCCTAGCCTGGCGTGACGGGCGGCGACGTTCTTTAACAGTTATGTACCCAAGCTTGAACACTACACGGTCAAATCTTTATTAATTTGAAGAGACATCTCATTGCTAACATATTTACAGAAAATCTTCCATTCACATGTTAATGCCCCCGCGTTATTGTCGTGAAATAATCTTAACATTACATATCGCACGAAATCCAGCTAAATGCAATACATTTGCCCTTAACGTATATAAAAATAATTCTTCTTTTTATAAACCGATTGTTGAAATGTGTCGACTATACAATGACTTAGCCTCTACGACCAATAATACTTTTGTCAAGTCCATTCGATGTTGCAATACGTTTTCAAACACCAAGTAAGGTTTTAGTGTAATTATTATAGTTTTTCTCTTATCTATTATTTAGTCTTCCTTTAAGGATGATATGTATTAATTTGGCTAAGTGATTTCATTTTTGTACAACACTTCCAATATCATAATCTGTGTGTGTAATAAATGAAAAAAAAAGCAGCTACATACAACTAAATTCGTTGAACTATAGCATTTTAAAATAAATTCTTGTAAACGAACATAAAAATTCAGTAGAGACGATTAAACCAGATTTACGAGTTATTTTATAGGGAAATAAATACAGCGTTTTTTTGCGATTAATTGGAAAAAGCGCATACAAGCAGATGCCACGTTCAATTAATAAAAAATCTATCTGTCATGGAACTGACAGAGGCGAATTTTTTTAATGATATAAGACAGGTAACTTCTACCATAGTAAACAGAACCCTGTACACATTATAGATTGTGTAGTAAGAGAAATCGATGGGAAGAGAGGTGACGAGGCCATGCTTCGCCATGCGTCTCACATTTAGACGTTTCACATCGTGCAAAAATATATAACAAGAATACTTTCAGAATTACAGAAAAATTACCTGAGAATGCACTTTTGTCCTTATTCTACTTTTCTCAATAAAATTATTTTATTATATA
Organism: Elymnias hypermnestra; assembly: GCA_015832385.1. Lineage (NCBI taxonomy): Eukaryota > Metazoa > Arthropoda > Insecta > Lepidoptera > Nymphalidae > Elymnias > Elymnias hypermnestra. The sequence continues at coordinate 2,615,747 of JACTOM010000117.1, read as the reverse complement.
TAAATATAATAAGATAAAATATTTATAAATATAATTTTCAAAATTTTCCTCACTTGAACAATACTATGAGAGTAAAGAGCGAGTATCTTTCATATTAATTATCACTTTTTCAACTAGCGAAGCTGATATTAGTTCTATTTTATATGTACTTCAGGTGATATTCTCCTTTTGTACATTATAAACAATTTCAGGTCTCTGTAACAAAATCTGTACTAGGTTATTTATTTTCGTCGTCAGTCGATACTAGTTCAATTTAAAAGGAAAAAATAGCTCGATAACCATATAGTAGCACTAGAATACTTTTAAATGAAATAGTAGATAAACTTTTGTGGAAAATTATAGATAAAACAGGTATCTATTGACTCATCACGATATTTCTGGAACCATAAGGCGTAGAGACTAGAAATTTGGTAGAAATATTCTTTTTGCTAAGTAGAGGTCAGCTAAGAACGGATTTTACGAAATTCCACCCGCGAGGGGGTTGCGGGGGTGTTAACTATTGACTCATCGCGATATCTCTGGGACCATTAGGCGTAGAGACTTGAAATTTGGTAGGTCAATTTTTATTACCGAGTAGAAGTCAGCTAGGAACAGATAAATTAATGAAAATGCTACCCAAGAAAACGGGTTCTGCTAGTATTATAAGCGTTAAAATTAAGTGCAATATAGAAGAGGGAACGGACACAAGGGAAAATCAATTTAAATCGTATAATGACGCCTTTCCCTGTCATATTAATGACAATACCCCGCGGTTTCACCCATGTAAATACCGATCTTGTGGCAGTGGAAAGTCCACTAAGTCGGACTTAATTTCTTTGATTGAAATTTTTAAATTCGTTATATCTTTTGAATGAAATGTCATATTTTAATTTTAAACGGTACAGGTTTTTAAACGGTCTTTAAATACATATCATTTAATAGGATAAGAATTAATACAGAGGTTAGAATAATATGGTTTGATTATGGGCGGCACTTTTATTAACTTTTAAAATGTAAAAAAGTTGTTATAGTGGCATAACTATAGCAGTTGGACATATGGTACTTTGGACTTTTTTGTAGATATTAATACGTTCTATAAAATTATAGAATATTATTTTTATTCTATCATCAGTAGTGTCCACACTGCACGCGATAAGAGATTCAATATTTCATGAGAAAGTAAATAAACATACAGGTGTGAGGTTACAAACATACATAAATACTTACACACAAAAACACAAATGTTTCCTCTTTATAATATTAGTTTAGAAATATAGCTTGGTAAGTAATAAAACGAACTGCCTCATTGGTCTAGTGGTTAGCATGTTCGACTACAGCCATGAGTTCGACTACATTCAAAAACCAATATTGAGTTTTCTATTAAGATTTTCTCAATATTTGCCCGAAGTTGGGAAGTTGGCGGTGTGATCCACCCCCGTGCCTCGGAGAGCACGTTAAGCCGTCGGTCCTGCGCCTGATCTCTCTCCGGTCGTGTCGGATTCCCGTCACACCGGACTATGAGAGTGAAGGAATAGAGAGTGCACTTGTGTACTATGCCTGCCAATCCGCAGTGGAGCAGCGTGGTGGGTCTATGCTCTAAAAACCCTCGCTTCTTGGAGTGAGGAGGCCTGTGCCCAGCAGTGGGACGTTAATGGGCTGCTACTTACTTACTTACTTACTTACTTTTAAGTAATAAACGTTATTGAAGAAAGGAAACACTGTGTTTATATTATTGTGGACCATTTAGTACAGTTCATATATGTTTCTATATGTGTATATAATTATATCCTCATATGTTTGTATTTTTATTTATTATATAAATTTCTTCACCACTATATGCCACCATACTCTATCCCATTCATTTATCAGCAATATCTCTTACCCAAAGGTTGCCTGGAAGAGATCGTTAGGTAGCGATAAGGCCGCCTTATTGTACTAATCTTTTTTGTTCTTACTTTTTTAATGTTACTTTTATGGTGTACAATAAAAGTGTTCTCTCTCTCTACAGTTCAATTTATACGGATCAAAAAATAATATTTTATTATGGCACTAGTTATGAAAGTTTATGTTTAAAAAACTTTCCCATATGTCAGGGATACATTAAATTGACTATTGTATTGTTAAATTAAATATGTATTATTTAAACTAAATTTGGAACGAATTATCAATTTAAACAATACTTAAATCCGTTAAGAATGTCGTTAAGAACTATTTTATTCGCATGATACAGGATTTACGAAACATATATAAAATTTAAATCAAACACCAAATGAACCTTCAGCTTTATTGAATATATGTAAGAACACCTTTTTAAAGACTTTCACACCCTTCAATAGTGTTGTGGAAAAGCAGTCTTACTTTGAAAAATAAAATGCTTTTACAATAGGCACCTCGAAGGAGGAAAACTGGAATTGTTTGAATAAAAAGAAAATATGTCATATTTGACATTGTTCAGTTTTTTCATTATCACGATGTGACCTCATTGCATTGTTATTCTTTAAAATAAAATATTAGCAGAGTTTTTTGGACATTACATTTTTATAATTCTTTCTTAAAGTTTTTTAATATCCAGCATGAACGAATAAAGATCTTAAAAATAGTAATATAATCATCCTAACTGAATTTCGGCAACGGCGTCCAATCTTAAATAGAGATTAGCCACTTGCTCTCAAGAACACTTTCTATTCTTTCACTCTCATGCGTCGATGAAAGGGTAAATCTGACACGACCGGAGAAAGATTAGGTGCAGGATTTGATTAACGTGCTCTGAAAGGGATGCAAATCTTCCTCATTAGAGGCAAATGAGTATTTCTTAAACGAAATACGAATAGCAATTTTGAATCGATTCCAAGACCTCACTAAATAAATGTTTAGATACAGACGTGAAATCCTGGATATTGAGTTTTCTATTAAGATTTTTAATGTCTACTCGGCCGTGTTGGATTGTTGTCACATTGGACTATGAGAGTGTACGGATAAAGAGTGCACTTGTATTCTATGCCGTAGTGGAGCGGCGTGGTGGTTCTATGCTCTAAATACTATCTCCTATGAGTGAGGAGGTCTGTGCCCAGCAGTTAGAAGATAATGGGCTGCTATTTCCCTTACCTTAATAAATGCTTTCACCGAAGACGTTTGAATTTCATTCTTATATAATAAATGTTTCAACAGGAAGGACAGGAAAGAGAAAAAGGAAACTAAGCTAAGATAATATATGAAGAACAAACATTAAAAGGATGCTGTCTACGTCACTCCAGAATTACATTGAAACCAATGTAGTAAAAATACGCAATTAAAAAAGAAGATCGAACCACAACAAATTGTCACATTGGTCAAGAGGTTTAGCAGCTTCTTTGAAGGATTTATTTAAAAAAGGAATACTATACTACGTAGGTATAAATTCAGCGAATAAGATCTATAATTAAAACAATCAAGCGTAGCAACTAAGCGCCTCCTCCTCCGGCACATAACAAACAAACACAATTAAAAATAAGAAACAAAAATATAATCTATCAATCCAGCCGGTCGCTATGGAAGAACACTATAACCTTCCAAAAGCAGAAACAAAGAAAAACACAATATTTACACTAGGGTCAGTCACATTATGAGGTTTAGAGTCAAATAATGGACATACAGCACCACCATATGGAGAGAACCCCGAGGAAATATAAAGCGAAGGCCCTCATCATAGGACGAAATAACAAAAGTCGCTGGTTCAAAGTGGTGGCAAACAGCTCAGGATAGAGAGAAGTGGACATCTTTGGAGGAGACCTTTATCTAATCAAACAGAACACAAAATAGCCAAATAACTGTATCTAGATTAAGAAGCAATGTAGCAGGATCGAATAGACTTTTTTTTTATTTACTTTATTATAACAGTTATCAGCGGAGTCCCCGATCCCGTATGATTAAGGGATAATCCGTTCTTAGTTATCGACTATGCTAGGAAACGAGTCATTTAGATATTGATCGATCGAAGAGATCTCTCGAAGAAAGTAATGATTCGGCATATGATCCCTAATTTTGGGCAGACAAAGTCGTGGACACGATCCAACAAATATATGGCTTCCACTCTTTATATTTAAAAGCATATATCTATAAAACACGTTTCTACGACGTCAGGATTAATTCGATAGATTCATCAGACTTTTAAATATAAATGTAAATAAAATATCGTCTAGACGACTGCTTTGATAGAGCTATAACCCCATATTTATGTAATGTGTTTGTGTGCGATTTGAATTTATTGTAAGAGGATTGATAGGTATCATATTTACATAAAAGTGGATGTGAGTGAACTAAGAAAAGCCTTTGAAAATATTCCCTGTAAGTTGTGTATCATAAAAAGGTTCAGAACGTATATTTTCAGAGTTTCATTTAGTTATTTACTGAGTTTTTTATTATTTAACAAAAGTTAATATATTAAATGTAATCAGTAAAGAATATTTCATTAACTATATATTTACATAGTATAAATAGAAGTCGCTTCCGTTGTCTGTTCGCTTAGATCTTTTAAACGGATTTTAATGCAGTTTTCAGTAATAGATAGAGTAGTGATTCAAGAGGGTGATGTCTGGAAGAGATCGCTGTAAAGCGATAAGACCGCCTTTTGCTAAGCCCTTGTTATTTTTAGTTTTACTCTATTTAGCATGTAATAGTGCTGTACAATAAAGGGAATAAATAAGCGGTATTACAACGTACGCCGGGTACGAGTGAGTCAAATAAAAATTTTATAGCATTGGTTTAGTTGATTCGCTAAAACTATAAATCACGTATGCACATCCGATTCATGATAAATACAAACGTTTTCACAAACACGAGCACTGAAATATGCAGTTTCACTCTTAACGTTCCAATAAATTCGTTTTTGACGTGCAACTGTTTGGAAATTAACATTTATAGTTGTTAAAGCGTTTCTAAATTGTACAATTAATTACAGTTTTGCGAGACAAAATAAATATGTAAATAGTAGGCTACATCAATAGGCCAACAACAAACTTAATTAAATGTGAGCTGATGTTAAATAAGTAAATATTTATAAACAATAGATGTATAAACTATGTCATCTGTACTGAAAAAACTTCTAATTACATCAATAGCATACAATCAGTAAAACCATGAACAAGTTACCAATAGTATACTAAATAAGCAAACTATATACATGATAAGATATTCTAGAATATTCTAAATCGATAAATATCTAATACATATCGATACAGAATATTTTGAAGTGTAATATATAAATGAACATAATGAGGGTATTATTATCGAATACCTGTTTAATCTCATCTTAAATTTAATATTATAGATATTAAATTTTCCTAGTAGATATTAATAAACGTGTATTTGAAAATATATCTACTCTTCTCCAAGCAATCGTAAACTTTTTACATTTTTTTAACGTTTTATAATCCCAGATATTACATGTAATGTTTTTCCATCCTACATATTATTGAAATATATATTTGAGTATTAGTAGGTGTGTTAGCATGTGTGCGTGTGGGAATACGTGCATGCATGCGTGCCAGCGTGCGTACATGCGTGCGTGGGTGCGTGCTTACATGTACGTGCATAAATTACAGAGTAAGTGGCAAAAAGTAAATAAAAAAAGGTCGCAACGCACTTTTGATCGGTAAACGTACCTTTTCAACGTCAATAATAAATACGAGTCCACCGCAAAAGGATGTATAATTGTTCCATTTGTCGGGAAGGTTTAAAGAGGGTCATCTGTTGAACCTAATTTATTTATGAGACCGTCATTTGCGAATTAAACCAATATTGAGCTTTAGGGAAATTATAAACAAACTATAATATAGAAAAATGAAAATCTTTAAATATGATACTTAACGAGTCAATTTGCATTTTTGGCGTTTTAAAGTTTTCGTAATTATTATGATTGCAATACCACATTTATCAACTTAGGTCATCGTTTTTATTTTTAATCTTATATCTATCTAAAACATGATGCTTAAACACATATAATTTTTACAAAAGATAGTACAATAATAACGCTTCGTAACGTTGTAGATATAATGTAGTTGTAATGTAGCACTAAGGAATAAATTGTAATAGATATGATATAGCAGTAGATATCCCTCAGTGCCTGAAGACTAAAGTCTTCGAATAGTGCATGTTGCCAGTGCTTACCTACGGATCGGAAACGTGGTCGCTGACTATGGGCTTTAGAAAGCTCAGAGTCACTCAGCGTGCGACGGAGAGAATTATGCTCGGAGTTTCTCTACGCGATCAAATCAGAAATCACTGACATAGCCCTACGAATTGCGAACCTGAAGTGGCAATGGGCGGGGCACATAGTCCAACGAACCGATGAACGTTGGGGCCCGAAGGTGCTGGAATGGCGACCCTGGACGACGCAGTGTAGGTAGACCCCCACAAGGTGGATTGACGATATAAGGAGGGTCGCCGAGATCGGGCCGTGTGGGCATCATTTCATGAGACCCATGTCCAGCAGTGGACGTCGACGATATGTAGATGTAGTCACGGCCGTGATATTGACTTGGTAAAGTTCGCTGCTGCATCATGCTGACATTGGAGACCTTATTTAATCACGCTAAATAGATAAGCAAATTGTTTCAAAATACGATTGAGATCAAGTAAAATTTTTCTTTCTTTCTAATAAATAATATCTTCAACACAAGTTAGGATTTCACACTTGACTCTTTTTACTTAGAGGCAGTCGATATTTTCACATGATAGGAAGACTCCTGTTTGTAATTAGATCTAATGATTTTTTATAAAAACCTATCGGATAGTATGGAGCCATTATTACTATTCAATATTGCCTTAATATTTTTGGTTAAAAACTTATTTTCTAATTTCAGTAAATATACATAGAGATATATGTATATATACAATGTATATAGTTCTACTATAGGATAATATTTGTATAAGAGATTGTTGTAGTCATGTCATTCTTATTTTATATTTATAAATGTTTCAAGTATAATGGCATAATATAAATCAAATTATTTTAGGGGATTGTAAGGTACATTTAAACCCAAAGCACATTAATTGAACTGTCTTACATAGTTTAGTTTAAAAGTATTACATCTCAAACATATCTTAGAATAAATGAAAATACCAAAGTATACAGTGCAGAGCAATTTAAACAAGTGACATCACAAAGGAACCGGGGCTCAAATAAATACTAATAGCGTTATCCCGAGCAATTCAACACTGTCCCAACGTCTTCAGGGAAGTAATACCGCATTTATAGTGCATTAGGAAACCCATTCGCTAGTCAAGGCTTTCGCGGAGATTTAGCTTTATCTTTATAAGTAAAGTGATCCTTCTTCTAGCACTATAAGCGTATATGACGTTATCAACAAACATAGTAAAGATTTTTATAAATGAAGAATGATTTTTTGTATTAATTACGTGTCTGTAATTAATTGTGATCTTCGTGCTTGTAGAATCAATTAAATGGTAAATTACTTCTCCCCAGGTGTAAGTGCTATCATCTGAGACTGAATATTTTTTTACTAAAAGGTAGGAATAGTAACAAATAAAATATACAAATTCTAATTTTGATATTGACTTTTCTGCTAAGAACATGGCAATATTTGCCGGATGTTCGTTAAAGCCTAATAGCCTAATGGTTACACGTGTGGATTTTTGCTTGATTGTTCTTCTAAATTTGTCATTGTGGTTTCATCTTTTTTGGTTAAAACATTAGGAGACAAACGATCGAGTGGTTCACCTGTAGTTAAGTAAACCGCATATCCCCAAAGTAAGTTATATGTGTAGCAGTGGTCGGGAAAATTTCTAAAACTTCTCTTTTTTTAAATCTAGTGTATATTAGGGACATCTATCCACAAGACACGTCAGCTCCATTATAACTTAGCTAACATATATCACTAATAACCCACTACTATCACATTATAAAATTCTACAGCTATTTCTGACGTTGGACTACTCTAATGCTGTGCAGTATGCCAACATCAAAACAATTTAAACCAAAGCGGTTTATCAGCGACTGCCTTTCGTTCCTAGTTCTGATGCACAACAGAAGAAGATGCTGTACATCTTCAATTGATCGCATGGAATACAGTTCGGTGTAGGCGCTTTATTCATCAAATAGGCATATTTATTTTTTTAGGCATTAGCATTTTATTATTAGCATATTTATTGGTGCCAATACGGAGCTGCTCCAAGATAGACCTAATCGTCCTCTTCGCGATCCATGGTATACACAACATACTTCTCCAGCACCACATTTCGATTGCATCTATGTTTTTCCTCTCTGTTGCCCGGATCGTCCATGTCTCTGCACCATAAAGGAAGATGGGGAAGACTATAGCTATAACAAGTCTCTTTTTGCATATAGCAACACACAAAACACACGTAGCAACCCACAAAATAATATTTTAAAAAATATACATAATAATATATGCCGTTAATAATTGCCATTAATAGTCAAGCAGATTGACTGTTGAACTTATTAGAAAAGCTTTCTGGTTTGATGAACACTATAATACTTGCAGTTTATTGCTCCGTTAAATAATACAAGTTCATTCAAAACTTTATATTATTAACTATTCAGATTAAAAACGGTATCCTTTTGTTATTAAGGAGTTTTAATTCTAAGTCTATTGCTATCAATATCAAAGTTATCGGATTCTAAAACAAATTACTATGTAAAATAAAAATTTATTGCTGTTCTTTTTGAATCGCTACAGTACCAAATGGCGGTCATTATGATATTCGTTTAACGAGATAAAGCTAATTGCTGGAATCAGTAATGAGGACATTATACAGACGATATGAAACCAATCTGTGCATCAAATTTAAGCTGATTTTAACAAACGCGTGCAATGCAATTATAAAAACGATGATATAACACCTAACAATGACGATTAACAAATAATGTTTTCAGGCAAATATATAACAATACATCTAGATTAGAAATACGTAAGCTGGTCTTTTATTACAACACTTTTATACGTCATTTACAACATTAAAAGCAAGGGACGAATTATTCTCAATAAGAGTGTAACAGAAGTGAAGACTTTAGTCATATATGTTACAAAAATATATGTGATTGAAAAAATCTGAGGTTTGAAAATATTTTTCTCACATTTTTTTACCGAAAAGCACCCTGAAGAATTTTAAACGACAATTTTTTAAAGTAAAAACGAAACGAAAGAGCAACAGTAAAATCAGACAGGCATATTAGTTCATAAGATTTATCGTGAGATGGTGCGTGATGATGCAGCTTAAGATGGTGTTGCGATAACCTGATAAGATGTGTGGTAGAATAGCGTTTGACTGTATTCTGATCGGAAGTGATGATACAGTCTAAGGTCATAGCGCGTTAAATTTTTTGAGGGTTTCACTTCTACTACGTATGAAATACACACAACGTTTTTTTTTAATCGAGAAAAAATAGATTGATAGATAAATACTTAATTGTGCACATAACCAAAGGAAAAACAAAATTACTATCAAAAAATATTAATGAATATGATGAGAAAAAAAATGTTTTTTTTTTTATCTTATTTTTGGTGTACGGATTTGTAATTCTTTTTCTGATTTAACCACTATATCGATTGAAATTTGATTGGAATTGTCAAATATGGCAAGAAAAATGATTTTGGAATGTAAATGCATAGTTTTCTCTTTGTTTAAGCATATCTCCAAAACCAATGGTCGCACAGAAAATCGACGGAAGGTTTCTTATTCTTAAACTTTAATAATTTTTTTACAATGTCTAAGAATGATTATTTAGAAAAAAAATGTTTTCTATCCTTAACATGACTTTGAAAAATCATAAGCAATACGGTTTTTTGGAATCTTCTAGAAAATCACATGCTTCATTGAGAATATTGGGAAAATGAAAAATGTTGTCCGTGCCTTTGAAAATCGTTAGTTTCAAAAGCTCTACAGAGTTTCAATACGATCCATCAAGCCGTGTTTCATTCGATTAAGCTTTTGAAAAATAAGCATTACGTTTTTAATATCACAGATATCCAAAATTTAAATGTTTTTTTATAACTTTCATTTTTTACGCTAGTGAATATATATAGAATTTTATTAATGCTGAGGTTAACCCTCGATTTTAATCTCACCTGTTAATAAGTCATGATGTAGTCTTAGTTGGAAGCACGGCAATCTGGCAAGAGATAATTTACTTTATATAGTTTCTACACAGCATCGTACCGGATCATATTTTATTTTGCTTTGCGCCAAGTCCTTGCTGGGTGGTAACTAGCAACAGCCGAAGCTTCCCACCCATTCAGTGCCAAATTTTTTCTACCGCAATCGAACGAGGGCCTTTTTTAGGCGAGTAATCGCATCATTGCACCAGTCAGGCCAACAGGTTATAGTACATATATGTCTTTGCAGAAACCTGATTTAGTTTAGGTACTGTTTTGTTCTGGTTTGGCATTTAATCAAGTTATTTTCTATATCGAAAAAGAGTTACACTAATAAAAATGTGGAGTTATGAAGAAATATCGATGATATTAGTGTCAAAGATTTTAATCTGTAACTACTAGTTTTTCAGCTAAAAGGGTCATGTAAACAAATCGATCTCTATATTTAAACACTATGGCTAAGTGATGTTTAATTCTAAGATAAATTGCCTGCCATTCATAGGAAACCAACGTGGTGGGTCTGATATTTATAATGGTCATGAAGCCTAAACAAAACGCCATTAATGCTGTATATTTCCATGGCAAAGACTTATTTATTTATTGATAATCTTACAGCGTTTTAACAAGTTATCACATAGATTACTTAATTTACTTATCATAAGGTTAATTACGGATTACACAAATTACTATATGATATTTGAAATAACAGAGTAGGACAGAAATATTAAGAAGTCTGAATTCAGAAACCATAATATGAAATATTTAAATTTGTATTTTTGAAGAGTTAGTGGGGGCGAGTAGGTATGTGAGAATGAGTGAGTGTATTTGTGAGTTAATTTGTACTTGTTGGTGAAATTTAGTCATGTAATGTTTTTATATAAACTGCTTCATAACGAAGTTGACTGTCCCGAGCTTTGACATAAATTCTCCATTCAAGCTCCGCGAACAAATAATCCACGTCATCCATGTAGTTTATTTCATACTAAGCATTACAGAACTAATTCAGGTAAACACTCCCCAATTCCACGCTTGTCACATTCCTACAATGCATACAAGAAGCAGGACAAGCAACTGAACATATTTTACGATAGCTTCGTTGCATACAGGCACAAAATTATTGACATATTATCAAATTAAATTTAATTAACATAAAATAAAATAAATTTAGACTAAGGTAATTTCGTTGAAATATTGTAATATTTTTAAGTGACATTTTCTAAACGTATCTTTAAAATTATTATAGTTTATTGTATAGCTTTAAGATTTCTTTCAAATATTGTATTCAGTTTAAAAAATTTATGCATGCTGTGATAACTCTTACTAAAATGTACATTGACCACGACTCTGTTTGATTAATTTGTATTTCTTTTTAAGTGCAAATCTGACATTTGTTTGTTTTACTAAATAAATAAATGTAAGAAGAATTAGTGTCTATTATTATGACTACTACTATATTTTCCGCACTCAAATGATATCTTTATATGACGTTACTTGCCCGTTTAAATAACTTTTACTTGCTTTAAAAATAGCCCTCATATTGCGCGCTATAATGTGTAAGATATTAAGAGTCGCCTATTTGTTTTGTTCTTGTATACGACATACGTGATCCTATCCCGTTGAAAGTTTTCATTTCGCACGCGGAAATTGTGCCTCCACTCCACACAGCTGTTGTTTCAAAGCACCGAAGTTTTTTCAACCATGATTTCTCTTTAGTAATAATGAGGGACCTCTTACAACGCCTTATGTAAGAATTTCCTTATTAGTTATGTTTCTTTTAGTATATATATCCCTACTTATATTATAAATGCGAAATTAACTTTATCTGCCTGTCGCGCTTTCACGCCAAAACGACTGAAGTGATTTAAATGAAATTTGTTACACAGATAGTCTAGAGCCTGATTAAGGACATAAGTTACTTTTTAACGAAGACAACGTAAATATTCTAATTAAGAACGGATATATAAGCGCAAAACGATCACTTACTACGAGATCACCAAAAATATTTATATATTTAAGGATCACCAGTAGTTACTACACTGAATGGGCTTATGATATAAAAAATTATATCTGGAAATTGATGAAGAGTGAAACATTTTAAGGTAGCCACAACATGAGTAGATTAAGTTAATCTTAAAATGCAATAAAATATATGAAAAAATAAATGGCTATACATATTTTGAAATTTGGCTAGTCATTTAGTTCATTTATAGGCCCACCTGTTGAGAAGCTCTGCTGAGGTCATCGAGCATTGCATTGATATCTTCCAGAGTCTCTGCCATAATGGCCATTTATTCTCTCACGAGATGGTATATTACTTGGAACGTATTTCCCCATATTTTCAAAGAATCCGGATATAAGCAAAGCTTAGTGAGAGATATCCTTCCTTCTCTATTCACCCATTGATTTGACATTCGTCATAAATGTCTCCGTCGCAATATACATATATATATATACTAGGTGTTTCCCGCGTTGTTATTCCCTTTGTATTCCTTTGGGATAACAAAAAACCCTCTCTAAGTGCAACTCTAATAATTTTTTGATTGATTGATATATATTTGATCTGTAATCTCTAACTTTAGATAAGTCGTTCCTAAATATCATCATCAGTTGTGCATTGGAATTAATGTGTGGATGTATGTCTATTTGACGATTCAAAATTGCTGTAGTAAGACTTTCGGCTTTTAAATTCAACTAAATAAAGTGTACATAGTCACGATTTCATAGTTGAATAAATAATTTTTGATGTATTATTCGCGAGTGTAGATCCAAATTAGTATTTTAAAGAGTTTATTGACTGTACTCGTATAAGCAAATAAAACCAATTTACATATGAAACATGTGGCTGAATCGGTTCGTTATTGAAACATAATCTTGTTTTGAATGAAAAATACATTTTTGTTTCAATCGTATGCAGTAAAGCGAACATATTTTTTTATGAATAAAGTTCTTTGCCCATAATACATACATGACGGGGATTACTTCAATTTACAACATACATACATACATAGCATCACGCCTTATTCCCATAGGGGTAGGCAGAGACAACATCCTTCCACTTGCCACGATCCTTGCATATCTCCTTCGCTTCTCTCAATCTCATTAAATCTTTCATACAAGTTCGTCGGTTTAGAGTACTCTTGACCTGGCCGTTATTTAAAATGTCCTGGATTTGGTCCAGGAACGTTCGCCTCGGTCTTCCCCTTCCAACTTTCGCATTCACTCTTGACTCATAAATCCTTTTTGTCAGTCTCCTTTCATTCATTCTCTCTACATGCCCAAACCATCTAAGCATACCTTTTTCAATTTTAGTCACTACGTCTTCTTTTATACCACAACGTTCTCTTATCACACTATTTCTCACTCTGTCACTCAGTTTTAATCCACTCATGCTTCTCAACACTCTCATCTCTACCGCATTTATTTTACTTTTGTAATTCTTCTAATTTATTGTACTTATGTATATACAATTGGATTTAAATGGTTTCTGTCATTGAGTAAATCTGTGATTGAACTATATTGCAGAAAAAAATCTTGGATTAAATTTAGAAAGCGGTATGTTAATTCTGAATAATTAAAAAAAAAAATAGTATTCCGCGACAGCCCTGTACTTCGATTTTTGATACAAGAATCCCCAAATCATACTCCGGGTAGAAACTACAAAGATATCGCTAAAGATAGTTCTGTTTGGTGTGTAAGAAAAAACAAAATACCTGACTGAGTTTGTCGTAGGCTCTTCTCAGTTTAGGGCGCCAAAGAACCCTCGTAACTTTCTTAAGTACCATAATCAGAAATACATTAGAATTGCAGTGTAAAAAAAATATTTGACGCTACAAAAGTGCTGTAATATGCCTACCTGAATAAAGATATTTTGATTTTGTTTTTTTTTATTTTTTGTACTACATTACTTTTGCTTTGCGATAATATAGTGTAAAACCCATATATATCAAGTAAATATCTGAAGTATAAATAACCAACCAACTTGTAATGGAGCAGGGTTGAGGGTCGAAGCTCCAAACACTCTAAGTGATGAGCTCTTTACCCAATAATTCAACATTAATGGGATGTAAGCTTCTTTCTAACACGAACTTCTTAAAGTTATTACATAAAAAGAAACCTTCAAACAATTTTGCATGAGCTTTTAATTGAGCGCACTGTACAATTAAAAAAAAAACCGTTTTATTAACTATTAAGAGAGTGTAAACTAATCAAAAAAGAAAATTAAACAGAGTACGCACTATAAAGTAAATACATACAATAAAATAAAGCGTTTCGTCGAAAGTGAAAATACATTTATTTTTATGACGTGGCTACACATTAGCCATTTGAATGTTCGAGCTTAATAAAGCCGACCCACTGTTTTACATAATAATATTATTCCGTAAGTACTGTTCACATAGCATTATAATAACAATGGTTCCATAAAGAAACAGAAGAAACAACAAGAGACTTTTCAAATAATGTTAGCGTTGATGCAATAGATTTAGAAGTGAATTAATATCTTGTTTTTGAAATGTAACTTCCTATTGGATAGTAAGTTGAGTGTTATACGTTACGTAAGGCAGTTTGTATCTTTTACGTATATAAATACTAGCGGCCCGTCTCGGTTTCGCACGTGTAGACATAAATCGGTACAGACATTTAAGTAAAAAGCATGATAATTAAAACGACCATGAATTGACAAATATTATTAAAAGGTGTTATTCCTAATACTAAAACTAAGAAGTTCTAAAAAGAACATTTTAAGTGAAGCATAAAAATGTGTTAAAAAAACTCAAAATATTCAATGTAGTTTGCCTCCACTGCGTAAGGAGCCGATAGGCTACCTAGTTCATCATGGTGCACCCCCTTCTCCCGCACTGCCCCTCTCTCGTCGAGTAAGTTACTCGATGCGATTTCATGATATCTTTTGAATGGAATATCCGATTTCAATAATTCAAATAGTAATCATCAGATATTGAGACAGTCTTGAATATTAAATTATTTATTTGGATAAAAATTTATAAATGGTATGGATAACACGGACTGATTTTGATCGGCATTTCTATTAATTTGTTAAATGTAAAAAAGTAGTTATAGTGACGCGACTACAATAGTTGCTGACCCTAATAATTGCGCTTACCTCGAACAATGGATCAGCTTTGCAAAAAAGAGGTAAAATTGCCAGCATTTTAGGAGCACACCCTATGGACATCAATTTAGATGCGGCTTATTATTCTATTTACTTATATTTTTCTTCTCCTCTTATAAAATGTGTATATTTAGATTTATTTGTTTATGTAGTAATGTACTTTTATTGTACCTATCAACTGCCTCATTGGTATAGTGGTTACCTAATGGTAATTGGTACCGTCTAAGATGGACAGACATTAACATAATAACAGATAATATAACTCTTATTTTTCAGATATAATTTGTCAGTAACATAAATTCAGGAGAATTGTACCTACTTCGGATCAGTCAATTCTCAAGTATCAAGTAATATAGCACATCAATGAAGACTTGGCTTCCCAACTTGGGTCAAGACAATTAAAAATTGATACTCGGTCTTGTAAATTAAATTATACAACAGATTTCCATGCATGCATATGAGTAACTGCCTCATTGGTCTAGTGGTTAGTATGTTCGACTCCAGACATGAGGTCCTGGGTTCGAGTCCCGGGTCGGGCCAATTAAAAAAATCAATATTGAGTTGTCTATTAAGATTTTCTCAATATTTGCCCGAAGTTGGGAAGTTGGCGGTGTGATCCACCCCCGTGACTCGGAGAGCACGTTAAGCCGTCGGTCTTGCGCCTGATCTCTCTCCGGTCGTGTCGGATTCCCGTCACATCGGACAATGAGAGTGAAGGCATAGAGAATGCACTTGTGTACTATGCCTGCCAATCCGCAGTGGAGCAGCGTGGTGGGTTTATGCTCTAAAAACCCTCGCTCCTTCGAGTGGGCCTGTGCCCAGCAGTAGGACGTTAATGGGCTGCTACTTACTTTTTTTATTGTTATCGATAGGTATCAATAATATTAATTGTTTTGAATTTAAATAAGTACTTTGTAGCGTTTCATTTAATTGTCAGCGATTAACAGGATGCACGCTGTAAAATTGTATTTATTATGTTGATAAATAGATCACAAAACCAGTCGCTATGTCTTTGTGACATGTCTTGTCATGTGTGTGCCTTCGTTGTTTTTCCGGAATACCAACAAAACAATAGGTATAATAAAATACGCTAAAGAATATTGTGATGTTGTTATTTTATTTCTAAATTTCATCAATTCAGTATTAATAGTTAAGACATAACAAAGGCTGCAAAGTCAGCTAACGTACAATATAAATGTCTATTGTGTTTTTCCTTTAATCAGCCACACTATACTTACACAAAGCTCTGACTCTCTGTTTGTTTAATGGACATGTTAAATTTTTGCGAAACATTAATAATAATATATATTCCTGGAAAAATCCTGGAATTCATTGCGGTCTTCATCATAATTGGTTAAAGGTAAATATTATGCCTCTATCGAATCAGACATTCCAAGGCGATCCTGGTTTATCTTCATAGATATGCCAGCCGCTGGATCACTAGTACCATCTCTCGGCTGCGCCTTGGACATGCTTGTACACCTGTGCACTTGGCCAGACTCCGGATTAGGAACCAATGTGTGAATGTGGCCTAGACGAAGGTTCAGTTTGCCATATACTTCTCAACTGTCCCAAACCTTACCACTCCATTTATAATATTCTCCCTCCACATATCTCTCGTCCTATAAATGTAGAATATTTGTTAAGTCTTGTATATAGTAGTAATTGTAAATATTTAATTAAATATACTTCTGGACACATCTATTGGCCCACCTTGCATTTTCAGCTTCGTTTGGTCCTAGCTAAAATTTTATATTAGGTCGAGCAAAAAGTTTTTATGCAGTTTTGAACCTGGCACATTCATAATTTCATTCAATAGTCTTTTTTTGAATTTCGAACACAGAATTTAAAGAAACAAAAGACAATTTGGAGCCTGTTCGTTGTTAACAAACAATCGAATACTAAAAAAAACTTGATTTTATTGGTTTACTCGGATTTAATTCTTGAAAGTGTGATTTTTCTCATTGGTTTTGCAACAAACATTACTTATTCTTACCATTAAGGTAAGGTTCTATCAATAATCAATGGATACTTCGCCTGAAGTCGCCGCCCAAGCTGTGGCACTTATCCAGGCGGGACACAGCCAACGAAATGTGAGTGTTCAACTTAATTTAAGTCGATCTGCGGTCCGAAATGTTTATTCGCGGTACCTAGAGACTGGCGGCTTTGTTCGTCGCCAAGGAAGGCCACGATCTCGGGTCACAACTGAAAGGCAGGATCGATTCATCGTGACGACCAGCTTGAGAAATCGTCACCTTACCTCCATTGAGATACAAAACCAACTTCGCGACTTCCACGGAGTATCTGTGAGCGCTCGAACAGTTCGGAGAAGGTTAAAAGAACGCGATATGGTACCACACAAGCCAGCTAATGGCCCCAAACTAACGCGAGCCCATCGAACAGCGCGCCTTCATTTCGCGCGCACTCATTTAAATTGGACTCAGCAGCATTGGAGCCGTGTACTCTTTTCTGATGAGTCTAAAATTGTGTTACATGGCAATGATGGAAGGAAGAAGGTCTACCGACGTAAGGGGGAGCGTTTTGCACAATGCTGCTTTGAAGAGAGGGTTGCTTATGGCGGTGGCTCATGGACTGTCTGGGGCGGTATATCCGCGAGCGGTAAAACTCAACTTGAGATTGTTACGGGACCACGGCTGCCAACATTAAATGCTGAAAGGTACATTCGTGAGTGCTTAGAACCTCACGTGATGCCATACGCGGACTATGTGGGCCCAAATTTCCTTTTTATGCATGATAATGCAAGAGCCCATACGGCCGGCATCGTCAGGGAATATCTTCGGGGTGTGAACATCACAGTTATGGACTGGCCAGCCAGAAGCCCAGACATGAACCCCATTGAGCACATGTGGGACGAGCTAAAAAGACTTGTTAGGGCTCGTCAGCCAGTTGCCCAGACGATGCAGGAGTTGAAAACTGCCATAGAAGAGGAATGGGAGATGATCCCCCAAAATTTCATAGAGCGGTTGATAAACTCTATGCCTAATCGTATGAGAGCTGTGGTAGAAGCCTATGGAGGCAACACGCGTTATTAAATTAAACCTTTATTAAATTGAACATGTTTTTTATTCAATAATCAAGTGCCTTCATCAAGGCGCATACCCGACTTGTTAGGCGTAGCTCCATGTCGTGTGGTATTCTGAATTCAAATTTAAAACATTACGATCGAAAAAGATGGTAAAAAGTACCAGGTTTAAAACTGCATCAATAGTTTTTGTTCCATCTAGCAATAATATTTCGGTAGGGGCCATCGAAACCTAAACTCTAAGTTGGGCCAGTAGATGTGTCCAGAAGAGTATATTAAACAAAATTGAAATAAGTTATAAAACAATTGTTTATTATTAGTCATATATATTAATATATCCATGTAGTGCTGTCCGTTTTATTTGGTTTTTAACAATATATTTCAACTATTTTATGTATGTAATCAAATTTAAACTTCATATGTTCTTATGAACCGAACAATTTCCTTCGTGTTTTCTCCAACACTTGACACTAGCGAGATAATCTGTGCCCAATTGGCACACCTGAAAGCCACTAACCAAACAAGAAGAATAATAATAAAAACATCTGAGACGACTGGGGGGACGCAAGGATGCAAAGGGCGGTGTTGCTGGACTCGGCTAGGATAGTCCGGCGGTTTCTCAGCCTGTAGCCCTAACCCCCGACTGTCTGGTCTCCCTGCCGGGGTGTATCCTTCACCCATCATATTTATTTTTGTAAATATTTATGTATTATTTTATATCTCTGTATAAGTAATCATTATAAATCTATCTATATGTAATACAAATGTTATATATTTGCGTAAAGTAGCGTGAGGGTAAAATGATTTAGATGTAAGTTCTTCTCAGAATAGAGAGGGAAGTAACCCTTATTACTCACAAATTGAATAAAAACTACACGTAACGCTTTAAAGGTGTTGTAAATTTTATGATTAGATATTGTATTTTTATCTATAACAAATAAACCAGGAACTCTAAACGAACGGATTAGAGGAAGTATTTGCTTTGAAATTATTCTCCAATACCACCGTAATGGCATTTGTGCACGTGACTTGACTCTTAGTGCAGAATTCCGTTGGCTGGCTGTTTTATATCCAGAATCCGATAGTATTTTATAGGTAACATTTACTATGTTTTTGTATAAAACGTATAACATACAGTAGAGGTATTATTGTAAAGGTAGTATATTATAACACTTTTATAATAAATTGCTGCTTCTACGAACCTATGTATTTAAATAAACGTACACCAGATTGAATTTTTGTAGGCTACTTTCAGAACAGGGCGAGAAGGAACCCTCGTAATGTTAAAATGTAAGTCGTTCTTTTTTTGTTATTTTGCTATTAAAATGTATAGAATAATAACTTATCTGAAAAAATAAATGATATTTGACAAATTTCGTATAAACAGTATATTTTATATTTTGTAATTATATTTATAGTGATATTTTACGTTATTTTACTAATTTTCTTTCCATTTGACATATTAATTTATTATATATATATATTAATTATTTATTATAATATATATATATATAATTATTATTAGTCTTAAATGGAAAATGATTACTCGAAAAACTAAATTATATTATAAATCGTTCTTTATTATCATCATCAGGCGTCAATTGAAATGATATAAGAAATAAAAGATATTTCATGATTCAAAAGTGCTGTAAAGGCCTGCTTGAGATATATTGAATTTGACTTTCGATTAAGGGGACTCTGGGATATGTAAGGTAAGTAGCAGTCCATTGACGTCCCACTGCTGGGCATAGGCCTCCTCACTCATAGGAGAGAGGGTTTTTAGAGCATAGACCCACCACGCTGCTCCATTGCGGATTGGCAGGCATAGTACATAAGTGCCACCACTATTCCTTCACTCTCATAGTCCGATGTGACGGGAATCCGACACGACCGGAGAGAGATCAGGCGCACCGGAGAGAGATCAGGACCGACGGTTTAATGTGCTCTCCAAGGCACGGGGGTGGATCAGACCGCCAACTTCCCAACTCCGAAGTTGGCGGTTTGCCCGAGCAAATATTGAGAAAATCTTAATAGAGAACTCAATCTTAGAATTCTACCGACCAGGGGCTCGAACCCAGGACTTCTTCTGAACTGCCTCATTGGTCTGGTGATTAGCATATTCTACTACAGATATGAGGTTCTAGGATATGTGTATCTTGCCAAATATGCTCAAATATCCTTCTCTATTTTGAGTTGAATATGAAAAAATTCTGTGTCCATTCTGACATTAATAGGCATAGGAATAAAATTAAATTGTTTTATTGAGTTCACTATCGTACAAGTACAGTGAATCTATACAAATAAAAAAAAATTGTGTGTCCGTTTGAAATTTCAAATTAACAACTAAATCCATATGAACGTATTGTATATGCGGTATATAATCATAAAATCTATTTTTTTGTTTCATTTAAACCAGTTGGTTTATTTCAGAAACTGCTTCATCTATTTAGAAAATAATTTTATTTGCAGATAGATGACACTTTAAGGAGCAATGCATGGAGAATGAGGCAAGCAAGACCACAGGAAAAAGCTAGTAACGAATATAATTCATGAATTGTAAATTTTCTTCACAACAAAATCCTCAGTAAATGTCAACATCAAAGTATAGTAAAAATTTGTGAACATTCACACTAATCCAAGTTTAGGCGTCAAAATTCTAGCTTTTCATATAAAATTATAATTACCATAAAGATGTTAATTCATATCAATTATTGTGAAAAAAATGGCAAGTAAATTTAATTCAATTCAAATATCACAGTTGTTACCTAAGTGTTGGATAATTCATTTCCGCAACATAAGTTAAGGAATAAGTTCCGCTCGTTTATCTTATTTAAGAGGATGTGACTCTGTTACGCTTTGAGTTTTAATTATTTTTAAAAACACATCACTGTTTGCTGTTTAAATTATATAGTAAGGGTCAGAATTAGAAAACGTTAATGCAATTGTATATTGATTTTATATATTTGAATATTCAAACAGCTGCTTCAGGAATTCATCACTTAAAGTAGATACTTAATTAATGCCCGCGGTTGCACATACTGTTGTACAAAAGAGAAGTGTGGTTTAGAGTAAGTAAGAGAACCTTGCCACTAAAGTAAAACTTAACACTCTTTCTTTCTATCTTGAATGACTTATACTCTGTCAACTCACCCGATCACACTCTGCGTAACGCTTTCGTCACGCAATGATCGGCTTACTCAAGTCTAGCGTGTGATAGTATATTTAAAATAAAATAAAAATACAGTTCGTCATTTGACTACTCTTGGATAAAAATGACTATCTTGTAATAGAAGGATTTCTAAATATTTTTGAATCGTTGAAATATTCCATAATTGATCAGAATTACTTATAAGTAAAAAGGTAAGTAGCAGCTCATTAACATGCCACTGCTGGGCACAGGATTCCTCACTCATAGGAGAGAGGCAATTTTTTTACATAGACCCACTGCTTCACTGCGAGTTGGCAGGCCCAGGCAGGTTGGTAGTAAACCCAATAACCATTTTTACATTGGCCTGACCTGGGACTAGAATCTCGGACCTCATGTCTGTGGCTGAACATGCTAACCAATACACCAATGAGGCAGAATTACTTATAATAATTATAACTATTAAACGCTAACAGGGAATGGTAGTTTTATAGTAAATAAGATAATTAAAATATGTTATTGGAATTTGGAGGGAGTCACTCACATTGGTGTTTAGACATAAATGCCTCTATATTTGAAGTTATAAATCGTTCTGCATTGGAGAAGTTAGTTCAGTTCTCACATTTAATCAACTACCAGTTATTGTGTTATAAATTATTTGTGTTGGTAATTCGGGCTGATCTGCAATATAAAACTAAGTCATACTAAGTATGTCCCTAATTTAAAACCTTTGTCTTATTAAAGGGTTTTAATGATAATTGTAACTTTCTGTGTCTAATATCTCTAATAGTAATCGATGTGGATGATGCCATTGTATTTCTACAGTAATATTAATACAAAAGAATAACTATTGCTTTTCTTGCCGGATTCTTTCAGTAGATACGACCGAACCGGTGTTAGTTTCATTGACAATAAAGTTTTTGGTACTTACTTGAATTGAAGAATATTTTAGTTCAGTTATTGACTTTAATTGTAAAATCCTATTTTACTTAAAATGAAGCATATTACTAATTTGATGAATATTTTCATTCCTGACACGTGCGCAAAGAAGTTTTGTTTCAAATGAGATTTGACTTGTATTGTTCTTATTTGATACAGTTTTAAATGAGTGAACATTGTTGGAATCTAATTAGATCTAGTTGGAGATATCTCACTATTTCTATTTTATAAAATAACATTTCGACGACATAAATTGCAGCCAATACATTATAATTAACATAAGTAGGTCTCTTGAACGTTTATTTCAAAAATATTTTGAATTGTATTGTTCGTATTTGATACTGTTTTGAATGCGTGAGCATTGTTGGAATCTAATTAGATCTAGTTGGAGATATCTCACATCTCTCATTTCTAATTTATAAAATATCATTTCAACGATATGAATTGAAGTCAAAACATTTGAATTTACTTTTATAGGTCTCCTAAATGTTTATTTCAAAAACAATTTCATTTGTATTGTTCTTTTTTGACACTGTTTTGAATGCGTGAGCATTCTTGGAGTCTATTAATATCTAGCTGGATATATCTCACTATTTCTAATTAATAAAATAACATTTCGACGATACGAATTCAAGCCATTGCATAATAACTAACATAAGTAGGTCTCTTGAATGTTTATTTCAAAAATATTTTGATTTTTATTGTTCGTATTTGACACTGTTTTGAATGCGTGAGCATTCTTGGAATCCAATAACATCTAGTTGGATATATCTCATACATACATACATACATACATAGCATCACGCCTCATTCCCATAGGGGTAGGCAGAGACAACATCCTTCCACTTGCCACGATCCTTGCATATCTCCTTCGCTTCTTTCAATCTCATTAAATCTTTCATACAAGTTCGTCGGTTTAGAGTACTCTTGACCTGGCCGTTATTTAAAATGTCCTGGATTTGGTCCAGGAACGTTCGCCTCGGTCTTCCCCTTCCAACTTTCGCATTCACTCTTGACTCATAAATCCTTTTTGTCAGTCTCCTTTCATTCATTCTCTCTACATGCCCAAACCATCTAAGCATACCTTTCTCAATTTTAGTCACTACGTCTTCTTTTATACCACAACGTTCTCTTATCACACTATTTCTCACTCTGTCACTCAGTTTTAATCCACTCATGCTTCTCAACGCTCTCATCTCTACCGCATTTATTTTACTTTTGTGATTCTTCTGCCATACCCAACTTTCACTACCATACATAAGTGTTGGCACCAACACTCCAGCATGCACTGCCAGTCTAGCCCTTTGAGACACCATCTGGCTATTCATAAAAGCATGCAGAGCACCATTTACCATATTCCCTGCATTCACTCTCCTTTCGATATCACTTTCACATGTTCCATCTTTTGTAAATTTAGATCCCAAGTATACAAATTCTTTCACCTCTTCCACTTGTTCCCCATCTATCAAAATATTGCCATTCATCATAGATTCATCTCGTTCAAAAAGCATAACTTTCGTTTTGTTTACATTCACTTTCATTCCTTTCCCTTTCAAAGCTTCATTCATAATATTTAGCATCTCCTGAAGCTCGTTAGCGGATGACGCAAGTATTACTTGATCATCAGCGTAGAGTAAACATTTGATGAGTAATTCATTCATTCTTAACCCATACATACATTCTTTTAAATCTGTCAAACATTTATCCATGAAAAGGTTGAACAGCCATGGTGACGCAACACATCCCTGTCGAACACCTCTTTCGACAGGAAACCACTCCGTGTACGCTCCGTTTATTCTGACACAGGCACTAGAACCCTCATAGAGAGACTTCAATGCTTGGATCAGACAACCGCTCACCCCATACGTAGATAACGTTGACCACAGCTCATTCCTCACCACTCGATCATAGGCCTTTTCTAAATCTACGAACGCGCAATAAACTTTTTGGTGTTTAGCCAAACATTTTTCAGTTATGCACCGTAAAGAAAAGACCTGATCCGTACATCCCATTCCTCTTCTAAATCCCGCTTGCACGTCCCATATTTTCCCATCAGTTTCATTAATCACCCTTTCAATTAATATCTTTGCATACAATTTGCCGACGACACTAAGAAGGCTGATACCGCGGTAATTTTTGCACTCCTGCTGTGACCCTTTTCCTTTATATAGAGGGACAATTACGGCCTTGCTCCAATCTCTTGGGACTTGACCTTTCTCCCAGCATATATTGAAAAGGCAGTACAGCTGAGCTACCACAATCCCGCGGCCAGCCTTCAGCATCTCGACTGACACTCTGTCATACCCAGCAGCCTTACCTGATTTCATACCTTTTATCGCTTTCATGATGTCATCCATACTAATCTCGCTATCACTTGTCTTACATTCATTGCTATCCGCAGAGGCCATATTTACCTCTGCTTCATTTCTTTCAAACAAACTTTCAAAATGATCCTTCCATCTCTTCAATATCCATTCTTCTCCTTTTATTAAACTTCCATCTAAACTTCTGATTTTACAAAGCTCCGAGGAAGTAGATCTCCCTCGGGCAAATTGTATTGATTTCCAGAAAAACTTTTTGTTTGACTGAAAATCATCAGAAAGTTATTCTGATATATCTCACTATCTCTAATTAATAAAATAACATTTCGACGATACGAATTGAACCCTTTACATTTTAAATAACATTAATAGGTCCCTTAAGCGCAAATTTTACCATAATAGAAATCGATTTCGAATATTTCGTTTCAAAAGCAACTCTTCAAAAAATATTCGTATATTTTCCACCCAGGAGTATAGCTACTGTGTAACATTTTGTATACATTTAAATGAAAAGGCCTAGCTGAAGCCCGGAAGCTTTAAACATTACACTTTAACCTACATAGGAGTTAATAGCGTAGAATATGGCGCAGATTACGCAAAAGTATTCGCATCTTTTCATTATGATATATAAAATATGAAAAGAATGTAGATATTGTTAATAGTAATTTTACTACATCACAGGATGACAATTTTTAGATTATATATTTTATTTACTGGAACGAAGTCGAGCTTAGCAAAAGGGGGGTAGATGGAAAAAATATGACCAGAAGTTGTAACGACACTTTTTGCTACAGTTGTATGCCGTTTTTTTTGGGATATGCATTTTCGCACGAAGTGTGGGACTCACCGGCATTGCCAGAAAACCCACTAAAACCCAGCGGGGCCCGTCGTCATCCATACATGGCAGAAAGGCCTCAAAGAGCCAGAGGTTCTTTGAGGCTTGTAGGGGAGAGGTTGTAAAAACTTCTGTCTTCTGGTTCCTACTCGGTCGGGACTGCAGTGCCTCGGGGGCATTCACTCTCTCCCTTTGCCGTGCCTCCTTTAGTGAGATAGTTGTAAGCCGTGCGCGTGTTTTTCTGTCTATCTCTCGTTCTTTCTCTCTCTCATAGAAAGCAAGCCAGTTATTTTTGTTTTTTTGTATATTAGGTTAGCAATACCGAAGTGGCGAAAGTGCGATTTTCTATATCTTCGGTTAACAATACCAATGCGGCGTAAGTGCGATTTTGTATATTTTCGGTTAACAAAACCAAAGTGGCGCAAGTGCGATCTTTTATATTTTGGAACGATTTTTATTATTTATGTATAGTGTTTGTATAATGGCCATACAGTGTCTAATGTATAGTCTAAGCGGTGACGATAATTATATATAAATCATTGTAAATAAAATAAAGTTGATAACTTTGTAGTTTCTTTTAAACAATAAAAAAAATTATACCGGAATAACTATTTTCTTTATACCTTTTTTTTTTCTCGCTGGGAAATGCATTTGCGCACCCCTGCCACTAGGCAGGGAGTGTGGGACTCACCGGCAAGGCCAGAATACCCACTAAAACCCAGCGACACCCTCCTCACCCTGAATGTGGAGTGTCAGAGGCTCCCTTGCGCATTCACTCTGACACTCCCGGGTGAACCGACTGAGGATGTTCAAGGAGGAGACAAGAGGCGTTCGTAAAGACGCCTCCTGCCACCCAGCCTCCTCCTCCTTAGGGGAGCAGCATCCGCTGCAGCTTCTCGTACTCGCTCCATTGCCTCCTTCAGAGAAATGACGGCTTCGCAGAAGGAGGCAACTGCATTCCATCCTATCTCACTGTCAAGCATGGCGCCCACTACACTTGGCAGTGAGAGATCCGCTCCGATGAGGGACATCAGTGGATGTCGCTGTGGTCCCCAAGCCGGACATTCTGCCATAGTGTGGGTCGCCGTATCGGCAGGCGCACCACACTGATGGCAGATAGAGGACTCTTCCCGTCGTGCTATCTGATGCAAGTACTTTCCGAAACATCCGTGTCCGGTCAGTACTTGCACCAGCCTAAAGGTAAGCGATCCGTGCCGCCTATCTAACCATTGTTCGAGGCGAGGACGGATCGCCTCCACCGTGATCGCACCCGCACTTGGAGACTCGAGAAGCTCCTTCCAAGCTTGAATCAGGACCCTGTCGGCAAGGGCCCTGACTCTTTGGACCTCGACAAATTCGAGACGGTCACCTCCAGACCTTACGGCAACCCTGCTCTGGTAAGTTGCCGCCAGTGCTTCCGCCTGCAATTCCCACGGGGGATCACCCGCCAAGAGTGTCGCCGCCGTCCAAGACACGGTACGGTACGCTCGTATCCCCCTGACCGCTATTATCCTTTGCGCTCTCCGCAAAAGGGATTTATTTTGAACGGTCAGAGAGTTTACCCATACTGGTGCGCCGTATAGTGCCATACTCTTCATGACTCCGGCATAAAGATTTCTGCAGGGCGATCCCGGTCCTCCCACGTTGGGCAGTAACCTACCCAGTGCGGCAGCATAGTTCACGAGGCGAGGGGTCAGCTGAGCAAAATGCGCCCGAAAACGCCATTGACCGTCCAAAATTAGGCCCAAATATTTCATTTGAGCCTTTACCTCAATCAGCGCACCTCCTAAAGACAAAGTCGCCCCACGTGGAGGACCCCTGCGAGGTCCGTGGAAGAGCAGACTTTCTGTCTTGGTAGCGGAAATTTCCAGACCCAAGCTACGAACTCTGTCCATGACCAAATTACCTCCGACTTCGGCAAGCTGAGCTACCTCCTCAAAGTTCTTCCCTTGTGCAGTGACGAGAGTGTCGTCCGCGTAACATAACACCCTCATCCTCGGAAGAACTGGACACCGCAGGATCCAGTCGTAGCCAACGTTCCACAATACAGGCCCCAGTACAGACCCTTGAGGGACCCCACGTGAAACCCAGTGTCGGAACAAACGTCCACCGCTCTCCCACAAAACTTCTCTGTCCTGGAGGTATGCGCTCAATAGTCTCTCGAGATATGAAGGCACTCTGTGGTATCTAAGTGCCTTTAAAATTGTCTCATGA
This sequence comes from Elymnias hypermnestra, assembly GCA_015832385.1. Lineage (NCBI taxonomy): Eukaryota > Metazoa > Arthropoda > Insecta > Lepidoptera > Nymphalidae > Elymnias > Elymnias hypermnestra. Next base: position 2,588,031 of record JACTOM010000117.1, on the reverse strand, counting down.
GGGAGGCTATTGAAGGCATTTGCAATATCTAGGGAAACCGCCAGGACAACCTCTCCTTTTTCGACCGCGTCTGCTCTCAATTTACGCAGGGACTCAAGAGCATCTATGGTGGAGCGTCCTCTCCGAAAACCGAACTGAGAGTCCGATAAATTGGGCCCCACTTCCTCGAGGTGCTTAATGAGACGGACGGCGAGGACCTTCTCAAAGGCTTTGCCCACCTCGTTAAGGAGAATGATCGGTCTATATGCAGACGAGGAGTCCAATGGACGATCTCCCTTTCGCAAAAGGCACATTCTCCCTACCTTCCAGGCTTTCGGAAACTGTCCCACAATAAGGCATTCATCTAAGAGTTCCCGAAACCACCTACCCAGGTACTTCATGGCAAGAAACAGAACCTTGCCTGGAATACCATCAGGGCCCGGCGCGGTCTTCCTGGTCCTCAGGCGTTCGAGGATCAGGTCCATTTCTTCCTGTGTAATAGGAGACGCTATTCCTACTAACTCTCTGTTTATGGGAGGAGGGTCCATATTAGGTGGAACAAAAAGTGGTGAGCCAACCGGAAACAGTTCTCTCACTAAACGTTGCAAGAAGTCAGGCTTAAGGGTGTCAGTAACGGGAGCACCTCGCGCATGCAACTTTTGGCTAATCCTGCGATAAGGGCGCCCCCAAGGATCCCTGTTGAGGTCCAGCAGCATTTCCTCCCTGCTCCTAGTCTTAGCTTGGCTAATAGCGAGCTGGAGTTGTTTCTTAGACAGCCGGTATATATCTCGCAGACGTGTTTCCTCCGCGATATCTGGATTATTTTGTCTTCGCACCCTCCTTCGAAACCTTAAGTATATTCTACGAGCACGTTGACAAATTGCTCGCAGGTCCGCCAACTCTTGTGACCACCAATAAACCTGGTGCCGGCCCACACGTTGTCGGATCCTTGGCATGGCTGCATCACAGATCGCGGTTAAGGCAACACGTAAGTGACCAGCTTTATCTTCAACGCTGTTGCCCTGGAGACTGGGAGAGGACCACCGCTGCACTATGGCCGCTTCTACAAGCAACTCCCGATCAAGTTTAGTCAGGGACCACCGTGGCAGCTTACCCGGGGCAAAAGAGAGGCCTTGTGGAGCGTGGGATAGCTCAAATCGTAAATAACGGTGATCCGAGAGAGTCTCCACATCTTCCTCAACTCTCCAATTGGTCACTTCGTTTGCGATACTTTGGGAGGCAAACGAAAGGTCCACTATTGAACCTCCGTTATGTCGCACACATGTGTGGGTATCTCCCCTATTAAGAAGTGATAAGCCGGAGAGTAAAGTCCAGATTTGAACGGCTCTTCCTCTTGTATTGGTGGTGGGGTTACCCCAAGCTTGGGATTTCGCATTAAAATCACCCAGGACAAGGAAACGACCCGGCGACCTACCGTTGATCGCAGCTCCCACGGTATCGAGAAATATCTCAAATTCAGCCAACGGTCGATTGGGGGAAAAATATAATCCGATAAGAGTGTATTGTCCCCATTCCACTACCACGAATCCGGATCTTTTCTCCAGGACCTTCAGAGGCATCCGAGATCCCGCCTTGGCAACAATAGCCACTGAACCATCCAGATCGCCTACCCAGTGCCGATCAGGGACGTAATATGGTTCGCAAGCTACTGCTAGGTCAACATTCCACTCTGCCATGGACTGCATCATGAGATCTTGTGCCCTAGCAGAGTGGTTCAAGTTCGTCTGAAGGATACTTAGCTTACTATTATTCATATCATATCAGCATCTACATCCTGGCGACCCGCAACACCAGAGGTGGTACTAGCATTATGATTGGCCTTATTTCCTCTAAGGGTAGGATTGCAATTCATCCCCATCATATAGATTTTCTTTATACCTCGAATAGAACTTAAAATTAATATTTTTATAATAATGAACCTCGTTCCTATTCGGATTCCCACGATATCACACGTTTTTATTTTTGGTCTTTTTTGACGTCCTCGCTGGTGCAATAGTGAGTGAACAAGAGAGGCAAGGCAAATTTAGTAAATTACATTTACTGCATGTGTTTGGATTGTTGGGAGGCTTCGGCCTTACTTGTTACCACCCTGCTGACGCTATGTAGAACCCATAAGAGGTTCATTACCTCTACGAGGTTAGCGCGCCTATCGTAACATCAGGCGAGGTCATAATCAAATGATAGCGGCCTATGAGCAATAATAATTTTACGTGATAACCTCATAAGGAATATTAATTAAAAATTGTTGCATTGAAATTAGGCCGATCGCGCCTCTCTATCGCTTATTCCGATCTTCCACTCGCACACTCGGCTCAGGTGGAAGATCATATTGAGTCGTGCGTGCAACCGGTTATTATTTATTTATAAGGGGTTATCACGACAAAATGTTCCGTGAGAGTAAAGAGAATTTAAATAATTTACATAAGTTTTAAGTTAGATTTTCACCGGTCCTGGTGTTTTCGTAATAAGTACTATCAAAAGTGATATAATTATCAGCCATAAAGGCCCAATGAATATGCACGTGGATTCTTGTTAAGAGTCACAAGTTCGTATCTCGGTGAGTCTCGTAAGTTCTAGTAGTAATATTTCTGTGCCTAATTATGTGCTTTTAGTTGAAGGAAGGCATGGTGAGGAAGCTTGCATATCCTTAGAGCTATTGAATTGAGGTATAGATAGCCTTCCGACCCGCAATGTAGCAGCATTGTGGTACTATGGTCTAAAAACGCTGTCTCCTTTTAGTGAGGAGGCGTGTGCCCAGCAGCAGGATCCTAACAGGCTGTTGCTTAACTAGATCCGAGTTATATTTGTTGATACCTGGAACTTATTTTCTTAGTAGATTCCTTTGATTTCATTCTAACTTATTGCACCTAAAAGATACTCCAATATAAGACATATTTAAACAAATAAAGTAAATTGACATATAATACCTACAATAAAACACTCTTCACACAAATAGCTCATTACAGAAAATAAGTGCTCATTTGTGAAGCTCCACTCAAATGAGAACAAACAGGAGTGCAATTCGTTCTGTGTGCTTTAATAGAATAACTGAACAAATAATTATGTTTGCAATTAACTTTGAACGGACATTTTCGAATGTTTTACACGTACTAAATAAACATTATGAGGTGAGTTTCAATTTGTTTTATGGCGTTTATTATCTAATTATATCCCACAATTTTTTGTGGCAAATTTAGTTACGTTTTATTGCTGGCAGGTTAGCGTTTAACTGTAATCTGACATGCCGATAAGTGTTAAATAATTTAAAATATACGCTCACTAATCTGGTAATAGGTAATTTACCTATTATAAGTTCTAGACAGCATCATGTTGGAACGCAATTTTTTTGCCTGTGCTTCTCTGCTAGTAGGGTGGTAACTAGGCATGACCGAAGCCTCCCTCCAATCCAGGCAAATAAGAAAAAAACGTAGGCTGTGGCTGTGGCTATGTTTGTTGAACGTGAATACGGCTTGTAACGGGTAATAGTTTCTTATAATATTATTATTACTAAGTGTAAAAATATCTTTGATCCTTTAGCTATCCAGTGGTTTAATTGAATTTCGTATAGAGGTAATAGATATGTAGATATAACATCAAACTGTATCGCCAGATATTATTATCTATCGTTTATTTAAATTGCGTCGCTATGAAGCGATTTTAAAGAAGGTGAATAGCCACGTCAAAAGATAAATAGAAGACCATAACAATCCCACTGCTGGGCACAGGGCTCCTCTAAATTTCCTCTACCAGGAATTCAACCGAGGACCTCTGCTAGCGAAGACGCCGTTTTGCCGAAATTCCAGTAACCCGTGGACGCTCGCAGAATCAATAAGATTGCCTATCGCTGATTATATACAACTAGCTGTTCCTCAGGATACCTCCTCCTCCTCCCAATTCTGTGGGAATATAACGAAACTTGTACTTAGTACAAACATTGCAAAAGGACTCACTTTTTTAGATATCAACTTCCAAATGGTTTGATAAACTCGTGAAGAGCGACTAAATGTGGTTAGTCTAAAACTATCTTCACATTATTTCCACTATCTAATAAAATCGGTGGTGAGAGGCTTAGAGTGTGGCTAGATTCTACATAAAACCCTGCCAGCATAGCCTTACCGATTGAGACTGTATCATCACTGGTCCAGGTATCAGGCGTTAACATGTCAGCAATTAAAAATATATAATACTATATTTTATATTACAATTTCTCCAAAAATAAGTTAGACATAATATTGTGCACAATGTACCAGCTGAAATAGACTGTAGTAAAATTTATAAAGGAAAACCTATCGATGCACAGACGTCCTAACGAACATCTATTTGGTGAAGTACTCCTGTGTGACTCGACTATGTTAAGAGCTTTCATAATCCAATAGCCTGAAATCATATACTGAAGTGAATCGATACCAGATTTAAATTTAATGATGTGTTTCTCAGTGAGTATCTTCATAACACAGAGGATGTCGCCTGATTTATAAAATCCTTTATTAATTTAAATTTTAGTCCTACGCTTTTGCTTAAATTAAAAAAAAAAATCCTCTTCACAATCTCTTAGTACCAATAAAGCTGACATCTTAATTAAAGCCTATCATGGCCTGTAACTGCCTCAATGGTCTAGTGGTTAGCATGCTCCGCCACAGACATGAGGTCATGGGTTCGAGTCCCGGGTCGGGCCAATTCAAAAATCGATATTGAGTTTTGTATTAAGATTTTCTCAATATTTGCCCGAAGTTAGGAAGTTGGCGGTGTGATCCACCCCCGTGCCTCGGAGAGCACGTTAAGCCGTCGGTCTTGCGCCTGATCTCTCTCCGGTCGTGTCGGATTCCCGTCGGACTGTGAGAGTGAAGGAATAGAGAGTGCACTTGTGTACTATGCTTGCCAATCCGCAGTGGAGCAGCGTGGTGGGTCTATGCTCTAAAAACCCTTGCTCCTCGGAGTGAGGAGGCCTGTGCCCAGCAGTGGAACGTTAAAAGGGCTGCTACTTACTTACTTACTTATGGCCTGTACCACCACAAAGCAGTTATTGTTGAACTGCCTCTATGGTATAGTCTTTAATCGGATACAGAGTGTTTATTTTCATCCCTAGGTCACGTGTTTATTATTTCATTTATGATTTATGTCTAAAAAGTACTTTAATTACACTTAAGGACCTCGGAGTTCAGCTCCTATCTTCCTTCGGCCATTTACCTTCTTATTTGGGAATAAGGGAACAGACAGTACATCGTTGTTGGCACAACCTTTTCATTACCTTATAGTTCTAATAAACTCTTCTATGAGATTAACAGGTAGTCTATTAATAATATTTATCTTTAGTTAGGTTTTTTACTCAAATTGCCTTCAAACAATAAAAAAATATCCATCTGCTGCTGTACTCGCATTTACATCGTTCAGAATTAAAATCCAATTTATCTTTTCACAGTCGTATATCAAATGCATCTGTGCAGTGTAAAACCTACTTCCTTCCAACTCAATGATATTGCCATTTCGTATTTAAATTCAATACTGATATGGAAATTTGTGTGAAAGTACGTGTTACATTTGTGTTAGACTAGGGTTCAGTATCAATACAATAACTTATTTTTCTTATAAATTATTAATTCGTTGAAAAAAAATTTTACGTCTGAATATATTTCGAAACGAAATATTTGATAACGTTACGCGATATTTGTCGTAAAAATGAATTTAAACTATTTCTATTACTATGACTAAACATTTTATTGTGACTTTGTCTAGTGATAAGAGATCATACAGTCTATAATGATGACGAGCTGACTTACTAACAGTTAAATAATGTTTCCTTAACTTTAGCTCACGATAATCTATATGCATAAAGCAAAAAAAAAATTGAATTAGTAATCCTACTATCAATTGATGTTGCATCATCATTTCTGCCGTTTTATATACGAAATGATGAAGAAGAGGGAAGGTAACTATCCTCCTCTCTTCTCTATTCTTATAAACTTAATCGACACAAAGAAATGCTAATCGTTTCTGTGCTAAAGTAGAAGATTGCCAGGAGGTTGTTGTAATCTGTGAGAGCCGTACACATACTCACATTAAGGAATTTTCCTCTTTCATTCATTCATATACTTTTCTGGATTCTGCTATATACCTACGATTTTGGATAATGTCATTAGAAAATTGGATTTTAACTTCATAATATAAAATTTTGATAACTTAGATCAGAATTACAAACATATGTAAGTTATGAAATGTTTCATTTTAGACCTAGAAGAATGTTTTATTGTATATTGTACGACGATAAATACGTAATAACTACTACAAAACCAAATTTGATATCAAAAAATGACATTTTATTTTCGTACATTTGCATAAAAGTGTGTGCAGTCTATTAACGTCCCAATGCTGGACATAGACCTCCTCACTCGTAGGAGAGAGGCTTTTAGAACATATACCCAACACTTTGCTCCATTGCGGATTGGCAAGCAACTCTTACCCCAGAATTACTTTCGGAATAAGCAGGTTTCCTCACGATTTTCTCCTTCAGCGAAAAGCACAATGATTGATTGGAAGGAACAATCAAACATGAAAATTTCCTTTTTTATAAAGGTAAACTTAACGGCGCCTGCCCATGATACAGATCTCTGATTTTTCTAAATAAAAAGAGCGTCTTACCACAAAGCCCGTGATGGCATTTAATTGTTTTGGATTCAATAGAAATGATTTAGATTTCAAAATAATTTAGTGGGACCCTGTACAAGAACACAGCTTTATGGCAGAAACTGTCATGGCTATTAAAATTTATAATAAAGTACCCAACGCTGTAAAACATATTAATATTACAATATATATAAACATAAATTGAAAAAATGGCTAATATCTAAATGCTTTTACCATATTAAGGACTATTAAAATGAAAGTCAAAGTAAATAAAATAATTCGTACCAGACAGGTTTTAAGCTCATTCTTACTGTTTTGATACGATTCAACATAAACTGTATTATAGTTGTTAATGTGACTGTATTCATACATAACTTATAGAAATGCCATAAGGAGGAAGCAATTATTTTAAAATTATATTATTTTGTCTTAATAAGTCAGAAAACAAATTTATCTTGTAGACACCCGAACATCAAAAGCATCGAATTAATATTTACAAAAGTCAAAATTATATTCTAGCAAGGGATCCATTTTTTTTCGTATATAACAACTAACCAAAGGGTCACTTGGTATCACTCGCACATGATGGAATAAATAAATTAGGTTTCTCCCAACGACCCTCCTCAACCCAACCCGACAAATGGAACAATTATGCATCCTTTTGCGGTGGACACGTATTTATTATTGACGTGAAAAGGTGAGGTTATAGGTCAGTTTCGTGTTATGCGGCGCAGTATTTTAGGCCCAACTGTCAGTCAGCTTCGAAATTTCCGCTTTACAGTCAGGTCAATTGCAAACACCCTGGTGAATACTTTATGGGCTCTTACTGAATTCAAAATTTAAAATGTACTCCAACGTTGACATCGCTATGTATAATTTATTTAGGTCCACGTTTATTTTGTACAAATTCCATATAAGTATTTTTATTTCTTCTAATGTAACAGTTTTAGTAAGTGCTATTCTGAATAGAATATGTTGTTGAAAAGGGATATCTGATAGGGAGGTAATTCAATACGAATGGTAACAAAATCGAGGAAAACAGTTTGGTGTTGTAGCTACATATCTATCAACTTCATCCGAAATTTAATTACACCAGCTAAAGGATCAAAGTCAAAGTCAAAATACCTTTATCCAAGTAGGCGTATTGCAGCACCTTGGTATCGTCAAATATCGTTTTTCTATATATTTTTTAAATGAATGACTGCTGATAACATTAAAGAACGACTTACAATCTAAAGTAACAAGGCTTCCTTCGCGCCCTGATCTGAGAAGAGCCCACAACAAACTCAGTCGGGTGTACGTTGTTTTTTGTCATGATCATGACAATATACATATTTAATTTATTCTATATCTATATACATACATACATACATACATAGCAGCACGCCTAAGTCTCATAGGGTAGGCAGAGACCACGTCCATCCACTTGCCACGATCCTTGAATATCTCCTTCGCTTCTTTCATTCTCATTAAACCTTTCATACAAGTTCGTCGGTTTAGAGTACTCTTGACCTGGCCCTTATTTAAAATGTCCTGGATTTGGTCCAGGAACGTTCACCTTGGTCTTCCCCTTCAAACTTTCGCATTCACTCTTGACTCATAAATCCTTTTTGTCACTCTCCTTTCATTCATTCTCTCTACGTGCCCAAACCATCTTAACATCCCTTTTAACAAGGTTAATGAGGGTGACAAAGCTGGGAACAGGTAGTAGTATAATTTTAGGATGTTTTGTATTTTCCAATAAACTTATATTGTCCTAATCTTAGTGAGAATTATTTAGTTCTTATATCAAAATTCTCAATTAACATATTTTTATATTCTTTTTTAATTCATAGCCACATTAACATGATTACAATGTCAACTGCTAATTAATATAAAATATGTATTTTGATTTAATAATTTGAGTCGTGAATTCATTTGCCTTTTACATTCTTCTTTAGGCCTAATTTGTCGTTTTCTAAGCGTGAATCTCTTGTTACTAAAAATAGTTCGATCATTATGAAAGTAGTATTAGTGATGTGATAAAGATCCATTTCGTGTTACAAAAGTAATGTTATTAACATTTAATGTAATTGAACAATATATGTATATTTTCTGAATGATACAAAATAATACCCCATAATATTCAAATCACGTAGTGAACAAATATATCTCAGTCTGAATAAGTAATATTTGAGACAAGAACAAATCTGTGACTTTATCTTTACCTATAGGTATGACGCGGGTAATGATTCTAGAAAGCTATGAATAAACAAGTATACAAAAGTGTAAGTTATGAATAAACAAGTAAAAAAATGCGTATAAATCAATTTTGAAGCCATCTAGCACGATCTTAAATCAATAGATGACGCTATACAATTTTTCGCATATATATTTTAAATGATGAATCTTTAAAGACTATATTAATCAGCATCAAGTTCATATATATGTTAAAGATATATACGAACTTGAGTGGATTAATGAACGAATATTTGAAGAATATATATACAGGGAGAGTACAAGCTGGTAAATATTTTGCCAAGAATATGAGGTCGATAAAAAATATGTTCAAGTTTGGTTAATTCTCCGCTCTAACAAGAACCGGTATCATTATATTCTCACAACCTTAGATTCCTAGAATTCGAATAATAACTGGTAAATTTTTTTTTATCTATGAAACTGAACTAGTTCTGAACTCATATAAGACTTTTTTTATGGCTGACAGTTTAACGCTTGACTGTGTTCTCACCTGATGGTAAGTGATACAGTCTAAGATGGAAGCACGCTAATCTGGTAAGAGGCGACATACCCCTTACGGTTTCTACACAGCATCGTACCGGAACAGTAATCTCTTTGTTTTGGCGGTACGCTGGTAGGGTGGTAACTAGCCACGGTCGAAGACTCAAGACCAGACGCAGACAAATTGGAAAATACAATTATCTAAATTCTTCCTTCTGCTAGCAAGGCGCGTACGCTCACCACTACGCCAGCGAGGCCCTCAACGAGCAACTGAATGTTGATAAAAGATTTACCGTGCTTTTTCATAGAATATCCTATTTTTTTTGGTTATAAATTAGCGTGATATGACTGTGATCACACCTGATAGAATATGATGATACAGTCTGAGATAGAAGTGCAATTGACCTCTTTTAGTTTCTTCTACAGAGCATCGTACCATAATACAAATCTCTTTACTTGGTTGTACGTTTTTGCTGGCATCGTCGCTTTGACCGATGGACGTCCACTGCTGGACATAGGTCTCACGAAATGATGCCCACAAGGCCCGATCTTGCGCCGCCTAGCACCAGCGGCTACCGGCGACCATCCTTATAACCTCGCTACACCTTGTGGGGGGTCTTCCTACACTGCGTCGTTCGGTGCGGGGTCGCCATTTCAGCACCTTCCGGCCCCAACGTCCATCGGTTCGTCGGACTAGGTGCCCCGCCCATTGCCACTTCAGGTTCGCGATTTGTAGGGCTATGTCGGTGACTTTGGATCTGCTACGGATCTCCTCATTTCTGATTTGATTGCGTAGAGAATATCCGAGCATAGCCCTCTCCATCGCACACTGAGTGACTCTGAGCTTCCGAATGAGACCCATAGTCAGCGACCACGTTTCCGATCCGTAGGTAAGCATTAGCATGGTGGTATGGCGGTAATTAATCACTGGTGAGGTCTCATGGATAAATTAGGATAAAAACTCTAAATATGCTTCGCCGAGCATAGAATCAAGGAAATTCGCTGGTAATGGGATAGTCATGCTATTATACCAGCGAAGCTGTCATCCTGTCGCCATTAGACATTTGCAGTTTTAACATAAGTGTCATTGCGTGTTAAAAAAGGTAAGATGTTTTGCTAGCTCTTACTCATCTCCGGTATCGGTATGGGTTAACAACCCATAGGGTACCGACCCAATTCACAATGAGGCAACAAAATATTGCTATGTTGCGCTAATATTCTGGGAAGATATAATTCTTACTATGTTAATTATTGCTGGGAAATGTCTTTATGCATCTCATTGACAAAACGTGCTTCCAATTGGGACCGTGGAATGACAAGCAAATCAGAATACCCATTAAAAACTTGAATGAAATCACCAGATGTTCTTTTGCAATTCTTACTCTACTGAACTATCCCATTTTGAGCTGAAAACAGGGTTAAGTCTGTGTTTTTATAACTTGCACATCTATATTAACTTACAAAAGTCTTTATTGCGATAGTTTGTATATACAAATATGCATTTTTCAATTATGTTTATAGATTATTTGTTGTGCTCGGTCGCGACTAATTTAGCTTAGCCGCACAAAGCTATTTTTAAAGAGGGCAGTGTTTAAAACATAATTACGCTCGTCCGCCTTTCCCAGCCACGGTGTTCCTTGTTTTTATTAATCGCTTTTTCCACGCTTTGTTTGCAATTTTATTGAATTTGCTGAAATTGGAAAGTTTCTTTGAAATAATAACAGCATTTAATTTTACATAGCTAATACAGGTTTTCGTTTTATTACACAGTGAACTACGAGTATTATAAAGATGGAAACGTAATAAACAGATAGGGATTCAGGCATCCTTGGAATAAAGGATTTAATCAAGAATAGAATGTAGATTGTGTAAAGTACAGTTATCAAGACTAATATTGCAATATATACTAGGTATTTGAGCTTAGATTTCTCATAAATGTATATCAACTTTGTCTTGCAGTATTTAGCTAGAGTATCAAATATTAGATATAATAATATTTTTAATGTACTACTGTACCTTTAATTTCTTGAATATCATAAATCAGTATGAAAATTGTATATATTTATGTATCCCGTTGTCTATATATATATATATATATATATATATATATATATATATATATATACATATGATACAATTTATATTGGTTACTTACAAACCATATAGATTGTATTTTAAATGGTGAAACTGTCTTTATATTACTGAAAGAGTAATACGTGCCATATATCAATTGGGATCTTCCGTTTCCTTAAGAGAAAAATTCAAAGAAATATCAATTCTCACAGTTCCGTCGCAATATACATACATTGAATAACATTTTATAGATCCGTGATAACATTCATTTATACAGAAAAAGAAGCGAAACACAATTTTAATAAAAAAATATAAAAAAAAATCGTAATGCTGTCTGGTTGCGCATACACATTTTTAATAAGATACCAGAATCACTTCTAGGTTTGCCTCCACATAGTTTAAAAGCATATTATAATGATGACGATTATTTAAGCTACAAAGATGTTTGGACTTGATTACAGTTGCACATGAAAGCTAAGCACATTGTAACGTACAAATACTATGTTTATAAGCAGAACCATTGAGTTTCTTGCCGGTTTCTTCTCAGCGGAATCAACTTTCCAAACCGGTGGTAATTTTGATAGTAACGGAAGGACAACTAACGATTCAAAAGTGCTTTTTGAGCCTACTTGAATAAAGAATATTTAGATTTTATTTGATTTGAATGATTTTTACACAACATAATACCAAAGCCCGTCACAAGTACAGTCGTAATATATCTATCTAAATATGCTCTGGCAAGATTTGACCTGGATCATCTGCTGGCCATCTTACTAAAACCGGGGGTTTTTGTAGACATTAGTAAGTTCTATAATATTGTAGAATATTTTTTTATTTTATCATCACTGGGGAATCTCTCCAGTGCATGCGATGACAGATTTTTAAGACCTATTTTTTCACACCCCATTAATGCAATTGTATTAGGAATATAACCTAAATATATAGCTTAGTGAAAATGCAGCTTTCTAATGGTGAAAGTTTTTGAAATCCTTCTAGTAGTTTTTGTGTGAAAACGTTACAAACAAAACCACAAATGTTTCCTCTTTATGATATTAGTTTAGATAAAAAAGACTGTTTTTTTTCTGGATTACGTTTTATGATTTTGGACTTACCCTTTGATGTTATCATTAACTTCCAAAATTGTCTGGAGGAGATCTCTCCAAGCGATAAGGCCGCCTTTGTATACATATTTCTCTTATTATTATTTTTTGTCTCTTTCATTAAGTAATATTTAATTAAGTAAATAAATAAATAAAAAAACTTATAATAGTTATACCGGCAAACAAATTTTTCAGGCGTATACAATTGTATCCAGGTGAGCATATTTCTTAAAATAACATAAAATTTCGAAACAGATTGTGGTTTCTTATTACGCTCAGCTGGGCAAATGATTTCTGATGCTCCTTTAACCTAAACGTTACAAGTTTGTGGAAAATAATGCTGTCATTTGAAGTAATATTTGTTGTGGCCGCGGGTACTTTAGTTTAGCATACAAAGCTATTTTAAACAAGGCAGTACTTGAACATAATTACGCACGTCTGCCTTTCCCAGCGGCAATGGTATTCTTGTTTTATTTTAATAGCCTCCTGCACACGTTGTACGCCATTTCAATGGAATTAAAATGAAAATGAGCTTTTAAAACTCTGCCTTTTAAACACTTTCAAATATACATTTACTTGTTTTTATAAGGTTATTGTTGTTTCAAAATAACACTTATTCTTAGATGATTGGTGTAAGGTAATCCACCTAGGCCGGTTTGATCCTTCGATTAAGTGGAACTGTATCTGATTAATAAATGGAGTATTCTGCGTGTTATAAGCTTTAGGACGACGAAATATCAACTATCACGTCGACTCACTTTAATAGTCTTCAAGAGGTTTCTTCCGTCGGTACCGACGTCGGAGTTTGTAGCAATCAGTTTCGGGCTGGAAGACAGGGTTGGTCTCTTCTCCAGCACACAAAGGTTGAATAACTAACACACGATATTACGACATACGGGAGGTTTCTACGCGACCTCTTCTCGTCGCGTTCTAGAGCAAGTGAACGAAGAAGAAATTGAAGTCTGGAATTCTTACCAGGCTACGAATTACGACCAGGTTACAATTACGAAATTATGATTGAATTTTAGCAAGGCAAATTAAGGATATCTTTTGTACAAAGATGTACCATCTAGCAAATTTTGTATTCCTGTACTGCTTAGAAGCCATTAGAAAATGACAAAATTCTCTTATAAGATTAGTTTTTTACATTTTAGAATTCATTATAACTATCAGATGAAAATACAATTGCAATATATAAATGAAATAAATATCTGCCTCTCATCAGCTACCCTTTGGGGTTTTATTTATCGGAATCTTAATGCAGGTATAGTGTTATCTGGTATGCACACGATTCTTCTCAGCAATCCGGAACTAAGGAGATTAGAAAACATATATTCTTAAAGTTATACAATATATAAATCCTCTGGGAGTATTTTCCGATCCTGTGAATTTATTGGACCGAATTATCAGTCAGTGAATATACCGAAAACTTCATCATAATTGGTCCAGCTGTATAGGTAAAGATTACTCATATATTCGTCCAGAAGAATCACATTAAATAAGAATACAAACGTATTAGCAGTGTAAATATATTGTATAGTATCAAATTGAGCTTTACGTGCAACGCTATATCACAAAGTAGGCAATTTAATACGTGATAAACAAATTAACATTTAAACCGTTTTCACCCGCATATCTGCATAACAAAGCGTTGCTGTAACGAATGGGCCGGACAATAAATAAGGGTAGATAAGGGTCATTTTGTCTTACGTTTAAAAAGGCTTTATAATGATTAACGGTATACTTGTTTAAAAAAGCCTGTTTTTTTATATAATACAGTATTGCCGCTTTAAATAAAAAAAGAGACAATCCTAAGTTTTCTATATTTTAGTTAATATAGTATATGTCTAGTCTGTATATTCTAAATTCAATGTGAAAATTTTCAACTAAATGAGCAAAAATTACGCTATGACACGTTTAATTGTCACTTTTGAATTGTCAGTATTATGTCCTTTGGTAATACATCTACCATTGTTACAGAAAGTTAATTCTGCTGAATAAACCGGCAAGAAACTTAAAGGTTACTTTTAATATAGTTTTTGTAGGTTACAATCTGTTCAGTTTTCGTGTGCAACTGGAATCAATTCCAAACATCTATGTCGCCTAAATAATCTTCAACATGTGAAAGTGATATTGAAAAGAGAGTGAATGCAGGGAATGTGGAAAATTGTGCTCTGCACACCTTTATGCATAGCCAGACGGTGTCTCAAAGGGCCAGATTGGCTGTGCATAGAGGACTGTTAGTGCCAACACTTATGTATGATAGGGAAATTTGGGTAAGTCAGAAGAAGTACAAAAGTAGAATAAATGCGGTAGAAACGAGAGCGTTGAAAAGTATGAGTGGGTTAAAATTGAGACAAATAAGAGAACGATATGGTATAAAAGAAGATGTAGTGACTAAAATTGAAAAAGTTATGCTTTGATGGTTTGGGCACGTAGAGAGAATGCATGAAAAGAGACTGACAAAAAAAATAATGAATCAAGAGTAAATAGGAAAGTTGGAAGGGGAAGACCAAGGCGAACGTTCTTGGACCAAATACAAGACATTTTAAACAAGGGCCAGGTTAAGAGTACTCTAATCCGACGAATTTGTATGAAAGGTTTGATGAGGATGAAAGGAGCGCAGGTGATATGCAAGGATCGTTGCAATTGGAAGGACGTGGTCTCTGCCTACCCCTATGGGATTGAGGCGTGATCTATGTATGTATGTATAATCTTCAATATTATAAAATGATATTTGTAATAGAACGTCTTTAACATATTTCTTAAATTATGTGGAGTCAAATCCAGAAGTGATTCAACCCGACAAATGATTTCTGAACCTGCTCTAAAATATAACATTACAAGTTTGTTTTTATTTCTTGTGCATTTTTCTCCTTTTGCTGTACCTGTGCTTTGTAATAAGTTTTTGCCGTTAGTGTAATTTTATTATAAAAGCACTCTTACAAATATAGTAATATGCTCTAAAAAGTAAAAAGTAATTGCGTATTCTTTTTTAGAATTCTTCGTATTCTTATATTCGGAGTCGGCGTCAGTGAAGGTAGGTGTGTCCCGTGCGTCCATTTGGCAGCTCTGGCGCCACTTCCACCTATAGCTGTATATGTAGGTACCTTGGCTGACACCGACTCCAAATATACGACGAAAAGAAAACACTAGACATAATCAAATCAAAATGTAATTTCCTTTACTTGCTCTGATGGAAATCGAATGCGGAACTTCTGCTAACAAAGCGAGTACTGAAATCCTTATGGTATAGGTCCTTATGCCAGATAGTAGGAATATTTATTATTTTATATTTAGGATTTTATTTTTTACGGTTAGGAAGATTCGTGGTTGCCGTAAGGTGTCCTGGACAGCAACAAAACTCCTGGCAGGTGACGCCCCATGGGAACTCCGGGCGGAAGTCCTCGACGCTACGTATCAAAGTACTAGAGGAGCACCACCTGATACGAGACCCGTAGGATCATAGTCCTAGCTGAAAGGACTTTGATAATAAAACGGAGGGAGGATCTCGAGTCCCCTTTAGCAGGTGTGGCGACGGTATAGGCGTTCCGCCCTCTGTTGGAACAGTGGTTGTCCAGGAGCCATGACACGCTCTCCTATAGACTGGTAAAGGTGGTCATCGGATATTTCTGTTTCAGGAAGTACCCGCATCATATTGCGGGCTGGGAGGAATCGTTCATCTGCCATGAGTGCGGTGCTTCCGTCGATACGGCGTACCATACTGTGATAGAATGCTCGGCATTGGTATCACAGCTACATCTCCTGGTATCGTCGATTGGCAAAGACTTCTCACTGGCCAGCATTGCATGTAAAACGGTTGCCAGCGAAGCAGGGTGGAGGGCAGAAGGCACGGATTTGCGCACCTTGTTTCACGGCCTTGAATCTTGATTCGGCTTCATACGGGACACCATATTGAATGGCACCTGCGAGAGTTGGAGTCCCATTTTAAGATCGAGACGTGGGTCCTCCGGGTTTTAGTGGGTATTCTGTCTTTTCAGTGAGTTCCACACTCCCAACTTTTTGATCATGGCGCGTTAAAGCATTTTCCAGCGAAAAAAAAAGGTTTTAAATTCCATAAAAATAAAGTTACATTTCAATTAACAGGTAAAAAAAACACCAGTAACGTATTATTAAACTTGTTTAATGATATTTATTATTTACAATGTACTATAGGCAGTTAAAGTATATTATAGTCTACACAACATAACTGTCTGTATCCTCGCATATTTTATAATTTCCTTAACTATATTTACATAACATTACCTAGAACTAAATAACGCTTATAATAAAGATTTCTATTAAAAAAAAAAAGCAAAGCGTAACCAAGTCCATTGAACATTAAAATTAATATTCTGTCGGTTAAAGGTTACTTGTATGAATATTATTACAAGTAATGTCAAAATATGGATTCCTAAATATAACAAACAAAGAAATCTTTAAACTTTTTGATGAGCTTTGAATAGAATAAATTGAATAAATGAATTAATATAACAAAACTAAAATAACGTCATTATGGTCAACTATTAGTTGCCTCTTCACTGCGGATTGGCCGGCATGGTACACAACTGCACTCTCTATTCCTTCACTCTCATAGACCGGTGCGACGGGAATCCGACACGGCCAGAGAGAGATCAGGCGCAGGACGGACGGCTTAACGTGTTCTCCGAGGCACGGGGGTGGATCACACTGCCAACTTCCCAACTTCGGCAAATATTGAGAAAATCTTAATAGGAAACCTCCAATATTGATTTTTGAATATGGCTGCTACTTACCTTATTTTAATTAAATGAATAAAACAGCATTTTTTAACGAATTGACATTATAAACAATATGTAGGGAAATTATGATATTTTATTGTACGCTGCAATTTTTTCGGAACTTCTTGCATTCCGGGTTCGATCTTCTTCCTTAAATAATTATATTATGTATTTTGTTTACATTTAACTCATGGGCATTTATAATTCTTCAGATTACTTACAAAATAGTATTGATATAAGATCAATATTTGGTTGGGGGGTTTAGTGCAATATACTCGTAGTCAAGACTAGTCTAAATATATCAGATATAAGTATATAACGTAGCTTAGAGGCAAAAAACAATCATAAAGCTTTTATCGTCACTTAAGACATAAATAACGATATCGTCTCTTAAGAAAGTATTTCAAATTGTAATAAATAACGCGAATTACCCCTTTACAGTACATAGCTTTTTGTTATAAATACTTTTTATTATTAATTTCTATAGCTTTCAAGTATATAAGTTTATAGTAATATATATTATATAATGCCAAGTGTTTTAATGTTCAACAGACCTAATTCTGAAAAATAAATTAATTTTATGTGGTATTGCGTCATCTCTTCATTAATTATTATTATATACCATTAACTGTGTTTCGATAGACTTAAAGTCTTATAGTATTGTTATATTTAAGTTATTTTAAGTGAATAGTTAATATTTACATTTAAAATTTACATTGATATGCCTTGTTAAAATAAGATATTTGTACACGTACACGTATAATAGCGTAAACTTTTTTTGGGATTACTTTTATAATTATAAAATATTTTTATCATTTTATGGTGAAAATTATTAATTTATAAAAATGTGAGACCTTATTTAAAGGTAAAACGATATTTTACCTAAATTTTCAATAAAAATAAACCTATGAAATTATAATTTGTAAAATTCAATAACACTTTTTGTATCAATTTATAACACAAACTATTATCGAATATTTTGTATGAGATGCCCTAAAACATTACGTTTGGAATGTAGAAACGATGCATACTTAAAAATATAAGTAAATGATACTGTTGTAATAGTATTAATATCTATAAATGAATAAAACTCTGGATAACAGCTTTATATTAAAGTAAAAATATTTCTCGCTGAACTGGAATTATGACCGCTAATCTCTGAGAGAGATTAGAGAACTGTGCGTAAGTTATTAAAAACCACAATTACACACATGTGTTTTTCTTTATTTCCTCCGTCTTATTTATTATAATTGATTAACTGTTGGTAAGAATGGAATCGCTGTAAACACACCACTAATTTCTGCAACGTGTAAATACATAATAGTGTATTTTGTGACAGTAAAACGACATTAACTTAATATACCCAAGTACACATGTCAGAAGTGAAGCTTCTTTGGCAAACAAATTAGTATAAATATAAACAAGAGTTAAGTCTTGTTTATATTTATACAAATCTAAAACTTTAGATTTCCGAGACTTAGAGGGAGGGAAAAAGGAAGATATGTCAGAAATATAATTGTCATTAAAATATAAAAAATGTCGAAAATTAAAACAAATACCACATTTTTTTTTATCAATATTACAAATTATTAATTAAATTTTGTTGTTGAGTTTAAAATTTAAAAAAATAGAATTTATGAACTATTTTTTAAGTGACGAGTGGCAAATGAAAATGTCACATTTTTATATAAGTATCAAAATTACCTAACCGTCAAACGAGTTAGCATTAAAAATGCTGCACATCTTCGTGACGTTAATCATGGGTTTCATCTGTAAAAATTTTACCCTCATGCGCCCAAAACAGCTTCACTTCAACAGTCTCACAATCCAAGACGTACGTACGTACTATATAAATCGCATATTACCTTAGCAGATTATAATCGGTATTGATGATACACAATTTTTTAGCTTTTATTCAAAATAGGACATGTTATATTTTAATTTACATCGAGATATTAATAAATATGAATTCTGCTGTCAACTAAATTACGTATTCATTAAGTGGATGGCGCAACATTTAAGTGAACATAGAAGTAGTTGCGCAGGTCAGCTAGTGAAATATATAGAACTTACATCTCAGTTCTCCTGACGTGCCATCGTATGACCTCGTTAAGTAAAGTTTTGAAGAGTTTTTCGTATAAAGTGCGATACTTCAAACTAAAACCAGTATGATAAGACTGAAACCAACTCCAAGAAAGGCGTCACAAACTTATGCGGCGAAACTTTAATACTTTTGTCTAACTCTTTGCTCTGTTTAAGTCTATATAGGTATTATGAAGCGCTTTTCTTTGTGGAATTGGCAGGAAAGTTATTTCCATTGATATCTTCTGATATTTTATTTGTCAGAAAAGCGATTTCTTAATCTATATCAGTATATAAGAGTTGATGCTAGATAAACAGAAACGTTTATATCTCTGTGTTGGTTTCAACTAAACAGGCCCCAAAGATATTGACAGTAAGTTTAATGGGACACAGTATTACATAGACTACTTTTTAATTTACTTTAGGAAATCTGAGTGTGGACTGGTGGGAGGCTTCAGCCTTTGCTAGTTACCACCATACCAGCAAAGAAATTTATATTTTGGTACCATGTTGTGGTGAAACCATGTGAAGTAAATTTCCTTTTACCAGATTAGCGCGCTTCCTTCTTAGACCAATCTGTCAGCAATAAAAAAATACGCAATATCACACTGAGCCATATATGATTTGATTTTCAAGTGTAAAATGTGCTCCTTTTATTATATATGTTATTGAAATATTTAATAGTGGGTAGTAAATTAGGGAATAAATACGTAAACAAAATTGTTGGGTTTTTTTTAAAGATTGTTAATAGTATTTTGAAATTAAAAGTTATATAAGATTCACGCTTATTTTTCCAAAATAAACTCTGATAATAATAATGATGTTGTTAATATAACGCTAGCTGTTGTTAATATAGAGGGGCAAAAGTTGGAGTTTAATTAATTTCTTTGGCACATGGCGTCCACACAAATTTTACAGCATTCTTAAATTAAAAAATCAATTAGTACCGTTTCAATATTTCATTTCCATATAATGCTTTTTACAAAAAATGTGTAGCAAAAATTAGTATAGATACACTAAAAAATCTAGCTCAGTAAAACAATATAATACACTTAGTCACAAATGGAAACTTCAGTTGAATTTATTTCTATAGATTATCAGAGTGCAGGTGTTTCTATAATTCATAAATAAAGTTTATTAAATAACTTTCTTTTTCTTTCAAGCACATATAACTTACTTTTCCTTTCATCTATACTTTGGTATTGGAGTTAAATTAAAAAGAAAGATGAAAACTCATTACTTTAGCAAACAAGCAACGGGTTAACAGGCTTTATATAATAGGAATATTTATTTAGGCGCTTTAATTTCTCAGCCAGTTGCATTTGAAACCATCGATCTACAAATGCCTTAAAATCACATTTTACTTACACAACTTTAACCATCTACGGTGAGCAATTCTATATTATTAACTATTTTACAAAGTAACATTATTTAATGCAAAACATTAAATTGACACATATTTTAAGTTCTAAACTTATCACCTTTCACCTCTTTTAATTGGTTTATAACTATGCTTAGATGTAATTGTTAGCATTCTAAAATGTTCAATATAATAAATAAGATGTGGTAACACTGATAGTAATATGAGGGTAGGTAGAAGGAACGCTTGATGGTGGCTGACGCCTGTTGATTCCGCAGTCGGTTGCCAGTTGTTGTCAAGGACGGACTGCTCTATCACATTTTGCATTGTATCTATATATAAAAAAAATAACTTAAAATTAAATGCTAATAACTTTTGCTATCGATTCTATATTATATATAATTCATGATAACAACTATAATTTATGTCTATTTTGACACCATATAACTAATGCTGACACCTTTTTGGGATTCACACATTTAACCCTCAGGATGGCTGTAAGTTTTAACAGTTTTAACGATACCTTTTATATTATCTAGACACTAAGTTTTTTCTGGTAATTAAGTACATTTTAATCTCCTGTATACATGACTTGGACAATAATTAATATTAAATAATAATGAAAAGACTACTTTTACTGGTGACGATCTCTAGAAGATCTAAGGTTTATTAAAAGTCCTAGGTTTTTATGTTTGTGCTTTTACTAAGCATTAACTGAATGTTTTGCTATAGCTGTTAATTTATTTTTAATTAGTATTACAGTTAACTAATAAAATAAATGAAGAATTAAAAAGAATTCGACTTTTAGCCTTATTTTTAATAACTAATATGATATTACATCACTTCATTTTAATTATAAATTCTAGTACATAATGCAGAAAGTATTTTGTTGTCTTACCATACGTCGTCACATCTGGCGTGTAAAACTTTTGCTCTGCTGGTTGTAGTGGCACCACAAAATCTACACAAAAACATTATAAGTAAAAAAAAATCGTTTGTATTTTACGCGTTGTCATATCGTTCATCCAATTGCAATATCGCTATATCACATTAATGCTTGTGCAATTTACATACAGTTGTTGGTGCGCAAGTGATTCATGTATTGGAAGCATGCTGAGAATTAAAAGTCAGATAAATGACAAAAATAAACTAACGAACTGTAATTGCATTTCCTAATATATTTAAAAAACTAGATAAACGATAACGTTAGAGTTACTAGCCCTATCTAATAACGAACTCTTTAAACTCATAACATATAGCGCTATGTAATTTTTTGCAAATACGATGGCTAAATAATTAAATTTAAATAATCCTTACTATTATAAATAATAAATGTGAAAGTAACTTTATCTATCGCACTTTTGCACCAAAAATACTGAACCAATTTAAATAAAATTTGGTACACAGATACTTTAGAGCCTCAGTAAGGACAATAAGCTATTTGCAGTGAAACACTTCAAATAGCTGATTTCAGTATTTACGTATGTGTCTAATTTGTAATATAATTAGCCTACATTATTAAAAATGCCACCCCAAAATAATATTCCATGAGAATGTCCCTGGCACAGCCAGTGGCAAATATATCGATAGACGACGTTATTTATTTTTCCTGAAATAAATGTAATTAATTAAATAATACGTGAAATTATATTAACACCAAGTTATACCCACTACAACTTGAACCAATCAATAAAAATTATCTTATTAAGTATTTAAAATATAAAGATGTATGAGAGAACGGGAACAATTAGAAAATATTCTGACAATTGGTTGTCTTGTCAGAATACCATACATCGTAACTTCTAACAAAGTATATTATAGTATAAAACATTATATTCATTTGAAATATTCTTGATATTCAAGAAAAAGACCGCTAGCTTATTATTGAAATCCAATATATAAAGTAAGTGATCCATTTTGACATTTCCTAAAAACAAACTCTTGAATAGAAAATCAACGAACTTTATAATCAATATTTTTTTTTTTAAAGAACATCTGTTAATGCCTTTTCGGTCCCATTCCATTTCGATGTAATCATATTTAATAGTGACGGCTCAGTATTTTATCCATATACCCTTATCGCTTAAGCTAAATCTTTATAAATTTACCGTAAGTAAAGAATCTTCCATAGCTTTAAAATATTGCCATGGGTTTTTACAAGCATTAAATGATCTTACTTTTAGAGTCAAAAAATTAAATCCTTCAAGATAAATAGGATTTTAAAACAAAAGTCGGTAATAAAAACCAAACTATTCTTTATATTAAATAAGCTTAATGTACTTGTCAATGAATCTACCAACGGTTCGGAATATAGATATGTACTGAGAAGAATACGGCAAGAAATTAAACAGTTACTCTTTTGGGCTATGTGAGATAAATATCACACATTAAAATACAATAGCATCATTAACAGTGATTAATAAATATAATAACATTGAACTCTAAAAAAAACTATACTTCTACAAAAGTTGCTCTAGAATACGTATTAAATAAACATATGATAATGCACAAATATAAACATATCCCAGAATTGACAACATAAACATATCAGTATAATATAATGTATTTGTAAAATGTGAACAGCTGAACAAATAGGTGTTATTAGCGACAGCCGCGGGGCATCATCTGCTCCAATTATGGCTGTTGTAATCGAGAATGTACGGTAATTATGCATATCAGTTATACAAACAAGGGAAAAAAAGGGCGCAATAATAAAAACGTTGCATTGCCTATTTTATAATATTCAAACAGCTACTTCAACTTGAATAGTATAGATTGTTTTCAAAAGCATACGTTAATCCATTATTTGAAATAAAACGGTTAATGCATTGGTTCCTTTTCTTATAAATTAACAGGGGAAATAATAATTTAGTTACTGGTGACGCCACCTTTTGGCAATTGTTTGGTTTCACATTTTAGACGGTGCCACGTAAAAATGTTTCCTTTTCCCAAAGTACCCTACTTTTTCCCTCGTGTGTATATACTCTCTTACGCATCCGCCGCGACAAGTCGTGTTTCGCCTACAAGTCGAGTAAGCCACTGACCGTGTAAGAATAGTTATAGTTTTCACCGCCGCCACGCCCGTGCACAACCCTACTTCGGGAAGGAATACGAGAGCCTCACACTCCAGGTACATGCACGCGATTCCTTTCTTTCCTCCCTCTCATATCATCACTTACGCGGCCATCAATTCAACCCCCCGCTCACATAGACGGTGGCATCCTCTGGGCTGCCACTCCAGTTACTTTATTTTCCAGTTTTTAGTGTGTCATGCTTTATAAATATTGAAGAAATATAAAATGATGCCATTTGTGCCGGAGGCCATTTTAAATTTGAAATTAGTCAGCGTACATTGTTCTACAAAAATCCATACCTATAAGCCGTTTCATTTGATACCTTTATTCAACGAGGGTAATGATATAAATACTGAATCTGCCATTTTGTAGGAAATCACAGTCTGATCTCTCTCCAGTCGTATTTGATTTGTATCACATCGGACTACGAGAGTGAAGTTTTCAAAAAGCGTACTACTATTTTACTAGTTAAACCTTTTAATTTGATATCTATTTTGTAGTAGTTGTGAAAAAAAAACGTAATCCGCCATCTTGTAGCGGCGGCCATCTTGGATTTACAACGATACAGAATATATTAAATAGACAACTGTTATTCGACAAAAAGGTGGTCATGATTAGTAATTCGACGTAAAATAATAAATAGGCTAAAACCGTTATAAAAAAAGACAAATGGATTTAAAAAAATAATAATAGTGCGTGCGTACAAGGTACACATGCCAGAAGTGAAACTTCTTTGGCAAACAAATTTTTTCATTCGTGTTTAAATTTACACAAATCTAAAACTCTTATCAAATTATCCGTTTTATACAATATCAAAATACCGCAGTTTTTCTATCATACCCGAAGCAAGTTTGGAAGTATCTTATCATAAAAAAGTTAAAGGNCAGCAGTGGGACGTTAAAGGGCTGCTACTTACTTACTTACTTACTTAATGTTGGAATAACAATATTAGAGCATAAGGTGTTCCTATTATAAATTAAAAGGGCTTTTCTTTATAAATTTCCAAGAGCAGTAAATCTTACAAATATAATTGAAAAGAAATTATGTTTATTTTGAACGATATTGTCATATCATAATTAAAGCTCAATCATGCGTATTTTATTTACTAGATTCTGTTAAAAACTATGTTATAAAGAGACAGGTTCGTTACATAATGTGAAACCTAAAATCGGCTGGACCTATTTCAATGACCGTTTAAATATTAGATTGATCACGACGCTTCTAGCAGTGAATGGAAAAAATATAATACATTAATCTCTCTCGTCAACTCGTCACGAGACCTCCAGAATTATTAACCATATGTATTATTTCCCATATTCCCATAAGATATAAGCGAGAAATGATCGCATATTGCGATGTAGAGTCAAACAGATACCAGATTGTCCATAATCTCAGAGGATCGAGAACTACGCCATTATCAAACAATTTTCGTTGTCTTTATTTATTCTACTGGTATTTGATTTAATATTTCGGATAATAATACGTACTTAAACCTAAAACAAGACAACTAAGAATTATTCACGAGTAAAAAACTAGAAGACATGATGGCTCAGTGGTGAGAGAAGTTCAGAAAACTCATGGGTTCGAACCCTGGGTAGTCACCTCAAACTTATTCATTACAAAAAAGAATTAGGTGCTTGGTTATTCTTTCAAATCAATCAATGTACAAAGAATCCAAAAAAATCTGCAAATCTACAGAACAATTCTGGTTCCCATCCTCAGTAGAACAACGTAATGGGTCTATGCTCTATAAACACTCTCTCTTATGAGTGAAACAGCCGTGCCCATAGATATGGAAACGATAGTAGGCTCCTACTTACCTTTCATATATTAGAAGACAATTATAATATAATTCTAGCATAAATAACAAGTAGTAGATGTGTTACTTACGGTGTGGAGTTGTAAATTCTGTTGTCGTTGAAGCTGGCGTGGTTGTAGTTGTTGTGGTTGTTGTTGTAGTCGTCGTGGTTGTCGTTGTTGTTGTTATCTTTATTTCTGTGATAAGATATGTTGATGAAAATATTTTTTTACAGTTAGACGGAAAGAGAATAGTCCTAGTCTAGAACGTATAGTCACTACAACTCTCTCGACGGTTTTTTTACATTGTTATTTTGATTTTTTTTTACCTTGTTTCTGCTTTAGATTACCTACGTGGTGTACAATAAAGTATTTTCTATCTATCTCTTCATTCTGACGCCTCTACTAAATATGTTATCAAATTGCAAGGGAATTGAAAATTGACAAGCTAACTCTTGAACTGAGTAACTTATTGCTCCCGTAGGATACTTCGTAGAATTCGGTAAGACGTATATGTAGCAGGGTTAGACGATTCGAATTTAGGTATTTCGTCGTGAAATGAAACTGGTAATGTAGATAATATACCTAAGTAAAAATGAAGGCTATCTATAAATTCGTATCTACTTAAAGTACGGCTCGTACATAGTGCTTATGTAACTTAGTTGACCCAACCTCTCGGTTAAAAAGTCACCAAAATCTATTGAGGAGTTAGTTTCTGAGGTCGTGGAGATCGTATAACGTGAGGAAAATTTTTTGTATAGATAAAAAGCTCTAGCTAACTCGAGCAATTTCATCTGCGGCATTTGAATAACAACTTTAATAAGCATAAAAAGGTTATAGTGAGCTAATTTTAAAAGATAGGCTATCGAGTACTTTTTTATTTATTTTTAATGAAAACAATCTTTCATATTTGATTTCTGCAAAACTTTAATAGTTTACGCAGCGAAAGCTTTCAAAAGGAAAACCACGTCCCGTTTGTCCCTCACGTTTGAAACCTATTTTGCATTGGTGCTGCTCAGCTTTTGGACTTAGCATGATGATATATAGCTTATAGCCTTCCTCCTTAAATGGGTTAAAAGTCTCTGACAGAATTTTATCATGCAATTATAATCAGAAATATCATACACAGTGGAACAAGTGGAAAAAATGAAAGAATTTTTATACTTGAGATCTAAATTTACAAAAGATGGAAGTTTGAAAGTGATATTGAAAGGAGAGTGAATGCAGGGAATATGATAAATGGTGCTCTGCACGCCTTTATGAATAGCCAGATGGTGTCTCAAAGGGTCAGACTGGGTGTGCATGGAGGAGTGTTGGTGTTGTAAAATAAATGCGGTAGAGATGAGAGCGTTGAGAAGTGGCAGTTGATTGAAACTGACAAAGTAAGAAATAGTGTGATAGGAGAACGTCGTGTGACTAAAATTGAGAAATCTATCTTTAGATGCTTTAGGCCCGTAGAAAAAATTAATGAAAGTATACTGACAAAAAGGATTTATGAGCCAAGAGTAAGTGGGAAAGTTGAAAGGAGAAAACTAAGGCAACGTTCCTGGAGCAACTCCAGGATATTTTACATAAAGGCTAGGTCAAGAGTAGTCTAAACTAACGAATCTTGGCAAGTGGAAGGACGTTGTGACTGCCTACCCCTATGTGAATGAGGCGTGATGCTTTGCCCTACTCTAATATAAACGAACTTATACAAATATATTTTTGCGCAAATAGAACTTTGAATAACAATATAACAAAATAATATTTATGTTCGAAGTGGGTTAGAAATTTTGCAAAGCTTTCTTCAAGAGTAATTTACTCTGTGCTAAGACAAGCGTGTTGTTTTTCATGATCGCGTGATCGCTGTCTGGAGAGTAATAAATCGTTGCTCACATGTTTGTTAACACTTTGTTAATTCAACGTATTTGTTGAAAATAATGAGTTAGATAAAGAAAAGAGAAATATATTAGTCGCAATTTAAGAAAGTCTAGCAATGCAAATTTGATGAGCAATAGTCGCTCTCGCTGTCTGTTCGCTTGTATTTTTAACACTATTTAGCAAATTTTCATGTAGTTTCATCGATAGATAGATTCAAGCGCAAAGTTTAAATGTATAATACATACATATTATAGAATAGAAATGCCAAAAAATTGTAATGTGACGTAATAAACATATTTTTGTATATCGGAAATTATGGCTGAACCTTACGAGATATATCAAATTAATATGTTACATAATTATATATCTTTAATAGAGCGATTAAAATGTCCGCAATGGTATATAAATGTATCTGTAAAAGATAACCCCCAGTAACCATTTTTAACTTTTACATATTACAAATTATATAATTATATTTAACGAGTTATTTTATACAGTACATTACTATTACTTATCGAGTTAAATACATTATAAACGTTGTATATTTCATGTATATCCAAATTGCTTTTAACAGCATTTTATTTTAAATACAGTTTATTACTAAAGTTGCATATGCAATGGCGAGGTTTACGCCTGGAATATCTACCTAAACAAATCAGGAATATGATGTCTCATATAGCTTTTGTTATAAAACTTCTCAGAGCATAGTAATCTCCATATTTTCCAAGATCTACTTACCATACAGTCTTAATGTTCCTTCAGCTTTGCCAATAGTATTCGTTGCGATACAAGTGTATGTACCAACATCTTCATTGTCAAACCCCGTTATCGTAAGAATGGTACGTATCTGGTATGACGAGACTCGAACTTCGCTGATTTCATGCTTTCCACTGAAATTAATATCTTGTATTACTTTTAATATACGTCGGTTTAAAACAAATTTTGTTACGTCGAATATGATCTTTTATGTGGGGTTGGACAGCGACAGTTAGGTTTTGTCACTTTTGCTTAGGTTGTAAATAGTTTTTTTTTTTGAGGTTGGGAAATGCAGTTACCGAACCCGACCCGTGATTTAACATGATTTAAGAAGGTGTGACACGGCTAGGGAGGAGACTTGGCATTATCCAGTTTGTAAGAAATTATGAAGAACCTAAAAGGTTTTCAATGTTGGAAAATACAGCTAGGTACCACGGCACTTAGGAGTTTAGGCCTCATATGTCCAATACCCACTAAAGCATATCAGAATACAGAGTACAATAGGCGGTCTTATCGCTTGGTAGCGATCTCTACCAGACCATACTTTTTTACTATATTTCTCCGCTCCAGCACCTTCCTCAGTACCCGCGAACGCTCCCTCGTCACGGCCGCTTGTGCGTGCCGGGGAGAGAGTAGTATAAAAGGCCCCCGAAGAGTTCGTAGGGTTACCTTGCGCCTTATACTTGCAAACGGAGTGGGTCCCAGTACTAAGCGCGAATTGTGACCCTGTACAAATAGCGAGCCCAGAACGATCGAAGCACTCAACTTGGAAAAACTAAAGACCGAAGCCCAAACACTGACCACCCGAGCCATCAAGAAAGAAGCCCCGAACCCAATTTAGTCCACTGAACCAGGAGGGTTTTGACTGATCTTGAATCCCTCCCCAACAGTTTACTTTAATTATACACAGTATCACGTTGTTATTGTGTTCCTACAGCCACTAAAGTTACATAAAATACTTCACTCTTTAATTTTGATTTTCAACATCCTATGACGATAACGCAACGTGTTCTAAGAGATATTAAATGCTAGGCTTTACATGCCCATTGAAGCATAGTAGAATCAGAATTCTCGAATTGTTTTAACATTAGGGATGCACATAAATGTATTGAGAACATCTGTACGGTAAAAGTTTTATAAAAACAATAATTAGCGAAACAAAAGTCTTAAATCCCGGATGCCATGGTCTTTAGTCAAACGTGAAAATAACAATGTTATTAACGTAAGTACCACGAACACTCTGGAGCCATTAGTAGTTGAATAGGCTGTTCCAGTAAAATTGTATTTTAAGAACAACTCCTAACTTCTCAAAAACATTATCTTAATAATATTAGTTATCTAAATATTTCTTTGAACTTCCAATTCGAATTTGTACTTAATGATAAAACATTCCAAGATAATTCTCTTGTTTATAAAGTTGTATTATTTTTGTCTCGTATAATAAAAAGAGCAAAACGTAACCTTTGGTTCTCGTGGAAATTCTCGTAGAACGAGAAAAGGAAATGTTCAAAGAAAATTCGATTGATTTGGTAGCCTTTCCTAGCCTTTATCGTAACAAATGCAAAATATATTGCTAGTGACATTATTAAAATAAAAAGAGTTTATTCCTACGCGACAAAGTTCCTCAGCTCTCGAATATTATAAAATGTTTTAAAAATGAAAGGAATTATGAATAGCCAGATGATATCATAAAGGGCCAGACTAGCGGTGCATGGAGCAGTGTTGGTGTCAACACTTACATATGTATGGTAGTGAAAGTAGGGTATCGCAGAAGAACCATAGAAGTAAAATAAATGCGGTAGAGATGTATTGTGAGCATTGAGAAGTATGAGTGGATTGAAACTGATTGACAAAGTAAGAAATATTGTGATAAGAGAACGTTGTGGTATAAAAGAAAATGTAGTGACTAAAATTGAGAAAGACTTGCTGAGATGGTTTGGGGACGTAGTGATAATGAATGAAAGGAGATTGACAAAAAGGATTTATGAGTCAAGATCGAATGGGAAAATTGGAAGGAGAAGACTACGGACATTTTATACAAGGGCTAGGTCAAGAGTAATCTAAACCGATGAACTTGTATAAAAGGTTTAATGAGAATGAAGGAAGCGAAGGAGATATGCAAGGATCGTGGCACGTGGAAGTACGTGGTCTCTGGCTGCCCCTATGGGAACGAGGCATGATGCTAAGTATGCATGTATGTTAAAATTTAAAAAGTTGTGCAATGGTTTACTTTATTTATAGTATGGGTTTTCACACTATAATAATATCTATTTATATATTTTCATTAAGCTCCTTGGAAATAAAAATATCTTAAGCAAAGACGTAGCAACTAACAAAAAAATTGTGTTCCGGTGCAAAAGTGTGTAGCAACCATAAAAGGTACATTGGCCTCTTAACAGATTCTACCTTAGACTGTATCGTAACTTATGATCAGGNTCATGTCACGCCATCTCTTTACCTCTGACGCTCTAAAAGGATTTGGATTGCTATGGAAACAACATATTTAGGGGTTCTAACTAGCTAGACGATTACACTTGGCCAAATATATATTTTATTATACTTCAACATTGCCTTTAAACTATGTCAGATGCGCGACTCTGTATATATGTATTTTATAATGTATTTCGTACATCGTTTCGGTGAGACGAGGTCGATATAGTTACAGTATGCATGTATGTTAAAAATTAAAAAGTCATGGAATTGTTTACTTTATTTATAGTATGGGATTTCACACTATAATAATATCTATTTATATATTTTCATTAAGCTCCTTGGAAATAGAAATATCTTAAGCAAAGAAGTAGCAACTAACAGAAAATTTGTGTTCCGGTGCAAAAATGTGTAGCAACCATAAAAGGTACATTGGCCTCTTAACAGATTCTACCTTAGACTGTATCTTAACTTATGATCAGGTGATATAACAAAATTCAACCATAATCTGACAGTAATAAAAAAATATCATGATATAATAAATATTCGGTATTAAGGAAACAAACAAATATGAGTAATACTGTTTATGTCGGAATCTATCTGCATTCCCCTTTATTTTTTTTCCATTTTGGCTATAGCCATAACGCCTTTTTAATTTTGATACTTGTTTTACTTTTTCGGTTTCTACCCTACCACTACATCCCAGACGTCCGCCAATTAAAACTCGTCTGTGAAATTGAAATTTGTTTATGAATTTCAATTACCTTACGAACTAGCCATTGTAATATGTGCACAAAAGTCTGTATTTTGTGTTATTTCTATTACATTTAGGTGAGCCTTTGATTATAGTCTCACCTTATACAGCCTAAAATGATAACACGGTTATTTGATAAGTGGTAAAAATAACAGTAAAAATATTATTACTTTTGTAGGCTTGATAAGCTTTTTTGATTCGCCAAGTCTGTCTGTTGTTAACAAATCTACCGTAGCTTTGAAGTAGTTACTCTTTTTGCCATAGTTTTTACAATATTGACTATTTAGATATAAGTGGATTTAACTTTTATATATGGAACTGGATTCAAGTTCAAAGTTTTTCTATCATAGAAATATTCTTAAACTGGATAATCTGCAACAGCTGCTCTCTTAACATGTTCCTTGAAATTACGTAAAAGCAAGATTGATTGTGCTATTTTATTCTACATTTGTCGGTTCAACACGACAAATAATTTCTGGACCTTTTGGTAAGAAGCGATCTCACAAGAGAAAAACCTTTTAGTGGTTTCCAAATAGCATTAATTTTACGACGTAATCAAAGCCTGGTTGCGCTCCCAAAAATCTTGGGTTCTAGAAATGGCAGAACAATTTTAGGTAATTATATTTTTTATTTATTTTAGGCTGCACAAGCAGAAGGTTTTGAAGAACTATGGTTATTCGTCAATCTACTAGCAAACACATATGCCAAACACTTGCCCTCTCGTACAAAGTAGTAGTGTGGTGTCATATTATATATCACTTAATATCATGTCAGCTCGAAGTCAAACGGTAACCTGTGAGCAATAAAAATGTATATTATTCTTTTATCACACTTACATACCCAGAGAGAATCATTTCCTCTCCACTCTTCAACCAGTAGTTGATGGCAGGAGGATAAGCTTCTACAAGGCACTCCATCTGTGTTTGGGAGCCAGTTGGAACACCAATCACCTTTGTCGCGATCATTATCGAGGGCCCAACTGTAACAAAATATCAGTATACGGAACCCGCATGTTTGTTTATAACAATTTTTATTTTCTAATACATAAAATAGTCAATATTTTAATTTGTGAAAGGCTTTGGCTAACTAGACTTTTGCGTTTACTTCAGAGTTGTCTTGATTACTTTTAAGGCCTGCGATTACTATATGATATTGGACTTTTTGAAGTAAAACTTCTTTAGGCGCAAAATGGTATAATTTTTTTACAAACATATGATTAGCGTCCCGAAGATGTGCAGTGTTTTTTATGCTAATTCGGTTAAAGGTTAGACAGATTTAATATTTATAAAAAAAACGCGTGATATTTTTATTTACCATTCGCCATTTGTAATTTCAATACACTATTTGTATAAATTTTCGTCAATTTTAATGTTTTAATGACAATTAAGTTCCTAACAGATCTTCTTTTTTCCCTCCCTCAAAGTCTCGGAAATCTAAAGCGTTAGATTTGTATAAAGATAAATAAGAATTAAAAATTAGTATGCCAAAGAAAGATTACTTCTGACATGTGAATTTTGTACGCACGCACTTTTAATTTATAAATAACTCATAATTTCGATATTGTGTAGTCTATTTAACAATAAGAAAACGGATTTGCTTTCTTCAAGAATTCTATGTGAGAAATTCACTGTCAGGAAGAGAATTAAGAAATATCTATTAAGTAATTAATAAGATGTCACTTAACACGTAAATTTAGTGAAATTTTGATTTAAGTGTATAATTTAGAAAATCGAGTTTCTGTTTTTCATAATTTTTAGCATATAGCTAGATATTCATAGATTATTGATAGTTCTATATAAAACTATTTAGAAGAGGGTAGGAAATCTTTTGAGTATTTAATGCGACACATTATTTTTTACAAAAATGGGATTTTCGGCTATTCTTTAAGAATTTATTTATATATATACATATATACTTGTAACTGTTGCTGTAGTTGGAAAAACAATAGCTTATATGCTTTCTGCATATTATTTAAACGAAATTCAGTCCCCGTAATATCGTTTTCGAAAGTTTTATGCATATATGTAGACCTGAAAATTTCTCGCACGCAATTCCTGTAACGAGGTTTTACGAACTGCTTAAAGTTACTTATGAATGCATTAGAAATTATTATAAACTTAAATTAGTTCTGTAATGAAGTTAAGATGCAATTTACGAAGGTAATTGATTAATGTTTATATATGTATAATATAATATATATAATATATATGTATATTCTATACCCTCAACGGAATAGCGTGGTGGGTCTACGTTCTAAAACTCTATCTTCTGTGGAACAGGAGGCTTATACCCAACATCGCGAAGCGAAGAGGTTACTATTTACCTTTTTATTTATATTATACCTATACATAATACGTACAAAGCTACGTAATTGCTTAAGCTGGCAAGAGGTATGAGGGCCTATTTAATTTTGCAAAATTTTATTAATGTTTATTGTATATAAAGCAAAATATGCCTATCTATCTCTCCCGCGTATATGCTGATCCCGTGGAAATATGCGGAAATTTGTTCTTCCAATGTTCTAAGCAATATGTTTGCCAAATTTCAAATAGTTTTTGGAGGGCTCGAGTTGAGTCAGTGAGTGATAGTTTTATGCTTATATTCATTTATA
Organism: Elymnias hypermnestra; assembly: GCA_015832385.1. Classification (NCBI taxonomy): domain Eukaryota; kingdom Metazoa; phylum Arthropoda; class Insecta; order Lepidoptera; family Nymphalidae; genus Elymnias; species Elymnias hypermnestra. The sequence continues at coordinate 2,554,032 of JACTOM010000117.1, read as the reverse complement.
CTTGTATATTCAGATTTATCGAACTTATGGTTAAAAACAACAGTTGTTTTATAATCCAACTAGCTGACCCCGCGACTTCGTCTGCGTGGAATGTATGTATTTTTGGTAGCATTTTCATTCATTTAGGCAAATTGTTTTATACATAAGAAACATATCACTGTCCTAGGAGAGTGGATTTTCCTAAAATTTACTTTTGATCGTTTCCATTATGTCAAAAAAAAATATATCTGACCAAGTTTTACATTCCATAAAAGATTTTGTTTGTAAATGCGAAGTTTGAATTTAATTTTTTAAATAAAATCCTCCACAACCCCCTTTGTGGGTGGAATTTTGTAAAATCCGTATAGATAATAGAGAAGGTCTAAATACAATTTAAGAAAAAGGTAACAAAATATTTTTATCAAATACGTAAAACTTGTTCGGTTCTTTGTTTATAAAATCCATACTTACAATTTACATTAAGCATTATCCTTTTACTAACTGATGGTGGCACATCATTGGATGCTATACATAAGTATGCACCCATTTGTCGACGCTCCACCTTCGTGAGGTTTAATGATGGACCTGTGTACATATCCACTGAAACAAAATATAATCTTATAAATATTGAAGCGTCATAAAAATTGTGAGTATATCTAACATCAACCTTAAACGATGCTTACTCATTGAAACTAGTAGTCGCAAAGTGGACGAAATTAGACCATAAAAAAAGGTAAGTAGCAGCCTATTAACGTCTGCACTGCTGGGCACAGGCCTCCTCACTCATATAACAGAGGGTTTTTAGAGCATAGAACAACCACGCTGCTCCACTGAGAATTAGCAGACATAGAACACAAGTGCACTTTCTATTCCCTCAATCTCATAATCCAATGTAACGGGAATCCGACACGACCGAAGATTTGGCACAGGACCCACGGCTTAACGTGCTCTCTCAGGCACTGGGATAGATCACACCGTCAACTCCCCAACTTCGGGCAAATATTGAGAAAATCTTGATAGAAAACTCAATATCCATTTTTTGAATTTGCCGGACCCGGGACTCGAACCCAGGATCTCATTCTGTAGTCGAATATGCTCATCATTAAACCAATGAGGCAGACCATCACAGCAATTATACCATATTTAATTATAAGTTTCAACATTGTTACGGTTCTATTGACAAAGAATAAAATTCTTCTAAAATCACAGAATTCGCCATGGTTTAAATATTAGTTTGCCTATTATCTGCCAATAAATTATACGTAATGTAAATAAAACTAATCCAAAAAAGTCATATTTTTAAAACATTTTATTAGCATTATTTACGCTCCATCGTGCTAGTACAGCTAAACGAAACGGTAGTTTCATATAAATACATTACTTTTTAAAAAACCAGCACTGAAATATAAAATTAAAAACAGCTAACGTCTCAGCGCGGGTCATCGAACTTTAGATGTTTGCGCGGCCACCACTAGCTGCGGGCGTGGCCGGTTAAAAATATGATTTTTTTAATCAGGTACGTATTTTTTCTGTTCCATTAACAAAGGTGCCATTAATACTATCGCCTGTCTTTATTTTTTGGAAGCGGTCTCCTAACACCTTATATAATTTATTCACCTTATATATCAGTCCCGTGTTACTGCTCTTTATCCGAGGAATCTGTTCTATGACAAATCGAAATGGCAATCTAAAGATCAACCCAGATTATTTGTTAACTGGGTCAAACTTCGATATGATCCTCAGTTCATAAGAAACCTTTGTACAAAGTATATTATAGTAATCAAAACATTTTTCTACAATTGTACTTGTCTTTACACAATCCTCTGCAAATATAAAATAAAATACCGAGGTAATAAATGCGAAAAGGAAAACGTTTGACAAATATTTGCGATATCATTATGAGAAATTTCGTTTTATCATTTATTCACATCAAATAGAGAAAGTAACAATCAACCTTGTAATAAATATTGCTCTTTGGATTGGTTCCACTTATGTGATCGAAGAGAAAAAAGGTGATACAAAGTTGTTCACGCAATATCTAAATTATTATTGCAAATTTAAACATAATAATTTCCGTCTGTCTTTAATTGGTTAATTATATTAGGAAATTTATTACCAAGGTTATTTATGCCAATTTTTCCATTTATTGTTTATGTTCAGTCATCCTCTAATTAGTTGCATAATGTTTGTGGCTGGCAATACTTTGTTACCATTAGACTACCAATCGGGGAGTCTGGTTGCGCCTGATTGGCTGGCGACAATCGCGTCTCTCGCGACTGTCTTAACTGACAGGCAGAAACAGTTAGTAAGAATCCTTTGGAGACGAAGTCAAAACGCCGTGCGTTACGCAGCTTATTGATTTTACACCGCTTCTGTGCCGTATCCCTTTTAAAATTTATCGTGGTTCCAGCGATGTTCGCGACATCAGAAACCCAACGGGAAGCTGGACGTCCCAGAGTATCGATGAGTAGCTTGGCTTTTGTTAGCTGCAGGCTTTGTGTAACTTAAGGTACACTGAACAAATATTTCTTATCGAACCAGTATTTCAAACTCCTAGGTCCTTCGTATAACGCACAGTTAATAGTTAGTTTGCACGCCGTCGTATATTTTAAGACAAAGTTAGTTTTCGGGTATTTGTTTATATCGGACTCGCAAAGAAAGTTTTATTTGATGTGTTATTTCAAGAAAAACATGTGTTTATTTGCTGTTTGCTTGAATGCTAGAAATTAGACCAAAGCTGAGAACTGACCTTTAGGCGTTTTGGAAAAGAACATCCGCATCGATGAAGTGTATATTTTATGTGTAAACATTCTACAGCACTAATAATATGCCCTTATTGATGATTCAAACTCTACATCAGTACATAACTATAATAACCTCATTTAGCACAATACATTGCCATTTTTAAGTACCGTTCATTTTTTTGTAATCAATATATGTCACAACATTTGCATATATTACTCATTAAGTACATTAATAATTTTGTTGTCGTAAAAAGTATAACGCGCGTTCCCTAGTGTTAAACTTTAGGATGCGTCAGTTGGAATGTTCATAAATAAAGTTGAGAAAGTCTGTATATACATATGTACTTACAAATCATTACAAAATAATGTTGAGAGCAATCTTATACGTTGGGGTTAGTTAATATAAAGTTAGATGGCAGGACTAGCGTATTATCTCGCGCTTACGTTACTCTTTCGTGCTGCTATAAGAGAGGACCTCCAAAGGGCTTATGGGTTTCCGCGCGGAACACGCCTGTGTTCAGCAAGTGTATCGCCTAACGGAGCACATAATCGATCACCTCTACTACGCAAAAGGCAGCAGTCGCGGCCCCACAGGCACGATCTTCTTCGACGTAGCGAAGGCATTTGATAATGTAAGGCACGCCGGCTTAATATTTAAGCTTCTCCATCTGGGCGTGCCAGACAGACTCGTATTCCTACTAAGAAACTTTCTTACCAACCGAAGCTTTCGCTACCGCGTAGAGGGCACCCTGTCCTCCCCCCCCCCCGTCAANCATATCCCTTAACTTTTTATTCTGGACCAATTTATCAGCATCATCCTTTACCCCGAAATGAATTTGTACTTTGTATGGGCTCCTAAACTTTATTCTTAGTATATTCGTAATATTCTCTGATCTCAATAACTTAGCAAAAGCTATTTGTTTCGGCAAAATATCATTATATGAGATATTAACTTGATACATTTCTTCATTTGAATTATGATTATTTGAAAAATGCAAATCCTTACCTTTTGAAATGTTTCTAGCTACCTTTGGAACTTTACCGACTGTAATAAAACCTTCATTTGTGTCATCAATTTCCTCCATGATTTCACTGGCCGGCCGCCTCCTTTTTTCTGGCACCTTTGACTTACCAACTTGTTCACTAACTTTCTCGCACTCCATACTATCGAGTTGTTTTTTAGACATTGTCACATTTATATTATCTTCCTCCATGTTGTAATAGGTGCTAATTTTCTCCTCACAACCTACATTCTCCCCAATATAGGACATAAATGTCTGCGACTAGTGGGTACTTTGTAAAAGAAATTATGAATTTAATTTAGACACTTAAAAACACGCGCGCTCGCATCGGCGAACGCTACGTCACTCTTACCTATGGGTTGTTTTGTCGTTATCTTCCCGTTGTTATGGTCGGGTTCGCTTGTTCGGGTTGTTTTGTCGTTATGTTCTCGTCGGTCGAATTGTGGTAAAGATATTGGAATTGCAACAAAGTGTCGATATTGTTAGTTATCATTATTATTTTAGGATTTCTATTAAATTACTATATTTGTTTATAATGCTGAGGTCTTTGTAATTATATCAGTAAAACGTTTACATGTGCTACATCCGGTTTAACGTTATTCTGGAATATCTCAAATTTACTCAAAAGTTCTGTTTAATCGTCGTTATTTGTGGACTTATTATTTTTTTTGAGTGGGAGATTTAAAAGTGGGTATAAGAAAGGTAGCACAGGGAAATGAAGGAACATTCGCCACTGTATCAACGTTACTATTGTGTTAAAAGTCATTAAAAGTGTGTATTATAATGAGAATAGTATTTTACAACTTAGTAAGCGACTTTAAATATATATATGTCGGAGAATAAGAGAGAAAACGGAGGAGCATAAAGCACAGGGGCGTAGGGTTCTCCGCCGACATCGTTATTATTAGATCCCTTATTTAATTTCTTATTCTGTGGGCGTTCATGGGTATTGTTGATGCAATCAAACACTTTATTAATTAACTCGGTTTATAATGTTCAATCACTTAATGTTCCCGATATGAATTTACACAAACTCATTAACACTAATAGCTAGGAACGCGACAGTTTCAACAGTTGACTGTTCCGATCGAGCGCTACTCGACAACTGCCGAGTGACTCCCGCCGGACTGCCACCATTGACTCTGTCCACGCCGATAGATGGCACCAGCGTTCCAAAGAAATCTGCCCTCCGACACATATATATATATATTAAAAACCCAAGTTTTATCTATATTAAAAGCCAACATAAAAACTAAATTATAAAACAGCAAATGGAGTGGAGTCGATCAAAACGAAAAAATACATAAAATATTATTTGCTACAAAGAAGGGAGTATAAAACATATTCCTTCTCAGGATATCTTATTCTTAAAATTTATAAATGTTTATTGCTCTGAAAAAATATAGATTTTCATACCTTTTCGATACTTGGAATTTTATATCGATATATCAAAGTAGTAAATATCGCTCCACCGTGTGGACCGTACATTGCAAATGTAATATCAATCTATATATATACTAGCTGAACCCGCTACTTCGTCTGCGTGGAATGTTTTTTGGGTTTATTACATTAATTTAGGCAAATTGTTTTACAAATTAGAAACATACGAATAACACCCCCGCAAGCCCCTTGCGGGTGGAATTTCGTAAAATCCGTTCTTAGCTGACCTCTACTCCGCAAAAGGAATATTCCTACTAAATTTCAAGTCTCTACGCCTTATGGTTCCAGAGATACCGTGATGAGTCAATAGATACCTGGATATCGCTTTTATATATATAGATATGTCGGAGTCAAAAAGCTTGTGGAACGCCGGCAATTAGTACATATATTTTAATTTTTACGTGTCTTATATAAAGAATCTAAATTTAAAAATTTCAGTCGCGAGTCATAACTTCTAAACCTTCTAATTTCCTCAGCTGAAGAGACAGCTGAAAATAGTGTTTGGACTCGCTCAATTCCTATCCTGTGAGTTGAGTATTAGGGCGTTAAATAGTTATGCAGTATTCTAAAATACCGAGAACTAATGTTTTATCCAATAATATAATAGTATCAGTATTCAGTAAATGACCCAAAAAGAGTAGTTTAGTAATTAATGGTGATGTAATCCAAATTGGTAAAATGACTCGTATAAAATAAATCTTTATATGCCGATGTCGACTTTCGATATGCAAAAAAGGTAGCTGTATAGCCGTATTTTTAATTTGTCTGAACTGGGTCTTTTTACCTCGGTTATGATGAGGTACCTCTTTTGTTAGATTTTACATTTTTTCTCATTATACGTACTACACGGTACTTTGAGTTCAATCTTGAAACCCCTTTGATAGACTTGGTTTTTTTTGTGAATAAAAATAAAAATTTATGAAAGCTATGTTTTAACTTACGATAAAAATGTAATTTTCTATACTTTGACAAGTAAGTATTAAATTGTTTCCAGTAACAACATCGATACTGTTTTGTTACATTGAAACTGTACATAAAGCTTTTATACGAACGATTTTAATTTATCTATATTTCAGTAGGTATATCAGTAAGAATAAGCACAAAAATACACAGAAAAAATCAAAACAAAGAAATCTTTCTTTGCTTAAATCACATTTCTATAAAATTTTGTTTCGATTTTTTATAACTCAAAGTAATTATCATAGATATTGTAGTATTACTTTCCAAATCTCTTGTGTGAACAGGCCTACTCCCAGTAGTGGGACGTTAACGAACTGCTACTTCATTTAACACACGCGAAGCTTCTTCTCTAGTCCATTTAACACACGCGAAGCTGTACGTGCCTAATTGTTACATCTGAAAACCAATTAATGAAAGAAGCAAACGAACTATACCTTTATGAAGTTCTCCTTTTTCATTCCGTAAAAGTATATTAATGCCATCTTCTCTCCTCCATAGAATACGTGGTAGTGGTCTACCATCTGCTTTACAAGAGATGCTGACATCTGTTCCTTCTCTTGCCACTATGTCTCCACTGGTTCCTTCGTCGACTATATTCGGTGGAACTAAGGAAGAATAAAAAAGAACTGACTTTAAATTTGAAGGTTTCTATACGCAACTTCTTTACATAATATACGCAAGGTGAGCGACGCAAGCAAGATCCTGACTTATAGAACGTGAACCAAGTTTAGCTTTAACCGAATTCAATTCACTCAGCTAAACGAAGTTTAACTGGAGCTAATTGATCCTCAGTTTTCACGATGAAATCGGTCCTTACTGGCTTGAAAGACTTCAGAATATTATTAGATCGCAGTTCACAATTTGTGGAATGGATAATGTCATATATGCATCCATTACGTTGCTTTCTTTATATATATTAGTGCTGAAAAGAATCGCTGATGACCTACAGAAATATCAATCTTACTGAAATTTGCTCTATATAATCCTGGACAGGCAGGTCAAAGGAATCATTCGCAAATATGTCCAAAATTGCACAGGCAACGCAGTAATTACGAATTCAGGGTGGCGCTTACGTTAAATAATCTATGGCTGTGCATGCTGNTGTACACGTTGAATTAGACGTTTGGTTCTGCACAGAAGTCGAGGACCGTAGACGGCATCCGCATAATTGATTTTGGAAAGGACTAATGCTTCTACAAGCTGAATGCGTATTTCTTGCGAGAGGTAATTACGAATTTTATAAATTATTTTCAGCCTGTAGAAACAATTTCGGACAACCTCCGCTACATGATCCTCGAACTTAAGACCGGAATCCATTAACAAACCCAAATTACGTATTTGAAATACTCGTTCCAATTTGGCGCCTCTAATCGATAGGTTTACCAACTCAAAATTAACTTTAGTGAGAAGTTTAATAGTGCCAAACAATATGTATTTTGACTTGGTGGGGTTAAGCACTAGTGAATTCCGATCAGACCAGTCTGCGATTCGTTTGAGGTCCTCATTAATCAAACTAACAGCTTTACCAACGTCCTCCGGTGCGCATGAATAATATAATTGCAAGTCATCTGCATATATGTGATACTTACAGTGTTTAATTTGAGTAATAATATCCGCGCAATAAATAATAAATAACAGCGGTCCTAAAACGGAGCCCTGTGGTACACCTCTAGGAACAAGTGTCGACGTTGATCTGTACCTACTACCATTTTCGTGCGCTATTTCTACAGTTTGTGTCCTATTACTGAGATAACTGTCAAACCAATTAACAGCGTCAATATTAAACCCATAGTAGGATAATTTGGAGAAAAGAAGAGGAATATTAATGCTATCAAAAGCCCGAGTAAAATCTAGGAGTACCAGTATAGTGCACATTCTAGTATCCTGCGCTCTAAGCATGTTATCAGTGACGTCTAGAAGAGCCGTTACTGTACCATGACCAGGTCTGAAACCGGACTGGTTTTCTGGCAAAATTTGCTGCTTCTCGAGATATGTTAAAACCTGCGTGTGAACAGTCTTTTCCAATATTTTTGAGAAACAGGGTAAAATGCTGATCGGAAGCAGATCTTTTGGTGAAAGGGGGTCTGAAATTTTAGGTAGTGGTCTAACCAAAGCTAATATCCAGTTTTCCGGATAAACGGAGGTGGTAATGGATGCATTGACAACACTTTTGATAGTGTCCACAATTTGTGGGAGAGTCATTAGTAGCATATTAAGATATTGACTATTTGAACGGGTACATATCACGATGGCGATTTTTTAATTTTTAATTTTGCCGATAAAATTAAAAATTAAAAAATCGCCATCGTGATATGTACCCGTTCAAATAGTCAATATGATAATAAACCACGAAAATTTAAGTTTAAAACAATTAGCATATTAAGAGTTATACCACCACTTCCTTCCGCATTTGAATGGAGTTGTTTGAGTAACCTTAGTAAATCGGTGCCAGAGACAGTACTTAGAGAGAAAGTGTGAGTATATAGTTGGTTAAATTCATAGAAAGTGAGTACAGAAAAAGGAATGTTGTTTGCTCCTGGAACGTTTAAAAAATGTGCGTTTATTGCCTCAACATCAGTAAAATGATTGGGCAAGTAAACGGATTTGGGAGGCAACACTGTGGTTTTTAAGTTGCGCCACATTAACTTAGGGTATTTAATTTTATTGTTAATTTCATACTCGAAAAATGCGCATTTTTCGCTATGAATGGAACTAAGAATTAAATGTTTGTATTGCTTATAATTAACTTTATTTTGCTCGGATTTATTTTTACACCATTGCGTGTGCGAGTCGTCCCTTAATCTCATCATAATTTTTACATTGTGCGTAATCCATGAGGTGGTAGTCCATATTTTTATGTACCCTGGAAAACTTTTAGTTCTAAAACAAACTAGTTTGCTTAAATACTATTTCAAATTCGTCATTGTTTTTCATAAGTAAAGAAAATATTCTAAGGAAAACTGTGTATGCAGGGAGAAATACTTGGACATGTGAAGCTTGTCTATCTGTATTGTTGTAGAGCGGTCTATATTAAATCTCTTCGCATTGGTTTAGTTAACAAATAATGTTGATTTTAACACGTACATAACATCTTTCAGTGGATTTTATGTTGGAGGAATTATATTGTTTCAAAATTTCAGCAACAAAAGATCAAACCCGTCATTCAACTCAAGTAGAAAACCCTGTTTGTTGAGCGTAATTGCTATGTCATTTACAGCAGATGGTTACTTAGTAAAAGCTGCCTAACCACTTTTTGCCGTATTAATTCAGAATTTTGCAAGAATTGTGTATAATTTTAAGATGTTCATTATGTCTCTAAAAGCAATGATACGAAAATAACAATATGGTTATACTCGTTGGCGTAATGCTTCGAGCACAAGCTTAATTAGAATAGGTCCCAGTTTCCATTACCAAGCACTTGGACAAAAGCACAAAATTTGCTTTCCGGTACGAGATGCTGTGGGAAAACCATAAGGTAAGTACCTTTTTTTAAGCGATTCCATTTGAGAGTGCTTTTTATTAATTACAGGTTTACTCTTGATTAGTGATCTCACCTAATGGTAATTGGTACCGTCTAAGATGGACAGACATTAACATAATAACAGATAATATAACTCTTATTTTCAGATATAATTTGTCAGTAACATAAATTCAGGAGAATTGTACTTACTTCGCATCAGACAATTCTCAAGTATCAAGTAATATAGCACATCAATGAAGACTTGGTTTCCCAACTTGGGTCAAGACAATTAAAAATTGATACTCGGTCTTGTAAGATTCTAAAATTAAATTATACAACAGATTTCCATACATGCATATGAGTAATTCGGATATGTTACAACGTAGGAAAAATATGTAAACAAAGAAGACAAGGTAGTCAAGATGAACTTCTGCTTACGGTGGAACCTCATATAGAACTATTTCCACAAGAAATAAACCCAATTAGACATTCTAAGTATAAACGAACAAAACAAGTCAAACAAATCTATCATAATAGATAGTTATGAACTCATTGATATTGATAAAACAACACCATATAATTTAGTTATATTTGAGAATCATAGTAATGAGTCCGAATCAGCAGAGAAAGAGATGAATTATATATCAACTCAACTCGCAGGTATATAGTGAAGAAAATATGAATAAATCAAATCGAAATTCACCTTAAAATTTGGATAAAACCGAAATAGCAGCTAAAAGCTCTTTAAAATAGTCGCAAATCAAAGATTCTAACATGGAAGATTTCGATTTTAGAGTTAAATCATCACAGATACAAATATCTGAAATCTGTTGATGTTTGAAATATGTCTTAAGAAAGTGTTAATGAAATTAAATTCACTTTTATATTCGATAAGTATACCGAAGTTAAAAGAGAGTCACTAAAATATATTCCCTAGTAATATACCTGAACATACTGATTTAGAAAGAAGAAAGGGCAAAGCTCTCCAACACGGATCCAACCAAAAGTCGAGTTCAGTATCCTAATGAATTACAAAAATTGGATTCAAATAAAATATGAAATAAAAAAGCAAAGAACAAAAAATCAGATGAAATTAGTCAATGCAGCTTAAGTAAGTCAAATGTCTTATTGTGAAAGATTAGTCATCTCAGAATATTCTGGAAGAAAACACAATTGCTTAAATTATAGCATATGAGACTAATTGTCATATCTCCAGTATTTAGGTCGTACTTAATTGGAAATATGAGTGTAATATATATTTATATTAAGAGTTATAAGAAAATACTTTACCAATAAAAACTATTTTATACTCGTATTTATTCATCTCATTTAAGAAAATCATCTCAAAAATATCATTATTCAAATAACATAGGCTCATCTGTGTTAGTAAATACATCATTTGAAACTACGTTAGTTACTTTCATAACTTATTCGTAATCAAATCTAAATTTAATTATACATAATCTATATCCCTATTTCTATATTGTTATTTTTATATTATACTATGAAAGCGAAATTGTTATTATTACTACTTAAAAATAACATTATTTTTTCATTCATAACCTCTAAATATTTTATAAACATTTCTGTAACGAAAATTGCCTGTATTGAATTTATTTCATTGTATTGATGAGACATACCTATTAATCGCTTTCGGATAGTTGCCATTCCACAACATTAAATCCTAATTGGGGTCATCGATCTAGGGTAAAACAATTAAATAGTACGCCGCTATCGAGTCATGTAAATAGAAAATGTAACAATATTTTGTATCCAATAAATCAATTGTTTGCCTTAAATATGTGGATTATTTATTCTTTACATATTTTTAACATTGCACAGATAAAATGACCCCCAAACGCGTGAGACGGTTTCGCTACGTGATGAGGTGCAGATGACCGCGCGCTTCTAGACAAGGAGAAAGAGGAAGACTGCATGCCACGTGGTGGACAACTGTGTCCATAGATCTCGACGGGGCTAATATATCCCAAGATAAGAGCTTTTCACACCTAAAAACGTGGAGAGCCGATCCCAAATAATTGATCCCGAAGAAGAACATTTTTAAGATTGCTGATAATTTAGCTTGTTCGTATCGTACATCTTAGGTAAAGGCAAAAATTCCTAGTCAACAGACTTTGTACATTAGTAACCCAAGTTAGGCGTAAGTTTTGGTTTGTAAGCTACCTTTGTTGATTAATATATTGTTGTCCGCTTTTTAATGTTATAGATATCTATATTTAGTTTAAAATCGTCATATTTAAATTGACTTCATATATTTTAATACCATATTTGAATTGAAAATGTTACAACCAATCCCCATATATTCATGTTTGGCATTTGGAAAACACGCTCTGTGCTCGTCCTAAATAAATGACACGTACCGCAAAATCGATTTGAAATCGTCTTTCTGATGGAATATAAATTATCGAGGAAAAGTCTTGGCAATTTTAAAACACTAAGCCACGTTGAAAACTGTGAGCAATATATTCTATAAGGAAACCATTTGTTAGAAAATGAAGCAAATGTTATTTTGAAATGTTTAAAAATAAATTTAATTTTTGTAGTGGGTGATTTTAAGCGTATTGCTTTGTGAAATAACAAAGATTTTTCACCTCCGCTATCCGATAAGAGAGATATACAGATGTGAGAAATGATCTTTTACATTACGTTCAATTATATTACAATATTGAAGATTATATAAAGACAAACGCACACACCGAACGTAGGAGTGTGGGAATTGGCAGGGAAGATAGCCTCGCAATATTTACTAAAATACGATAGAACCCTGTTCATCCGTAAGTAAGACAAAAGAGGATCAACTTGCGGATTCCTCCCTGGTCCACCGGAAGAGTCCCACTGAGGATTTATGCAGGCTGAAGCAGGTGCAAAAATATGCGTAAATGTCACCCATTCAAATTTAAAATCTGTGATGAGATTTATTTTATAGTTAAATACAAGCAAATGAGCAAGTCTTTGCTGTGGATTATGGATTCCTGCAGTGCGTTGATAACTCAAAAGGTGTGAGTTATTGTATTTAAACAATTTCAAATTATAATCTGGAGGGAACACCGCTGATGGAAGTTGGTTCTACATTTTGTAGGTGCGCTGAAATATGGACTAATCGGTATAGTTGTAGAATGGCAGGTCTCTATAGTATGAGGGTCGAATTAAGTAAAGGGTGACTATGGCATTTCACCGGTTGAGCCAGCTTAATTACAAATTTAAAAAAAAAATCTCTATATAAATCCCTGTTATGGAGAATGTTTTCTCAGTACGTTTTATAACTGTTGTTTGTCACATATATTATGTATTGATAGTTAACATAAACGGTACACAGCATTAGGTTCACAGTTGACCTAATTTACACAAAGCGGTGTCCGCAGGGTTCTTTTATCGTTTGTTAAAGAAGGCTCGATTAATTTTAACATCAATCAGAAAAGGACCGTTTTTATGTTAACAATCAATTATCTTTGTCCACTGCCTTATATTATATGCAAAAAAATCAAGCATGATGAGCATGATGTTTTGTAATTATCTGTCTATTGCTATTGCTACATTAGACAAAAGTATAAATTTGTTTACTTTTTTGCATACGAGTATAAATAAATTGTTTTTTCGCTTGATGCTCTTAAGCTGTAAATAATATCATGATTCGTGTCAGAGATAGTGGAGCAATTTTCCTCCAAACATTGTACCTTATGTCAAATGCACAAATAGAACTTATTATATTCAAATAAAGTTGGAACTGGTTGGAGGATAAGTATATTGCTAATTAGCTCTTCTCCTCCGTGTTAGCTACGTAATTCTTCTTTTTAAAATAAAAGTAGCCTAAGGTAATCCTTATAACATCAACTTTGTTGAACAAATGACAATCTACTATGCTAATATTGATTTGTGTCCATTTTATAAGAAATGTACCAGACACAAAGCAACGGTTATGGCATTATTTAATTTAAAGAAGGGCATTAATATTTATACAGAGATCCTTATCCGAGAATTTATGCGTTCATTTCGACCAAAAAAGCGAATAAAACGTAAATTATCCAGCCAGAATTTATTTCCGCGGGCTGGAGTAACGATTCTATGATGTTTAAATTACCACTGTTTCCCTTAACGACCATTGTTTTAACACCAGGCAATTTCAATGAAAACCATCAAATACCGCGAAGCACCACTTCAAACAAATATTGTTGAACCATATTGGGTTCCATAATATAAATTATTTGAGCTAATATTGTTTTTTATTTATAGAACTAAAACTTAAACAAAGTCGTGTTACGTGTTACGCTTTTCCCCAGGTAGGAATGGAAGAGTATGTGTATGTGTATGTATGTAATGAAAAGGGTCAGTGGGGTATTGCTTTACTAAGTTACTACAAAATATTAGTTTTTATGATTTTAAAATCAAATCAAAAACCCAATTAGACATTCTTAGTTTAAATGAACAAAACAAGTCAAACTTATCATTTAAGATACTTATGAACTCATGGATATTAATGAAACAACACCAGATAATTTGATTATATTTCGGAATCATAGCAATGAGAACCTGAATCATCAGAAAGAAAGACGATTTATATATCCAACTCTCAGGTATTTTTGCTATCAAAACGAAATTTACTTTAAAATTTCGTTAAAACCAAAATAACAGCTCAAAGCTCTTCAAAATAGTCACAAGTGAAAAGATTGTGTTATGGGAGTAGACTTTACAGTTAAATCATCACAGATACAAATAAGTCTTTGTTGAAATCTGTTGATAAATCAAATATGTCTCTTCACAAGAAGAACGGTTACTTAGCTACAATAATAAACAAAACTTTGCGTCATTGAATGAAACGTAAGTATTAGTTAGCGAAAGTTAAAACCAAAACTATTAATTAAAGGATGCAAATGATAATAATAGTGCCACTTTTAGTAGTGAAGGTTATGGAAAATAAAGATGGGGAAGGACATCATACTTTCATAATCAGTCGCAAAGATTCATATGATGTATCAAATGGATTTTGTTGAAATAGAAGCGAGGAATTAAAAACGCAAATTGCGTAGCGACAATGATGCAAATGCATTTTCAAAAGTGTCAAAGGTAAATTTATCTTCAAATCACCGCGCATTGACTTCATGGTTTGACGACACACACTAAGAAGGAGAACTGGCAAAATACATAATCTGTAAACTAGAAACAGCAGCATAACAGAACAAAAGCATAACTACAGAGTTAATCAATAAAACTGTGGAACGATATACCGCAGGCATTACTGAAGCCTGCGATCTAGTAATACCGGAATTGAAGAAGTATGTGCCAAAGAAAATAAAGTTGATCCACCGCTCACCCAACGATTTGTCATTAGGAATAGGAATAAGACATAAAAAGCAAACCCAATTAGGAAATCATACATCATAGCACAATACAAAGAAAGTGGACAAGACTTTAAACAATCCTTTACCCATACTAAGACTGATATGAGTAAAAAATTCTGCACAACTAAAGACAAAGAATCAATGTGGGACAAAATCTTCGAAATAGTAAGATAAGCCAGCAGGATAACAAAAGTAATATATTTAAGAAAGGATGGCAAAGACTGTAATCCCCAAGACTCAACCAGACCTTTTATCCACCACAAAGTTGTGAGGTCACAAGTAGATGAAATAATAAAGCAAACAGAAATGCTATGCTAATAACATATTTCCGAGAGTCAATTTTCAGAAGCATGTATTCAACAAAAGCGCTAGACATCGACACTTTTACAAGCGATATATGCCTTCGTGCGTATTATAAACAGGAGATATACGAGTATGTGTCTGATAGTAGGATACTTCCCTTAGTCTTGGAATAGCGCGTATATAAAAGTGTTAAAAGAATCAATAAAGCAAAATTACTCGATTCCTAAGGCTTAGAACATCGGTCTTCTTTCAGTCAACGAAAAAGTGTTGGAGAAAATTATATGTAGCAGAATTTTGTGGCATGTGAGAAGCAAAAATCAGATAAGCTTGAAGCTACCATGCCGCTGCCGTAGCACGGAGGACGCCTAATACGATGCAGTTGAAATAATCAGGAAAAAGGTTAATCAAAGTAAAATAGTCGCTGCCGTTTCAATGGATATCTAAGGTAGCTGAAAATCATACATATCACTAAAGACGGTCGCCGGTAGCCACTGGAGACAGACGGAGTAAGATCAAGCCATGTGGGCATCATTACGTCAGACCTATTTCCAGGACGTGCATCAGTGGAAGTGACGACGACGACGATGAAGCCAAAAGAAATTTCATTTCCTCCACTTGCACACATTGATCTTGCTCTTTTAATTGCAATTACGAATTTACGAATAAGCAATTACACGTGATCCTCCAACAGTAAGTTGTAATGCCCATTAATTTGCCAACGTGTCAATCTCGTAACAGGTAATATACATCTTACGGTTTTGACATTGCGACCTAATTATTTTGCTTGGTATCAGGTCTTTGTTTGTAGTACCAAGTCTAAGACAAACATAGCAATCCAAATCGAAAACATCGAATTTCTTGAATATGCCTAGCAGCGAATTCAGAACCTCTATTAGCGAGGCAAGTACTGGCTACATTGTGCTAACGAGGTTATTAAAACATTTATTAAATATTAAAGCCCGGGGTCGTTAGTGTGTGACTTACTTACAAAGCAGAATACTCACTAAAATCTAGCAAAACCTCGATATCCTAGAACATTGCACCAACTATGCCGAACAAGCAAGCTGTCTCTCCGTCATCAGCAAGTCGCAACAAATGGTAATTACACTGTACGGTCTCACAAGTGTACCATTACTTTATGTCAAAAAGAAATATTCAATTTCCTATTAGAAATGAATTTACGGTTAATATCATAACATTGCTGTATAATACGCTTCATTGTTCATTGCTACAATGATCCGTACCTATTGATTAATTCACAATAGTGCTCGAATCGCAATAATGAATTATGTTACATACACGCGTGGAATACCAGCTAGTATTGAATAGGCACTTAAACCGCTTGATTTGCTGGATTTGTTAATACAATCCCACCGAAATTATGAAGTGCTTTATAGAATGAAAAGCTTATTGAAAAATATTCACTAGCTTTTATACAGATCTGTAATAATACCAGTTATTTCTTCCTCATTCTTATTATTAAAGTAAGTTCATATCTAGTGAGATAAAAAAGTTTTCGTGTGTCTTTTTAAACTTTTTTAAAATTCATGTTATATTTAAATATTTTATATTATTTTTTCTGAGTAAAGAGCGACTGAGTTAAGTAACATACACATACGTACCTTGTGTAAAGCGTAACGCAAATTTTTGTCTAAGGTGCCATAAGATATTTCATTTCATAAAAGTTGGAGTCAACTTTTAATTACTTTAAATTACAATTCATTTTTAAGATTTATACATAAGCTAAGGAAAAACTTATGTAAAAATAGTGAACCAACAAATCTTAGGCGAATAAACGAACAAAGATGAAATTTTAAGAGAGTTTCT
Organism: Elymnias hypermnestra; assembly: GCA_015832385.1. NCBI lineage: Eukaryota > Metazoa > Arthropoda > Insecta > Lepidoptera > Nymphalidae > Elymnias > Elymnias hypermnestra. The sequence goes on along the minus strand of JACTOM010000117.1, from coordinate 2,536,940 downwards.
TAGTTCTACAATGTTTTACGTATATATTTATCAAACAAGTGGCATAATAAAAAAATTGGCAACTGAGTCAACAATCGATAAAAAAATGCCACTCCTCTTTACAATGGCCATTGTAAATCGAAAGTAAATGAACGAGGGAAGGCAGATGTCAAATATTTGCCTTTTAACGCTTTTGTGCTCCGGACATTCAAAGAACGGTTAGTGAAATCTGACTCATTGTCATTTATCTTCTATTGTTTTCGAATATTTTTCTTATTAACGTAAATTCAAGAAATATCAATGATCCTCATTTTAAGGCCACCAGGTCATAGGGATTAGATATCTGTATATAATGATTGTACTGAGATCTTTTTTGGTACACAAGTATTATTACCAGGGGTCGTTCAGTTGATAACCAATTAGGTCAATAATTCTATAAACAGAATTAAGAAGTTCCCATCCAGGGTTGGGTTGAATATTCTGTAAGCAAAAATGCACAAGTCAGCATGGCAATGTTGAATTGTCTCCTAATAGTCACAGTGTATAGCAATAGATAGAAATTCTTTGGTGAGGAAGGTATTTTAACTTTTTTGTATAACGATCAGACTGAACTAATAAGTATTGTAAAATAAGAAATGTTACACATAACTGATAATAATAAAATTAACTAATATACTCGTATAAAATTGTCGTACTTTCATGTGATAAGATTCAAAATTTTTGTTATAAACATAGCAGAATCTATTCAACTCGTATTGATAGAAACACTGTGACACGAGAAAATATCAATTAATCATTGTTTATTTTAAAAATACGTTTATTTCGCAAATAGCTCCCAGTAAACTTAATTTTATTGTATAGTGAATATGTATCTGCACAAACTCTTGTACAATCAAGGCATGCAGCGAAAGTTCGCAAAATAAAAAACACCGATTTGGAAACATGTTTCAAATCAAATCAAAAATATATTTATTCAAGTAGGCATATTACAGCACTTTTGCAAATTATATTTTTTTCCATACTCTGATTCTAATATATGTCTGATGATGGTACTCAAGAACGGCTTAAGATCTAAAGTTACGAGGATTCCTTCGCACCCTGATCCGAGAAGAACCCACAACAAACTCAGTCGGGTGTTTTTTTTTTGTTATCATCATCATTACAATATCATATTAGTTTACTATATTTTAATTAAAATTAGAGCAATTCGTTCACTCCCAGGCGTTTCTATCGTCTAGGTAATCTTGCAACTTATAATAAGATTTTTCTATCAACTTTCTTTTAACAAAGACTTTGAATTTATTAATTGACATCTTTAGAACGTCTTGTGGGAGTTTATTATAGAAACGTATACAGTTACCCTTAAATGAGTTGTTAATCTTATGCAGCCTACTAGAATTTATAACAAGTTTGTTTTGGTTTCGTAAGTTATATGATATATATAAGTATCCTCTATCATCCTGACTGTATTAGTGATGTACATTTGATTCGAGGGCTCTAATTATAATGTTATTCTGATACGTCGTGCACAGAAAGTACATTTAATTAATGGNCTGACATGGTGGCGTTTTCGTACAAGCACTTCAACACGTGTATGTACCGGTGGTCAATTCGGCATCTCTGCAAAGATCTCAACACGGCCCAGGTTTCCACCGAATCGAAGGCTTTCTCATAGTCCACGAACGCCAAGCAAAGTGGCCGATTATACTCTTCGGTCTTCTGTATAATCTGCCGCAGCGTAAAGATGTGGTCTATGGTACTAAAGCCTTTTCGGAAACCGGCTTGTTCGGGGGGCTGGAAGTCGTCAAATCTGCGAGCGAGACGATTCGTAATGACTCTCGAGAACAGTTTGTAGACATGACTTAGCAGCGCAATAGGTCTGTAGTTCTTCAATAAGGTGTTGTCGCCTTTCTTGAAGAACAAAACTACCACGCTCCTATGACATGCCTCCGGCACTGCGCCATCGAGGATGACATTTCTGCAGTACAAATATAGAATACCATATGACATAATGCTGTGAAAATTGCTGAAATATACCAGTCAGGCAGTATCAACATCTGTCAGACGACGAATTATTTTAACCGCGTAAGCCGCAGAGCTGAGCCTGTTCGATAGACCACTTATTCTTCCTGCATATATCAATATTAGAATATTGAAATAACTTTTGTAGTAGCTCCTGAGTTTAGCGCGTTCAAGCAAACAACCACTTCAGGTTTATATTATTAGTATAGATAACAAGGAGTATAATACATACCCAATACATCAACACATCCAATTTGTTTCTTCATAGTACTAGTATTGATCTGGCACATGTAGCATCCCCGGTCCTCCACTTTTAACGGTCGGATGTGAAGCTGCCACGACCCCGGGGAGTCGTTGGTGACGGCGTAACGCGTACTGTGTGTCACGAGCCGAGTGTGTAATGTCAATATTGTCTGATCGTCCGCTCGTATCCACGCCACCTTTGAACAAAACGATTGAATTATACAAGGGATTTTGTGCCAACTATTCCAAATTGTACCAATAAAAAGTGCCAAAATTTTATCTAAATTTATATTATAAAGAGGAAACATTTGCGTCTTTGTATGTATGTTTGTAACGTTTTCACACAAAATGTACTGGACCAATTGCAATTTTTTTTTCACCCTTAGAAGGTAGCATTTTCGCTGAGCGACATAGGCTATATTACTTTCTCAAAAAAATAGGGAACTTTAATAAAAGCGTATTAATACAACCCAACTTTGTTACATAAAATCTGTCATGGCGCGCGCTGGGGAGACTTATTCATGATACAACAAACAAATGTTCTACAATATGATAGAAGGTGTAATATCTACAAAACATTCCGGGATACCATATATCCAGCTACTGTTATTCCACCACAAATATTTATTTATATTTTAAAAGTAAAAAAAACTGCTGACAATAATCAAACCTTATTATTCACACCCTGTATAATCTTATCCTATTAAATGATATTTTATTAAAATTAGACATTCCATTCAAAAGATAAAACGAATTCAAAAATGTCAATCCAAAGAAAATTATTGCGACCCTTATAGCTGGACCTGCAACTGGTGAGTTAGCTCATATTTCAAGGATATCAGTGATACCCGCCAATACATCTGTATGTTTTTATTTCTATTAAGCTAAAAATTATTGGAGCGATTTAAAAATTAATTCATCGTCTCCTTGACATCAAGAATATTTCAATATCTGTAGAGTATTTTTAAATTTGCTTGTGTCGGACATTCTACGTAAATGATGCTAATGAAAACTGAGATAAAATTTAATGTTACAAGGCTCTCACCATCCACTGTTTCGAAAGAGTATTAAACCTAGTTCTTTTTATCATTATATAAATATTAAGGGCAAAGAGAAGGAAACAATAATCATTAAATTATACTTATAACTATTACCAAGCTAACATAGAAAAACTTGGGCCGTTATTAATTTGGTTAAAGAGCATATGGCCCTGAGTGATAGGGAAAATAATTCAATAAAAAAGAACAAAATATAGAAATTTGTACTATGAATTTGAAATAATTCAAACATGGAAACAGCAAGTTAAAACACGCAAATTTACAAGAAAAGTCAACATAAAACGATGGCTGTTGTGCCAGGGGTCAGAAATCAACGGAGATCGCATTACTTTAAATTTCACGAGAGGGAATTCGTCGGAAAAAAAGAAAATTACATATTCTATTACGGGTCTTTTGTATTTCTTCTAGTTCAATTTAATATAATATTACAGAGGCTTTATGTGCAAGATTTCACGATTGCCAAAATATGTAAATCGCGTCTGGAGCATTTGGTTGCGAATGTTGACCTTTTGTACAACTTCTGATAAAAATGTTATCTTGAGAGTATTGTATTTAATGTTTACCCGCGAAAATTGTCAATTTCATTGCATTTTTTTCGAAATTAGAAATATTTAGATAGCCATTTGAATATTCCTTAGCAAAAAATCTTATATTTAAATGCTTTATCGTGAGTACTTCTTTAAAATCGCATCCATTGGCAATTCAAATAAACGAATGATAACAAAAGCGGGGGATACAGTTTGGTGTTTTAACTACAGAGCTATACCTCCATCCGAAGTTCAACGACACCATAAGATATCAAATTGATCTTGGAAGTCTCACCGTTAGGCCATCATTGCTTTTATAACCCTATAAAATTTAAAAACTATGACTGATTGAATGTCAAAGTCAACGTCAAAATATCTTTCAATTTACAGCACTTTTGAATCATCAAATATCGTTTTTTTCCGTATATTATTTAAATGATAAATGGCCCACAGTCGGGTGTACGTTTTTTGTTTCGTCATCATTACAATATATATTTTTAAATGATTATATGTCAAGATTTATATATAGCAATTCATTTATATCCACGCTTTTTTGTCTTCTAAGTATTCCTTCAAATTATAGAATGATTTCTCAATTAGCTTTCTTTTGATCAATGATTTAAATTTAGTAAGAGACATCTTTGTGACTTCTTCTAGGAGCTTATTTTAGAAACGTATACAGTTACCCTTGAATGACTTGTCAATTTTATGAAGCCTACTAGAATTTACAGCAATTTTATTTTAATTTCTTAAGTTATATTAAGTGCATTCACTTTGTTTCGTAAAAGAGTCAAAAAATTTTGGACCACCAACAAGTAAATGAATTATAAATGCTTAAACAATTAACTGACAAGCAGAATAGATAATTTGTCAGTATCCCATTTTGATACTTTGTATGAAGTCTTTTAATATGCAACAGTGAAATGATGCCAAGTGTGCTGACGGCGTACAAGTAGAAAATTGCTAACATAAGGAGCTTCCTGAAATAAAACGAGAGAACTAAGTAGGTGCACCGATCCACGTCGCCTTTATGAATATAGCCCTCTTGCCTGTATTAAAGGAAATCGTATATTTCAATCTGGAAAATGATGTTATAATATCTATTTAGCCTCGAAACGTGGGCTTTAATATTCTAAGTGGATTTGCTCTTGATAAAAATCTTTTATGGTTTCGTATTTAGCTACGTGACGAAGTAATCTATTATACAGCTTATTTCATATTGTAATCAGCTTCATATTTATGTAACCTATAAGTAATCAGTTAATTTAATTATAACTCGCTATTTTCTGCGGTCTTAAGCACCTAATGATGTTTGTCATTCTAAACTAAAATTAAAAAGGACCCTTAATCCTTATGACATCAGTTATTTGCCAGTGCTAAAGTCATTTAAAGATCAATACAGTTGTTTAAATCAAATCATACAATAGCCAGACCAAACAGACAGGGTTAATTAAAAAATTGTTTTTTTTTTAAATTCCTATGTACTTTCAGATAGGTTCAATAAAACGCTGTTAATTTAATATTGTAAACAGGATTAATGAAAAACTGTTAACTAAGTATAAACTGACACTTCAATTTTGACTTCCAAGATGGTTAAACATTTCGATGGTTACGGAAGAGTCGCGTAATGAAATTTACGTCAATCACTATTTCTCTCTATTAAAAAATATACCAAATGCCTATACTCATGTTTTTTGTCTAGGAAAATCGAAAGAAAAACGGAAGCACGCTAATCTGGTAAGAGGAAATTTACCTTTTATGGTTTCTACACAGCATCGTACCTAAACACAAATCTCTTTGCTTGTCCGAAAGTTTTTGCTGGTAGGGTGGTAACAAGCCACGGAAGGAGCCTTCCATCAGTCCAGATTCGGACATATTAGATAATGCAATTTCCTTAATTCGCTCTACCAGGAATCGGAACCTGGGATTTCTACTTGCAAAGAGAGTTCTCGCACCACTGCGCCTACAAGGTCGTCGTTTTATCATACAACTATATATTGCACTATATATTCATTAAAATTTAAATATTATTAATGGAATGTTCAAGAGATTCCACTTGGGTTACTTCGGAAAAATTTCCTCTTAAGAAAAGGTACGGTATTCTGAAGGAAATTCGTTGAGTTCTATTTGTAAGGACAACTGCAGACTTGGCGTCTCCTCCAATTTATTTCTTGCTTAAACTTGCTTTTTATTTAACCAAATTTTTATGCATTATGCAGTTAGTTACTTTTTATTGAATACAAAGGGAAATTAATCCAGATTGCTTATAAAATTCAAGATATAGTGGTAAATTGATTGAAACGTCCTCATATTCCCTGCACAATTTTGATTATGAAGAAACCTTTCATAAAAGTTACTTATATAATATAAACTAAATGTTTTAAAAAAAATTGTTCGTGAGTTACGGATATATTACCTACCATATTGTTTTGGATTATACTTTTGGTTAGTTACGATCTATGTAACAAGGTAAAAGTATCGCCAAAATACAGCATATTTCCATCGTGGTTTAAATGTATTACAAAAATATTAATTGATAAAATGTTATTTGAAATATATAAAAATACGTTTAAACAATTTATTTCATTATCTCGTAAGCCGGAACAGCCTCATTATTCAATTTAACAACACAGTATATAATAAAAAAAACCGTTCCATCGTTAGTTATTATTTTCTTGAATAAAATAATAGTCGTTTGATATATTAACGCAAAGCTGACAAATAATAAGTTCTTACAATATAAATATATTAAGTACAGTAAGTAACTGTTTACATACTGCGCCTTAAATGTTAAAACAAAATAGACTAGTCATTAAATACGCAGTCTCGTAGAAGGAATTTACTAGGACTTGTTATCAAATAAATATTTTTACAATTCTAGACCTAGATAGTATATTTTTACAAGATCAGAAAAACAAATTCCTAAATTCACCTATCGGAAATCGAACACATAGCTTCAGCTAGCGAAATTAATACTCGCAACACAATACTGGCGAAGCTGCCAACATAATTTACGGTTAAATAAACCATATTATGCAAAGAAAGCAAGGAATAATAAGGGAACGCCTCGAAAGCAAATGATTTTTCCACTCCGTTGGTCGCAGCTGAGCGTGGATTGAAAGCCAATTCGTGTTGACGGCCAACTTTGCACGTGTCAGAAAATATATTCCCTTCAATTTGATCTTTTTGGGAAATGTAGTCAAATTATATTAAAAAGTCAATCATAAAATGACAGTTAACATATTCACACTTGTTTCTGGAAAGGACAAACTCATAACTAAATAAAACATTCAGCGTTTGCATAGTTATATAATGCAAAAGCCTACTAAACACATTGCAAACTATGTGGTACAGTTCAAATGGAAACGGATCCATACAATCTTGGTAGTCCTAAAGTTTTACTCAAACATAATAGATTCGTTAAATAGATAAGGTTCACATCTGATAACGATTCAGAAAGTATGGTCAAGAAACAATGATTAGTATATCTGATCCCAATTAGTAATGCAAAAAGAGATGGATAAGTTGAAGAAAAATATTATAGTAGCGTTAAAATTTATCTTATTAGTGGGAAGTAAATGTCTTCCTTAAATTAAAAAGTCAATCATAAAATGACAGTTAACATATTCACAGTTGTTTCTGGAAAGGACAAACTCATAACTAAACAAAACATTCTGCGTTGGCATAGTTATATAATACGAAAGTTTACTAAATACATTGCAAAGTATATGGTACAGTTCAAATAAAAATGGAACCATAAAATCTTGGTAGTCTTAAAGTCTTAGACAAACATTACAGACTTGTTAAAGAGATAATGTTTAAATCTGATAACGATTCAGAAACGTATGCTGAGGATAAGAATGATTTGTATATCTGAGCCCTACTTCTGATCTATCCTTGCTTCTATTACTGGGTAGTAAACGTCTTCCTCATTTACTTCTCTTCTGCGATAAACCTTACTCTTTGGATGTAAGCTTTTATAAACACTGTTGCTGTATCACGCCAGAAAGAGAATACCGGAATTGCTATCCAAAAATTCTTACAATATTATTTTTAAAGAATATAGAATTTAATTGGATGAGTCAGTAACTAAGTACTTAATAATATAAAAAATTGCGAGTTGCTACACTAAATCTAACTACCAAACGTTGAATTAGCCGTCATAAATCTAAAAGCAATGCTGTCTGTCACGTTTTACGATAAATAGTAATGGTGTATAAAAATTAATTGAACCAGTGGTATATTTAAACTCCATTTTCAGATTTTAACTATTTAAATTTCCAAAGATAGATGTACCACATAAACATATCTTAATCATTCCTTTTTTTTTGCAAATAACTAGAGTTACTCTCTCTTTTGCGTCTAAAACGACAATTTTACTAGTTTAATTTATAAACTTTAGTGAGAAACACTCTGGTGTTAACTCTAAAATAAGTCATTTTACTGCGAAATATTTTAGTAGGTGCCTGCAATTAACCTACATTAACTTATTTTAAAACTGGAATTAAGCTCTTACATAAAATTAATTCATAAAGGAAATATATATATTTTTTATAATTTTTCGTTGGTAGAATAAAACTCTTAATGCAATCAAGACAATGAATCATGTATTATATATATATATTACTGATATCAGATAAGATATTAGAGATAACAATATATATAATAGAAAAAAATAATCGTTTACAAACGGAGCAGGTGTGAGATATCGTAGTTCTTCCACCAATCCCGACTCAAATATATTATAAAATAACTTTTCCTAAAATTGCTCTGTCGGGAACCAAACCCATGACCTTAGGTAGCGTAAGGATTATTCGCACTGCACCTACGACGCCGTCAAAGATACTACTTACATTTTTATGAAAAACTTAACAATTGTAGTCATTAAATGTCGTATCGCGTAGCTAAAAGTTTGTAACTTAATTCTTTCTCGATCCCAATTACAGGCTTCAATAACTACGCTTCTACTTGTTTTTATAAAAACGAAAATTACTTTGTTTGATGGCAAAATTTATATCTTTATGTATATAATAGATTGTTCTACAAATTACAGCCATTGACATCTTTGCCTTGCAATTTACTTTTTTAGGAAATTTGTGTATTTAAAAATGTATATGTTGTATTATAATAATAAGAAATATACATGTATAAAAATCAAGTCGATTCCTATGCCATCTAATATATACGTCTTAAATTCGTTAAATTAAAGAAAATATTTAAACCGCGAGATTTCAATATAACGTTGAAAAAAACTAAATACGAACATAAAGTATCATCCACTAAAATATAGTGTGGTTTCATGATATCACGATATAAATGAAACAGATGACGAGAGCCATGGACGCCGCCATATTGGCCTTAGCTGCTCTTTTCACGTCACTTTTCACGGTTGTAATGCGACTTGCGATAAATGTATAAAAAATTTTAGGCCTTTGTAAAAAAGTTTAACTATAGAAATGAATTCGAACTTATTCTAATGAATAAATAAGAATTTTATTAACAATTATGTTATTATAAGTTAGGAAGAGATTATGCTATTAGTGGGAAACGAAAAATAATTTTACACACAACTTAACACTCTTTATAAATCAAAACAATGTCACCCTATTAAGCGATTAATTAAATAAATTGGTGATTTTCTTTTCTAATGCGTACATTGAACGAAAAAGTCTACAAGTCCTTGTCATTAAAGTTTCAAAGAATACTTACATTTGCTAAATGTTATTTCTTTGATTTTCGTAAGGTTAAAAAGAAACACAGTTCAATGTGTAATCCCGACTGGCATATGCCGTGAATACAACCGCGATCGCGCAACTTATTTTATTAAGTACCTACATTACATAAAAATGTATTAATTTAATATGTTTTTTTAGCTACGATTATGTTTCGAGGCCAAAACAATTCCTTGAGTTTACTTTCTACGACTTTGATTTCTATTTACGCTCGTAGAAATACTATTTACGCCGACAAAAGATAAATGTTCCACTTTTTGTACGATAAACACTTTCCTTTGTAGTTGAGAGATCTATTTATTTTAACTGTAAGTCCTATTTTCGCGTGTTTATAAAACTTCCTTGTTTATTTCACACCTTACAAGAGTTTAGTTATATTCTTCGTTTTGTGTTCTTTTTTTTAGTTATACTATATTTTCTAATAAGTCAATTGTTCTGGGCAGGCACCGTTAAGTTTCTCTTTTAAAAAATGAAATTTTCGTGCTAAATTGCGTAACCATTATTGTTTTTTGCGGTAAAAGAAAACATCGTAGGGAGCCTGCTCTTCTCTGGAAGAGTTCTGGGGTACGTGTAGCATGCTAACCCATAGTGATGCAGCGTGGTGGGTTTGCACTCTAAAATCCTCTCTCTTCTGAGTGAGAAGAGCTGTGCCAGACAGTGGGACGTTATTACAATGCTACTTAGTGTTAGACTATAGATAGATGTTGTGAGTTATTGAGTAATATGGCAACACTTAAAAGTACCAAATGCATTGTGCAACATTATGAAATGTTATGCAATACGAGGTAATGAAAAGTACAATTTTGTTAAGATAGTATTTCGAGCTGTCTCGTGAAGTAGTTGTTTTAAAAGAATGCAAAACTAAATCGTATAAATTGAAACAGTAAAGTAATTATTACTATAGTGCAAGTTGTGTACATTTAAATAGTGGAGAAAATAAAAGATTAGCTTACGGCTTGATTTTAAAATAACCTTGGAAATACTTCATTCATCAAAATATTGACAAAAACAGTTTTGCGTGCTTTACGGAATGATAAATTCGAGTTTTGACTCATGAATTTTCAAATAAAAAGACTTACACGGTTTATATGTAATTGTCTTGTGAATAGTTTATCGTATATTTCTTTACTGTTAATCTATTTGTTTTTTAACCATAACTTAAGTTATATTTTCTACTACTAAGGCTAATAACGATGTTATTTCATTTTATACGGTCCTTAATTCACAAGCTAATATAGAACGGAAGCATTTGTAGTGAGATAAAAGTTACTATATTTTGTTATTTTATTAAACAAATATTGTTTTGGAATGATTTAGATATATAAGCGGATAGTACCATATTTCGATTATCATCTGATCATGTAAAGTTTTTCTATATTGAGTATATAAACTGCGAAAACTTTTATATTCAAATCGTACGTAAATTTATATTTGTATGTAGATCTATCTAAAGATAAAAATATAAATAATTATTATTAAAATGTCAAGTTTATTTCGTAATAAATTCAGTATGTCTATATATTAATTAACACCGCCTACCTACTCTTTTTTCTCTGACGGTCTCCCTATACGTTGGGTTGTCTGGAAGAGATCGCTAACAAGCGATAAGACCGCCCATTGTACACTAGATTACTTAAGTCGTTGTAATATTATTGTTTTTCTTGTGGTGTTCAATAAAGCATACTATCTATCTATCTAAATGGTTAGAAAAGGACTCCTATCGCGATTATCGCATAAAAAGACTGACGGCAAATAAATTGCTTTTTACAATATGAAAGAGTGTAAAAATTATGAAATCCAATTAAAATGATTGAATCAAGGCGCATTTTATTCTCGGCAGTAAAAAATAATATCCAAAAGAGCAATTTAAAAGCGCAAAGCCAACAGCACACAGCCCGTTTCAATTTCCTTACTGAATAGTAAAAATGCATTTAATTCTTCGTAAGCGCGAATTTCAAAAAGATTGCAAGCGAGCTAATTTCACGTAATAAAAGCAAACGGCTTCAATGGTTTTTGTTTCCGCCGACTCAACGAGAATTAAGGAACTAAGGCTACATCCATAAAAAATTGTTCTCTTTTGTTAACAAGAATATATACCGAGAGCCCCTACTTATAAAGAATCAAATATAAAATCCAAATTTTGTAAGACCGTGTGTCGAAGATATCTTTTTATAATCGTATTAACCTTTTGGTATATAACTGCCGCATTTGTTTAGTGTTTAGTATTTTCGACCACAGTTATGAGGTCCTGGGTTCGAGTCCAATGAATTAAAGTCGATACTGAGCTTTCTATTAAAGATTTCCTCAATATATGCCCGAAATTGGAAAGTTGGCAGTGTGATTCAACTCCGTGCCTCGGAGAGCACAGTAAGCCGTCGGTCCTACGCCTGATCTCTCTCCGGCCATGTTGGATTTCCGTCACATCGGCCTATGAAAATGAAGGAATAGAGAGTGCACCTGTGTTTGCCTACCAACCCTGCTCTAACACCCCTCTGTCTCCTCACTCTATGAGTGGGGAGGCCTGTGCCCAGCAGTGGGACGTTAATGGGCTGCTACTTCACTTACCTTTTGATAAATTTTTATCATCATGTTTAAATCGTTATATAATTAATAAAAACGATGACCAAGGTTGATAAATGGGGTGATATAATCGTCAAAATTATAAAAACGTTTAAATTGAATTTAGGCCCACGAGCGAGAGAGGGAGAATGCTGTGGATACTCCCTCTCAGAGACGAATGAGGCGGATATCTAGGCTTCTCACTTCTCCGTCACATCAGTAAAGAATGCGAGAGCTGATCGCTTGGTGGCTCACTCACGAATCAGAGGGTTCCGCTGGGTTTTAGTGGGTATTGCAGGATCTCTATCGCTGACTCCAACACTCCTGATCGGTCGTCCGTCGGGTCTAATGCGTAAATTCATTTTCCAGCGACAAAAAAGCAGTCCAGCAGTGGACTTCCATCGGTTGAAGCGACGATGACGACGACGACGATATGCGAAAGTAACAAATTGCAAATATGCCTCAATACAATTCAATGACATCGATACAATTCAATCATTATACAATAATTATAAAATGTTTTTCGTACCGTAACTTATGTTTCATAAAATGTCTCATTTGATATTTGTCAAACTACAAAGTATACAACAATTTCTCTTATCGCTGCTTTAGAAGAATAGTCACAATAATATAATAAGCTTTTTCCAGAAATGTTCCAATTAAAAATTTAACGAAATGTTTTTTCTGACTTGAATATGAGAAAATATATTTAAATATGATATATTTATAATTAGAAGTTTGAATATTTAGGAGAGTGATACATTCAATGTTTTTTTTCGAAAAAGTACTCAAAAAGGTACGAATTGAGGATTTAATTTTATAGGAAACCGATCAAATTTAAACACAAGGAAATTTTTATTTTGTAACAAAGATATTAAAAGTTGTTTTGATATAGAATAGAAATAAATATATTTTAAATTTATAACGCAAACTGGCAAATAATTAATGTTATAAAAATATTATACTAGATAAAGATATTCTATCGATATATACATATTATATATTGAATGATTCTATTGCCAGAACTGTTTTTGTAGAGAAAAGGGAACATCAACTACAATGGACGATGTTCACATTAATCTACAGCTAGATATAGACATATATCTTATCTATGCTCCAATAAGATTCGAACCTGAGATTTACAAGAATAAAGCAAGTACTCGCATCATTTTGGAAACGAAACCATACAAATTGGTGACATAATCTGTATTATCCGTATCCAAAAACTAAAGACGTATAAGTAAAAAAAATTAAAGACATAAATTTAACCTTAAACCTATAATATAAAGGCCGTTTGTAACCAGAATATATATGAATTTGAAGAAAGAAAAATTATTAAAAATCTTAAATCATGCTTGAACTAAAAGATGAAATTATTTTTCAACGGAAAGTTCATTTGGCGCAAGTCATGGAGATCATTGGTGAAATACTGCTTAAATATCATTAGATTGATCGATCGTCCTCAGGACGGTACCTCGTTTGTCATTGGAGATACTAAATGGGTCCTCTTTAAAAGCAGTTATTTATAGAGCACTTTCTTAAGAAAAAATATACGAACGAGTGAATCGCACAGATAAAATGTTTGCACGAGTCTCGCATTGAATGATCATTAATTTCGTTTACTTTGCGGTGGACGTTTTGTGTGGTTTTGCATCTGCAGATGTTTGTAAGCGCATAATAAATCGCTTTTTGCTTCCAGTTTATCGGTTCCTTTTACATATTTTCTATAAATAATATCGCTAATGTTTGCAATGTGTTAGCATATTTCATAAAACTCGTTTCTAATATTACTTTATTTCCCGACAAATCACGGAATCTAAACTAATATTATATATCGTCGTACCCGTTCAAATAGTCAATATGTTAATAAACCACGAAAATTTAAGTTTAAAATAATATTATAAAGAAAAAACATTTATGTCATTGTGTTATATATGTATGTTCGTAACGTTTTGACACAAAAACTAGTATACCGATTGATAAATTTTTTTCACCATTAGATTGCTGATTCACTGAGCGACATACTATATTAATTTAAAAAAAAAATAGGGATCTCTAATAAAAATGCATGAATGTTACCCAAGGTGTGAAGCAAAAAATCTGTTATCGCATAGGCTGCGTAAACCATTGTTGATAGAACAAAACAATGTTCTACAATATTATAGAACATATTATATTTAAAAGTCTGCGATACCATATATTCAACTACTGTACACTTATGTACGGTAGTGATAGTTGGGTATGGCAGAAAAATCACATAAGTAAAATAAATGCGGTAGAGATGAGAGCGTTGAGAAGTATGTGTGGATTAAAACTGAGTGACAGAGTGAGAAATAGTGTGATAAGAGAACGCTGTGGTATAAAAGAAGACGTAGTGACTAAAATCGAAAAAGGTATGCTTAGATGGTTTGGGCATGTAGAGAGAATGAGTGAAAGGAGACTGACAAAAAGGATTTATGAGTCAAGAGTGAAAGTTGGAAGGGGAAGACCAAGGCGAACGTTCATGGACCAAATCCAGGACATTTTAAATAATGGCATGGTCAAGAGTACTCTAAACCGACGTACTTGTATGAAAGGTTTAATAAGGATGAAAGAAGCGAAGGAGATATGCAAGGATCGTTGTGTTGAGTTGTTCTTTATAACCCATCATTGTGCTTTTCGGTGAAGGAACATTCTGAGGAAACCTGCCTATCCCAGAAATAATTCTGGGGTATATCTAGTCTTACAATGAGCAGTGGAGCAACGCGGTGGGTCTGTGTTCTGAAAACCCATACTCCTGTGAATGAGGAGGCTTGTGAGGAGGCCTGTGCACAGTACTGGGACATTAATAGGCTGCTACTTATCTTACTGCAACTTTTTTATATATACAAATTATTACCACAATACAAGATGAAAAAAACTTTTTTGGACCTTAATTACTGTGTCAATTAGTTACAATGTGAATACGATAAAGTTTTTTTTTATTGCTGACAAGTAAACGCTTTATTGTCTCACCTGATAGTATCTAGAGATACAGTTTAAGACGGTAACACGCTAACCTGGTTTTAGATAATTAACTTCTTAGTTTCTACACAACATCGTATCGGAATGCAAACTTTTTACTCGGCACATCTAGTCATAACTAGCCATGACTGAAGCCACTCACCAGATTAGACCTAGACAAATTAAAAAGCACATTTTATTAAACTCGCCCTGCCAGGAGTCGAAGACGGCACCGCTGCTAAAGAAGCATATACTCGCACTATTGCGCCCGTCAAAGTTAAATTTGAACTAAAAACATCATTTATAAACTATCGTATTTATACTTTTTTATAAGCTACTGTAAAAACGGATGTAATGACATTATTAAACAAAGATGACATCTTGTTTCTTCCGGGAAAAGTTCAGCAATGGGACAAAAGTGGTTTGTCATCGTCCCTAACACTATTTTAGGTCATTATAGTAATCGATTGCTCTCAGGATGACACATCGTCATTAACGAGATTAAAAAGATGACTGAGGGATTACAAAACTTTTGAAAAACTAGCTGTTCTATATCTTGCACTAGATATTTTTTTGTATTTTTGACATGTCAGCGCTTGACTGTGTGAGTGATGATGCTGTCTAAGATGGAAGCGCACTAATCTGGTAAATTACCTCTTATGGTTTCTAGGCAGCATCGTACCGAAATACAAATCTCTTGCTTGGCGGTACGTGTTTGCGGTTTTTCCCACGAGATAGGGTAACTCTTTAGGAAGATATATATATAAATTAGTTCAGAGATACGATGACTGTTGCAACTTTCGGAAAAAAATCAAACCTCATGGGAGCTATCATCAAAATTGCTGCCTAAGCCCTTGGAAATATAACAAACACTATATTGTAGGATAATTCCACTTTTACACTTCTACGAAACTGCTGTCTGCCTCATTGGTCTAGTGGTTAGCATGTTCGACTAATGACGTAAGGTCGTGGGTTTGAGTCCCAAGGTCGGGCCGATTCAAAAATCGATCTTGAGGTTTATATTAAGATTTTCTCAATATTTGCTCGAAGTTGGGATGTTGGCAGTGTGGTCCACCGCCGAGCCTCGGAGAGCACGTTAAGCCGTCGGTCCTGCGCCTGGTCTCTCTCCAGTCGTGTTATATTTTCTATCACATCCGACTATGAGAGTGAAGGAATGAAGAGTGCACTTGTGTACTATGCCTGACACAATGGAGCAGCGTGATGAGTGTATGCTCTAATACCCTCTCTCGTATGACTGAGAAGGCTTGTGCCCAGTAGTGGGACGTTAATGGGCTGCTATTTACCTTAACTTTACATCTACAAAAAGGCTATTATGGCATTAATAACTCAGTACAACCATTTTTTCTTTCAAAATAATACTCTAGATATGGAATAATTGGAAAGTTAAACAGACGGTTTTATTATTTCCAGTTAAAGACCTTAGCTACCTTAAGAACTTCATGTTCATTATTATCATATTTCAGAGCATATAATTTAAAGTTATGAGATATTGGAATAATATTTGTAACGTGCGCGAAATTCATCTAATCAAGACAAATGAACACATAATATGTTTAACTATCCATGGAAAGCCGTTTGTTATTAACATAAAAGGAATTTTGTAGATTTTAAGAAAGTTACTATTAGTCTTTTAAAGTTAGCACAGATTAAATAAGCTCAATGACAAACGAAGCGCATTTTTGAAAGCGATCAATCACACTAATGACATTTAAACAGTGTTTTAGCGATGCTCCTCATGACTTGCAGGTTATATACCCTATAATCGAACTTTCACCAGGGAAAATAAAATGTCATCTTTCAGTATTTAGGTCACCGTCATTTATACCATCCTTTACACATTATAAAACAAGGTCGTCCGTGCGTCTATTCTATATAAACTCAATACCACTGTATGTGTATTGATACAGTTTTCACTTATAGATAACTTGAATCTTAAGGAAGCTTTTGTAATAGGTTGAAAATTGTAGAAATGTCGGCAAAATTCAGTTTCGTAATAAAAATATAACAAAACAATGCATGTTGGGATATTTTTCTGTTGTAAAAAGGCTTATCACGACAATTTATTGTGTATTGGTAGTATTTTCTTTGGTAGATTGATTAACTTCGCGATTCAAAAGAGCCTGTTAAGCTTACTTATATAAAGAATATTTCGATTTTGAGTATGATCTTGAAATGAATAAGTAATAAAAAAAATAAACTAGAGATATACCTATAAACCTGAGCTTTAAATATATTAAATTAACGAAATATTATTTGTATAACATTGTATGAACTTTATTATTGCTTACAATATATTTACTAATTATTTGAATATGAATAGATGAATAAAAATATATTTTATTACCGCCTTGTTATTATTTTATTAGTATAAATATAAAAAGTTGTATTGAGCCAACTTTAAACGATAGACACATGCTGTGATTTACTTTTTTAAAGATCTTTTGAAGTGAAACAATTCCATCATACTTGAGTTTTGCGAAACTTTTACCGTTTACGAAATGCATACAGCGGAAGCTCTCAAAATGAAATACCCTAATGATATATAGCTTAGAGCCTTCCTTGATAAATGAGTAACTAACCGCTGTATTTATTGAGATTAAATTCAAACTCAAAATATATTTACTCAATTAGGCCTTTATAGCACTTGTGAATCGTCAAATAACGTTTTTTTC
This sequence comes from Elymnias hypermnestra, assembly GCA_015832385.1. Taxonomy (NCBI): domain Eukaryota; kingdom Metazoa; phylum Arthropoda; class Insecta; order Lepidoptera; family Nymphalidae; genus Elymnias; species Elymnias hypermnestra. Next base: position 2,519,145 of record JACTOM010000117.1, on the reverse strand, counting down.
ATATATTATTTCAATGTTCGTCTGATGTTGATATTAAAGAAGGATTACAACCCAAAATTGTAAGGGTTAGCGTTCCAGCAACCAAACTCTTTAAATAGTGTTAAAATAGATTGAATATTTGAACCAGGTAACATAGTGAGAGTGTGACCTAAAGGTAGGAATTTAAAGAGAAACTAACCTTATAATCTCCAATATCGGACACCGAACAAGTTAGCACGGCCTCTCTACCAAGTGCAACAGTAACATTCTCGATGGGTCCAACGAAATTGGGTTCAACATCGCGCAGAGATACTGTTGGACCAACTCTGCTCAGCGGTGATGTCGTCTGATACCGCATACTGCTTTTCACTACTGCAACAATAGATATAATATGCTTAATGTAATATTAGATATGTCATAAATACCTTATTTATCATTTATATTATACAACTTTACTTGCTGTAAACTGCCTCATTGGTGGTTAGGATGTTCGATTACAGACATGAGGTCCTGGGTTCGAGTTCCGGGTCGGGCCATTTCTAAAATCAATATAGAGTTTTCTATTAGGATTTTCTCAATATTTGCCCGAAGTTGGGAGTTGGCGGTGTGATCCACCCCCGTGCCTCGAAGAGCACGTTAAGCCGTCGATACTGCGCCTGATCACTCTCCGGTCGTCTCGGATCCCCGTCACATCAGACTATGAGAGTGAAGGAATAGACAGTGCCTGTAAATCCGCAGTGGAGCTGCGTGGTAGCTCTATGCTCTAAAAGCCTTGGCTCCTCGGAGTGAGGAGGCCTATGCCCAGCAGTGGGACGTTAATAGGCTGCTACTTACTTTACTATTTTTATCTGCTCTACCCAGCGTTGTTACTTACAAGGATTTTGACACTAGAATGTACAAATATAGGCAAACCTTTCTTTATTCTGTACTAGCAATGTTGAAAATACAGTTTTCTCGTAGCAGTGGAAAGTCGGACTATAAGATTTATTTTCGTTAACATAAAAGTTTAATTGCACTTAGCTTTTAGTTACTTCCTTTCAGATTATTACATACACACTTACATTAATAATCAAATCAATATGCAGATTTTATTTTATAACAAATATCTGACATTAGTCAATTTTAAAATATTCGACAGCTTTTGAAGTAATTTTACCTAGATTCTTATAAATTATTTTAAATAAATACAAAATTTCAATTTGACAAAATTTACTTCTACGATATTAGAGATTTTTTTTGTAATGTATTATTGTTTTTTTCTGGAGTTCGACTCGGGATACATTATTTTCTTTAGATTGAGATTTAATAATTCGTTATATTTGTTATGGTTTATGGTTTAAGACATTTATTTCTAAATTTTAATATATATTCACTTACATGGAAACTTATATTATATATAATATAATATAATATTCACTTACAGGCTAATATATAATAAAAATTTCTGCACTTTCGCTGATACATTTCTGTAAACAATGTTATTACTACTTAAAAAAAAGAACAATAAATTTTTTGAGGTGAACAAATAGTAAATTACACAAGTTATTAATATACAGTAAAACAAAATAAACAAATGCAAGGTCACTAGTGTAAAATATTGATGTTGCGTAACTGGATGTGACAAATAATAATTAGTTGAGTTTTTAGTAAAAGCTATTTATTTAATAGGTAAAATTTTAATTTTTTTTAAATTTATTATACTTTTGGCTTCCTTAATAGCAATGGGTAGTTTATTATATATTTGAGCACTTTCAAACGTAATATTTTTCTTGCCATAATTGGTTTTGAATGTAACATCCGATTTTAATAATAACAATATTTTACAGGTATTGTAACGGTCTTTAATAAAATATCATTTAATATATATATATAAGGATTACTACAAAGGTATGAATAATATGGTTTGATTATTGTCGACACATTTATTAACTTTTAAATTGTAAAAAAGTAGTTCTAGTGGCATAACTACAGTAGTATATTAAGATATTCTAGAATATTATAGAACATTTTTTTGGTCTATCTACAATAGTTTCCACACGATAATAGATTTTTTTGTTTCACAGTTTGGGTTACGTTGACGCTTTTTTCTCAAGAATACAAACATACATACATACATACAAAATTACACACATACAAAACACAAGTGTTTCTTCTTTATAATATTAGTTTAGACTAGTTGACCCACAGAATTTAGTCCAACTACAGTCAAATGATCTAAAAAGATTTAAAATTTAAATATATTGTTTTTGTGTAGCTTGTTCAGGAGGCATATTATATTACATATATTTAATTATGTTTGAGTGAAATTGGAAGATTTAGTACAATGTATAACGGCTTATGACGTATTACGATCTAATCTATATTAGGTAATTCGTAGTGCATTAAAAATGTTCGCAAATATTGGAAAATAGACAAACAGAATTAACAAGGACGACTTTAGAATAAAATCCTAGTTTCGAAATAACAAAGAGACATTTTCATAAGTAATGCTCAGAATAAATACAAAGGTATACAGTTTTGAATAAAATAGACATCAAGATATCTAAGAAAATTATGCCTTTAATATAAACCAGAAATGTTTCGTGTTATTTCAGAGGTGTTTACGCTGCGATAATTTTATTTCCGTGTTTATCGGGAAATCTCGGCAGGCAAATTTTAAGGTTACTCATAAATTCCCGAACGGATTTACGAGGAAACAGAGTATTATTTTTATCGTCTTGGCCAGTAGGCGTTTTAATTTAGTTAATTCTCGAAAAAATTTATACGTAAATAAAGTCTTTCTCGCATGAAGTTAAGTGAAGTGATACAATCTATGTAGTTTTTTTTTCGGATTGTTTTGCTGTTATCTCTAGTGGATAAATTGAAAGTTGGATAACTTTATACATTAACTTATGCTGGATGAATCAGTAGTATGGAACTCTTATATTTTCGAATTTGTTTGAACTGTAAAAACTCTGCGCTTCGGTATGATGTTTTGTAGAAAATATAAGAGATAAATTATCTCTTACCAGGATAGCATTAAAACTACCAGGTAGGATTACAGTCAATCCACGTAAAGACAGTTTTCTTTTCGAAGTGTATTTTGCTGTCAGCCTTACTGACTATCTCAAAAGTCGCCTCAACTCAATATTGCTGTTACATAAGCTTTTTGGACTAAAGCTTCATTTCTGTAGCTTGAATCTCTGATAGCTATGAAGAAGGAATGAGGCGAAAACAATCGTTTGGTTCTTAATAACTTCAGAGCACTGTAACTGCCTCATTGGTCTAGTGGTTAGCATGTTCGACTACAGACATGAGGTCCTGGGTTCGAGTCCCGGGTCGGGCCAATTCAAAAATCAATATTGAGTTTTCTATTAAGATTTTCTCAATATTTGCCCGAAGTTGGGAAGTTGGCGGTGTGATCCACCCCCGTGCCTCGGAGAGCACGTTAAGCCGTCGGTCCCGCGCCCGATCTCTCTCCGGTCGTGACGGATTACCGTCACATCGGACTATGAGAGTGAAGGAATAGAGAGTGCACTTGTGTACTATGCCTGCCAATCTGCAGTGGAGCAGCGTGGTAGGTCTATGCTCTAAAAACCCTCTCACATATGAGTGAGGAGGCCTGTGCCCAGCAGTGGGACGTTAATGGGCCGCTACCTACCTTTACTGTATCGGAAGTATACACAGTCCATATCCACAATAAAATACAATAGACACCTACGAAAACTCACCAAGAATTCTAACAGTTCTAATGATTCAAAACAGAGCTAAGCTTTTTATTTAGACGTTACAAAGAGGTAGAAGTTATGTAATACTAATTATTAATACCTATTAGATCTAAGGGTTTCTATATTTCTTACTATCACAGGTTCCAATATTTATGTCTTGTCAGTATACTTTTTTATATAAAAAGAGTAGGTATTTAACAGCCTATAAACTTTCTTTCGCTTATTGCAGAGAGGGCTTAAGACCATAGACCTACCACCTTGCTTTACTGCATGTTTATGGGCTGCACATATCCCGGAATTACTCCCACGATATGAAGGTTTCGCTACGATTTTTTCCGTCACCTAAAGTTCTTTAGATATTAGATTTAAATGCAATTCAAACAAGTTTTGTATAATTGATGTTATACTAAAAATTATATCTCGACTCCTGCCATTTTCTTTTCATAATAGTTAAACCATAAATCATTTAATGCTTATATGTTTATAATTATATTAAGTATAACGATTGCAATGAAATGCTGCACAAATAACAACAACAATTATGCTTTCCGGTGTCAAATCATATTAGAGAATTGCGGGTACTAATGGATGATAAACTTGAATCACGTTAAATCAGTAGTTCAAATTGCGCGTTAGCGTCCGACAGATCCACTCATAGATACTTCGTTAAATATATCCTCTTCCGTTTGGTTATCGGACGAAATGAAGGGTCAATAACTGAACTTAAAATAGTAGTATGAAACTCGTTCTCTCCCACTCCATTTATGATTTTCTTCAGCCATATAACCCTCGTAAATCCCCAAACCTCTTATAAATGTAGAGTATTAATTAACTATGTCTATCTATTATTAATCTATGTAAACATATAAGATAGGCAGTAGCCCATTAACGTCCCACTGCTGGGCACAGGCCTCCTCACTCATAGGAGAGAAGGTTTTTAGAGCATAGACCCACCATGCTGCTCCAATGCGCGTTGGCATGTATAGTGCATTTTATATTCCTTCACTTTCATAGTCCAATGTGACGACAATCCGAAAAGACAAGAGAGATATCTTCCCAACATCAGACAATTATTGAGAAAATTTTAATAAAAAACTCAACAACAGGACACGAACTCGGGACCTCATGTTTGTAGCCGAACATACTGACCACTAAGCAGTCTTTTTATCCGACTAGGTAAGTAAGGTAAGTAGCACGCGGTAACATCCCACTGCAAGGTATAAGCCTCTTCACTCATTGGAGAGAGGGTTGTTATGGCATAGACCCACCACGTTGCCGCACTGCGGGTTGGCAGGCAGGTACTCTCTATTCCTTCACTCTCACGTGTAATTCATGTGACAAAAATCCAACAGGGCCGGAGAGAGAACAGGCGCAGGACTGACGGGTTAACGTGCTCTCCGTGGCACGGGGGTGGATTACACCGCCAACTTCCCAACTTCGAGCAAATATGGAGTAAATAATAGAAAACTCAATATCGATTTTTTGAATTGGTCAGACCCGGGACTCGAACCCAGGATCTCATGGCTTTGGCCAAGTATACTAACCATTAGACCAATGAGGCAATCCAACTAGTAGTAAGTTTATTCACTATCAGACATGAGGTCCTGATTTCGAGTCCTAGGTAAGCCATATTCAAAATCGATATTGGCTTATCTGGATATCTGGGGAATACACCAAAAGGAAACCTATAGGTCCTAGGAGCTACATTGGGGTATGTGCAGCTTCCCAATCCTCATTAAAGCGGTATGATGGTTCTATCCTCTAAAAACCCTTTCGTACATGTTTTAAGAAGGCTGTGCTCAGCAAAGAGACGTTAATATGCTGCTACTTACCTGATTTTACTCTCATAAAATCTACGTCAATTTTATCGCTTAGTGTCGATATTCTTGTACTATCTTTTAATATCACGTGTGGCTGCGAAACGTTTCTCACTATTTTTACGAGGCCATTACGCCTCTCTGCGAACTAGTGCGCTAAATTGTGGTTCAACAAAAGCCCAGCTATTTTATTATACGGCGGCTGAAACTCAGTGGTTAGTTACGAAATTGGAGACGGTAGTTTAATGGAATAAATTGCGCTCAAGCCTTTAATAAAAGGCGGAATTTCTAAAGATTTCAGAACCCTAGAACGCCTACGAGTTTTGAGGATTCCAGAACAACAATAAAATTGTTTGCAACTTCTATGCCTTTTATTTTTATTCCTATATTATTAGTGCACTTTGCCTTTAGCTTATAACTAGTTGATCCGCGCAACTACCTCTGCAACTCATAAGTTATAGTGAGCCAACCTTGAAAGATAGAAATATGCTGTTGTAGAATTTTTTTTAGGAATTTTAAAATGAAACAATTTCGTCATACGTGGTTCTAGCGAATCTTTATCCATTTACGCAGCGGAAGCACTCAAAAGGAAAAAACAACCCCTATTTTGAAACTTTATTCAATGGTACATTGCTTCTATGTGTCTTATAATGTTTAGCCTATAGCCTTCCTCAATAACTAGACTATTTAACGGTGAAATAATTTTTTGAATCGAATTAGCAGTTTCCGAGGTTAGTGCGTTCAAACAAAAAATCTCTAACTTTATAATATTATTAGTATTAGTATAGATCACTGTTCCTAAGTTCTTACTCTTTGATTTCTCGATCGCATAGAAAACTAGGGGGTAAACTGTTTTTAGTGAGCGTCTACGTCGCGACAGAAACATGTTTGGCGAAAAGTGATTATAATGATTATAAAAATTGTAACTCAAATTTAATCGTAGGCAAATGTTTACATCAAAGCAATTTCTAAAAAGTTTTTCTTACACTTATCTTTGTAAGTCTATATATTTGGCTGTTACTATAGTTTTCAAAAACAGTTTATAGTAGGTTTAGACTTTAATGAATGTTTAATTACTTAGGTAAACATACCTTATTTGGCAGACCTTACAAGGTGTCTAAATTTGGCCCGCATCCAAGACCGTGTTTCAAGTGCTCTATGCTACAGAAATTCTGAGCAATTGGTCGTAGTTACGCAAAAGCGAAACAGTTCACGGAATAATACTTAATGTTGTTTGAATGATATAAGGTAAGTTAGTAAGTAGCCTATTAACCCCCAACTGCTGGGTTCATGCCTCCTTGCTCATAGGGGAAAAGGTTTTAAGAGCAAAGAACCCTCAAAATGCTTGACGAGTTGGCAGTCTTAAACGATATAACCAACTACTACATTTTATGTTTATTAGGAGAATAAGTGGTTAAATAAATGGCTTTCATAAATTTATGAATTCAATAATTCTTTATTCATGTAGGTGTTTACAGCACTTTTGAAATGTTAACCATAGATTTTTCCACACATTCATTCCAATATACAACTGATTACGATATAAATGAAGGATTTGAAATCGAAATTTACGAGGACTCCTTCCTGTCCTTCCTATAAAGAACCCACAACAAACTCCGACTGAGTATCCTTTTTTTAACCATCGTCATTACAATATAACATTAATTATTTTTATTTCAATTGGAGCAATTTATTCAGTCCCACGCTTTTTCATCGTCTAAGTAATATTTCAAGATAAAGTACGATATCTTCATTAATTTTCTTTTAATAAAGATTTTGAATTTATTAAGTGACATCTGTAAAACGTCTTGTGGGAGTTTGTCATAAAAACGTATACATTTAAACATACAAGTTCATTTTATGTAGCCTATTAGAGTTAATAACAATCAATTTTTATTTCTTAGGTTTTATGAGGTGCAATTGCTTTTTTCCTTGAAATTGTTGATATTTTTATCCTTCCTTACTAATATTCCTTACTAATATTGTAAATGTGAAAGTAATTCTATCAGTCGCGTTTTCACGCCAAAACCACTAAACCGATATAAATGAATTTTCTTGTCTAGAGCCTGGGAAAGGGCATAGGCTACTTTGTAATGAAGAAAAAGGCTTGTAAGGGATTGATGTATCGTCATTTTTTAAAGCAAGAAGCTTACTGTTAGGTTATTGATTCGATATAAATAAACACGACATTTAATGTTTATAAAAGTTTTACCCTCATAGTCAGTCGCGCATTATCTCCATAGCAAATATCAATTTTGACGGCCTCGCTGGCGCAGTGGTACTAGTGGATTCGCCTTGCTAGCAATGTAGGAAATTGTATTTTATAATCTGGACTGGTGGCTGGCTTCTGCCGTAGCTATTTACCATCCTACACAGCATCGTACCGCCAAAAAAAGAGATTTGTGTTCCGGTACGATGCTGTGTACAAACCATAAGGCATATATCACCCCTTACCAGTTTAGCGCGCTGCCGTCTTAGACTGTATCATCATCACCATCAGCTGAGATCATAGTCAAGAGCTAAACTATCAGCAATAAAAAAAAAGAAATATTTGTGTCTTAATTGTAAAATATTTAGTCTAACTTCTTAATAATGCTCCCTAAAAACATTATTTGTCGCGGACGAAGTCGCGTGCACAGCTAGTTTCATATTTTTACTAAACGACAGTATTTCACGTCCTAATAATATTTGAAAATCCATTTTTATAAACGACAAAATTGCATTAAGCACGTTAAACTCGTGCCGCGAACTCGTATCATGTAAAACAGGCTTAAGGTGTTTTAGCTAAGTAATTAAGCATTATATTACACTCAAAACTTGTTGTTAGTGCTGTTGGTCGTTTGAGGGTCCAATTTATTGTGTCGAGTTTGTAGTCTGACACCTTATTTGACTTTGATAAAGGTTATTAGTGGTGTAATGAAATTTTAATTAACTTATTCTATATGCAATTGAGATGAAATTTGTTTGTGGCCAAATTTTAGCTTAGCGTTCTTTAACTAGGGACAAACGACTATAGTATCGTTATAAAAATTAAAGTCAATTTTTATTGCGACGGTAATAAATGTTGACATGTCGCTGGTACGTTATATTGGCTGACGTCCTGGTTGCGATTTCCAACAAGGCAAATTTAGGAAATTACATTTTCTGATATTTCTAAGTATGGATTAGAAGCTTCAAATCACATCAAAACAATATCTATTCAAATAGGCTCAAATAGCACTTTTGAATTATCAGTAGACTATACGTTGTTAACTAATCTACCACCGGTTCAGAAAGTTCAATCCGTTAAGAAGAAACTGGCAGGAAACTCAGCGGCAACTTTTTTAAAGATAGTTTTGTATGTAACAATGTATAATATTTTGCTTAAGTGTGCAACTGCCTTTTGTAAAAGTATGTTTTTGACATATTTCTTAAAATTATGTGGAGGCGAATCTGTAACTGATTGTTATATGTTGTTAAAAATGTACATGCTTAACTCGGCAAATGATTTCTGATGTCGACCTTCTTCACTCTAAAATATGGAATTACATTATTTTTTATTGCTTGTATTAAAATTGTGTATTTATTATTTTTTATTTTTTACCTTTTTTTGCTGTATAGGTGAATAATATTAGGGATATATAAGATTTTATATAAGCTAATACGTAATTCTAAGCTTAAAATCTGTATTCTGGTACGATGCTGTGTAGAAAACAAAGTCCAACTAGTCTAGAATAATCCAAATTATATAGTGCATTTTTCTAAACTTATCCTGATGGGAATCGAATCCAGGACCTTTGCCAAGGAAGCTACTTTTACGTATATGTATTAATATTGTAACGCAAATAAATACAGTGCAACGATATAACTTAACTTAAAGGACTTATAAAGTACTCGTTGTGTCAATTAGGTGGTTGTAATAAGGATTGGTTATATAAATGGTTGTTTCAAAACTAGTTACTTACGAAGGATTTCGCGTATCTAAATCTGTCATATTATGTTATAAAGTGGGAACAATTAATTGATAGGATACGCAATGTATCGGATGAATATTGAAAAAAAATAATTAAAATTGACAGCAATAATACCTTCCATCTTTTTTTTTTGCTGACAGATTAGCGCTTGACTGTGATCTCACCTGATGGTAAGTGATGATACAGTCTAACATGGAAGCGCGCTAATCTGTTTAGAGGCGATATATCCCTTACGGTTTCTACACAGCATCGTACCGGAACACAAATCTCTTTGTTTGGCGGTACGACTTTGCTGGTAGGGTGGTAACTAGCCACGGCCGAAGCCTCCCACCAGTCCAGACTCAGACAAATTAGAAAATACAATTTCATAAATTCGTCCTACCGGGGATCGAACCCGGGACCTCTACTAGCAAAGCGAATACTCGCACCACTGCGCCAGCGAGGTCGCCAAATTCAGCAATTATTGAAAATCCTTATAAAATGGTTGTCGTCAAATGTATATAGTTTTTTACTTTCTACGTGCATATCTCTCTCTTATAACTCTTATAAGGCTCAAAAATGGGAGTTAAATTACTATTATTATACAACATATAATTCTGCTAATATTAAAACCTATAAACCACGGTTATCTCAACTATTATTATTTTATAATATAACTTTTCATTCAAAGAGCACCCCACTGCGCGTTAATTTCATATTAGCACCGCTTTCATAATTAACGGGAGCTGAAAGCTTACATGATAAATCACGTGGATACTAAGAATTATCGTGCAAATGTATATTCTTGTATGTAAGTTCTTGTTTTATACTTAACTTTATATAATTTGTTTGTAGTTTTTTTACTGTTAGTGATTTTATCTGTAAAGTTATCTTTATAATAAATTAGCTGTACTCAGGACTTCGTCCGCGTGGAGTCGTAGTTTTGGGTAGTATTTATAATCATTTAGATAAAACTACAAACAACACATATACGTAAATATTTTAATAGCTGTGTACCAAATTCGACTGCCTCATTGGTCTAGTGGTTAGCATGTTCGACTACAGACATAAGGTCCTAGGTTCGAGTCCCGGGCCAATTCAAAAATCAATATTGAGTTTTCTATTAAGATTTTCTCAATATTTGCCCGAAGTTGGGAAGTTGGCGGTGTGATCCACCCCCGTGCCTCGGAGAGCACGTTAAGCCGTCGGTCCTGCGCCTGATCTCTCTCCGGTTGTGTCGGATTACCGTCACATCGGACTATTAGAGTGAAGGAATAGAGAGTGCACTTGTGTACAATGCCTGCTAATCCGCAGTGGAGCAGCTTGGTGGAGCTCTAAAAACCCTCTCTCATATGAGTGAGGAGGCCTGCGCCTATTAGTGGGACGTTAAATGGGCTGCTACTTACTTTACCAAATTCGGTTCAGTGGTTTTACCGTGAAAGTACGACAGGCAGACAGAATTTTTTTCGCGTTTATAATATAAGTTAGTATTGCTATATTACACATTTCAGCATAAAACATTGCATGTGTTATTTACTTTTATCGAATCAACAGTCTAAATAATAAGCTTCAAGCTTTAAGCTCTAAAATTGACGATACACCCCCTTTCAACCCCTTTTTTCGCATTTATAAGTAGCCTACGTACTCTCTGACTGCCTCATTGGTCTGGTGTTTAGCATGTTCGACTACAGATACGAGGTCCTGTGTTCGAGTCCCGGGTCGGGCCAATTTGAAATCGATATGAGTTTTATATTGAGTTTTCTATTAAGATTTTCTGAATATTTTGCCCGAAGTTGAGAAAAATTTGGCGGTGAGATCCACCCCCGTGCCCCGAAGAATACGTCAAGCCGTCGGTCCTGCGCCTGATCTCTCTCCGGTCACGTCGGACTATGAGAGTGAAGGAATAGAGAGTACATGTGAGTAGGTGGGTCTATGCTCTAAAAACCCTCTCTCATGTGACTGAGCAGGCCTTGTGCCCAGCAGTGGGACGTTAATGGGCTGTTACTTATCTTATGTACTTTCTGAGGCTCTAGACTATCTGTTTGCCTAATTTTATTTCAAACGGTTTTGTAGTTTTGCATTTATTAATATTATTTTCTTAAATCGACGATCTATAAAATAAAATTATTTTCTACATAATTAAATAACCATATAATATACAAACCGGCATATTAAGCGGAATAAAAAAAATGTTTCATATCAGTATCATATACGGCTATGATACTGATATCAAACCTTTATTATTTTTTTGTTACACTCAATATGCCAGTGTGTGTAGTTAAGGTAGTGATCATTCCCTTCTGTAATAGAAGAAAATTATATAAATAAATGGCAGAGCCATAGAAAACTAGATAGACATTACAAATTATAAATTTGCGTTAAAACGGATATGTGCAATGTTTTTTTTTTAATTTTTCACTAACAGCAGCAACTGAATAGTTAGGTGTTATCTAGAAAACACACCTATAAAATACAATTTAAAATTCATTTCCAAGCCTGCGAGGGTTTTTTAATAATCTAATGACAGCGCAGTAACGACCGTCGAAATTTTATAATAAAAAGTAACCATCAAAGCTTTATTAAACTGCCTAAAAAAATGTGAGATGTTTTCAAAATTCTTATAGCTATTGAGAATTTTCATTAGTTTGTCACGTGGTAACGAATTTCTATATATATATATATAAATGTATTCAAAAAGTTTGGAACTCACACTCGTTTTTTTAATATTTTTCATTTTAGGATTGCTACGAAATCAAAACATTTTTATCATTTATTTTATTTATCTTCCAAATATAGTTCCGATAGTCATAGTATGGTACACGGGTATGCGATCCCGGCTCCCCGAGCTATTACTGAATCTTCTCAGTCTGCCGAGTCAGTAATATCCTACTACCTTATATTTTCCTTTCTCTTCCTTACAAAGTTCCTATCTTTTTTGACCCGTTCCCCCCATTTATTCCATTTTCCTACCCACTTCCTGCCAGTCCAAGGTGTACCGTGCCGAGGGACTCATGGCTAGGGGCATTTGCCTAGTCGCAAGCGGTGGCCCTGGGACCGGGCGAACCCAGAAATAGGCTAGCCTTATTCTGGCATGCGGGGCTCTGCCAGAATGGACCTATGTTCCCTTGCTACTCGTGGGAACGCAATGGTGATATTATTACATTCCAAAAATGGCGGCGATGAGATTCGCAATCCATCACGTCACGTTCCTAATGGGGGCGAAAAGCGGGCTACCGAGAGCCGCTTTGCTACTTTGAATGTAAGAGGAGGAATGAATGAAAAGATTGATGAAGTATGCCAGATGATGCATGATAGGTGCATAGATGTACTCTGCGTGAATGAGACAAAGAGGAAAGGATGTGATACCACGAAACATAGCCCTTACACAGCTTACTGGTCTGGTGTAAGCAGTGATAAGAGAGGCTGTCAGGGAGTTGGTATCATACTTTCCGAAAGAATGGATGATTGTGTGAAAGAAGTGAAATACGTGAGTCCTAGACTCATCTGGATCAGGCTAAAAGTTGGACTTACTCGGATCTTTGTCTTGGGTGCTTATGCTCCGACGGATCTGGGCACCAGAAAGTCCAATAAAGCCCAAAAAGAAATAGATGAGTATTGGGAAAGTGTGAGTGATACGTTGAATGAATGTGAACCGAATGAGCGAATAATTATGTTAGGAGATTTTAATGGATGGGTAGGTGTGAAACGTGATGGATATGAAAGGACTCTTGGTATGTTTGGTGACAAACGGGTGAATGAAAATGGACGAAGTTTGCTTGGAATATGTGTGGAACATAGTCTTTTTGTGGCAAACACTATGTTTGAGCACAAGGGGATTCATGTGTATACAAGGGAAGAAGGGAATGCTAGAAGTATGATTGATTTTGTAATTGTGGACGAAAAACTGAAGAAGAAAGTTCTAGATGCTCGAGTATACCGCGGGGTCGACATCGATACTGACCACTACCTGGTCGTTGCCCGAATCGGTGGTCTTTTTAATCGGTGGCGCCATAGAAAGAAGGAAACCTCGAGCATTCTTGAACGAATAAAAGTGGAGAGATTGCAAGAAGAGGATGTTAGAGAAGAATATCTGAAAAATTTGAGTGGGCGATTCAAGAGTGAAGACGAAGGAAATGAGATTGAAAGTTTATGGAATAAATTTAAAGATGGAGTGGTTGGTGCTGCTATTGATGTATGTGGCGTGTCTAAAAGGAGGAAAGGTAAGAAAGAGAAGAATTTGTGGATGGACAAAAATGTTCAAGCAGCTGTGTGTGAAAAGAAGAAAGCTTGGTCCGATTGGTTGGCTACAAAAGCGAACCAACGAATGCAAAAGGCAACGAATGATGACGTAAAAAAGGCAAGAATGGAATACAAAAGGGTGAAAGTAATCGTGAAAGAAGCTGTAAGAAAGAAAAAAGAAGAATACAGTGATATGTATGATAGGAGACTTTCTGATGATTTTCAGTCAAACAAAAAGTTTTTCTGGAAATCAATACAATTTGCCCGAGGGAGATCTACTTCCTCGGAGCTTTGTAAAATCAGAAGTTTAGATGGAAGTTTAATAAAAGGAGAAGAATGGATATTGAAGAGATGGAAGGATCATTTTGAAAGTTTGTTTGAAAGAAATGAAGCAGAGGTAAATATGGCCTCTGCGGATAGCAATGAATGTAAGACAAGTGATAGCGAGATTAGTATGGATGACATCATGAAAGCGATAAAAGGTATGAAATCAGGTAAGGCTGCTGGGTATGACAGAGTGTCAGTCGAGATGCTGAAGGCTGGCCGCGGGATTGTGGTAGCTCAGCTGTACTGCCTTTTCAATATATGCTGGGAGAAAGGTCAAGTCCCAAGAGATTGGAGCAAGGCCGTAATTGTCCCTCTATATAAAGGAAAAGGGTCACAGCAGGAGTGCAAAAATTACCGCGGTATCAGCCTTCTTAGTGTCGTCGGCAAATTGTATGCAAAGATATTAATTGAAAGGGTGATTAATGAAACTGATGGGAAAATATGGGACGTGCAAGCGGGATTTAGAAGAGGAATGGGATGTACGGATCAGGTCTTTTCTTTACGGTGCATAACTGAAAAATGTTTGGCTAAACACCAAAAAGTTTATTGCGCGTTCGTAGATTTAGAAAAGGCCTATGATCGAGTGGTGAGGAATGAGCTGTGGTCAACGTTATCTACGTATGGGGTGAGCGGTTGTCTGATCCAAGCATTGAAGTCTCTCTATGAGGGTTCTAGTGCCTGTGTCAGAATAAACGGAGCGTACACGGAGTGGTTTCCTGTCGAAAGAGGTGTTCGACAGGGATGTGTTGCGTCACCATGGCTGTTCAACCTTTTCATGGATAAATGTTTGACAGATTTAAAAGAAAGTATGTATGGGTTAAGAATGAATGAATTACTCATCAAATGTTTACTCTACGCTGATGATCAAGTAATACTTGCGTCATCCGCTAACGAGCTTCAGGAGATGCTAAATATTATGAATGAAGCTTTGAAAGGGAAAGGAATGAAAGTGAATGTAAACAAAACGAAAGTTATGCTTTTTGAACGAGATGAATCTATGATGAATGGCAATATTTTGATAGATGGGGAACAAGTGGAAGAGGTGAAAGAATTTGTATACTTGGGATCTAAATTTACAAAAGATGGAACATGTGAAAGTGATATCGAAAGGAGAGTGAATGCAGGGAATATGGTAAATGGTGCTCTGCATGCTTTTATGAATAGCCAGATGGTGTCTCAAAGGGCTAGACTGGCAGTGCATGCTGGAGTGTTGGTGCCAACACTTATGTATGGTAGTGAAAGTTGGGTATGGCAGAAGAATCACAAAAGTAAAATAAATGCGGTAGAGATGAGAGCGTTGAGAAGCATGAGTGGATTAAAACTGAGTGACAGAGTAAGAAATAGTGTGATAAGAGAACGTTGTGGTATAAAAGAAGACGTAGTGACTAAAATTGAGAAAGGTATGCTTAGATGGTTTGGGCATGTAGAGAGAATGAATGAAAGGAGACTGACAAAAAGGATTTATGAGTCAAGAGTGAATGCGAAAGTTGGAAGGGGAAGACCGAGGCGAACGTTCCTGGACCAAATCCAGGACATTTTAAATAACGGCCAGGTCAAGAGTACTCTAAACCGACGAACTTGTATGAAAGGTTTAATGAGATTGAAAGAAGCGAAGGAGATATGCAAGGATCGTGGCAAGTGGAAGGATGTTGTCTCTGCCTACCCCTATGGGAATGAGGCGTGATGCTATGTATGTATGTATGTATCTTCCAAAACGAATAAATTATGTTATATCCTCCTTATATCTTAAGATATCTTTAAATCAAAATATTCTTTATTCAAGGTTCAAAAAGCACTTTTGAAAAGTCAGCAGGTTAGAATTCTATCACCGGTTCGGAAAGTTGATTCCGCCGAGAAGAAACCACCAAGAAACTCGGCGCTAACTCTTTTGAATATAGTTTTGTATGTTACAATGTGTAATATTTTTCTTGAAATTATGTGGAGACAAATCTAAAACTGATTGCTGTATTTTCTTAAAAATGCGTATGCTCAAACCAACAAATGCTTTCTCAATCTTCTTCACTCTAAAATATGGCATTAAAAGTTTGTTTTTATTTCTTATATTTAATATGTGTACTTCAATAGTACAACATAGTGGATGCTCCCCCTCATTGCCGAATATAAGGCGGCGCATATTTGCGCATCTCCTCCCGCCTCCGTGAATCCTCCATCGAACTCATCAGGGACACCGGGGCAGAATCCCAAAGCTGAACACCTGGTACCTCAATAATGGGTGAAGCGGGTTCCGCTGGGTTTTAGTGGGTATTGCGAAACCTTCATTCGCCGAGTCCCACACTCCTGACTGGTCATCGATCAGGGTTAGTGCGTAAATAGCATTTCCCAGCGACAAAAAAAGGCCTATTAACGTCTGACTGCTGGGCACAGGCCTCCTCACTCATATGAGAGGTAGAGAGATCGGGCGCAACTTTCTATATTGAGACTAAATAAAAAAAAATACGTATGGGGTATCTTTAGAATTTCCATATCAGTTCACCAAGTAACACTTCAATTTTTTTTAACCTATAATTGTATATATAAAATCATATTTTAATTAAGTTCACTTTCTACATATTTAAATGTATTTATAACATTACAACTTGTCATATATGAAATACAAGAAATGCTACGTAGAATAACTATATAACTGTAGATGAAAACATCATCAATCATCTGAGCTTACGGCGGTTGTAATGAACGTCTAACCAACACGAAACTAACGTTCCATGAACCGTTGCTAATTAATAATAATTTGTTGAAGGAAAAATGTTATAAATAAACTTTAAAACCATTTTACTAACGTTAAGGATACTATCTTGAGACTACGAGCGCTCTTGAGTGTTTGTTTTTAATAACATAAAACCTTAAGCATAAAATGACTGTGGAATTATTACTGTTTCTAAAAATAACATTACATTTTTATATATTGAATGTGAACTTGTCTGATAGTAAAAGAAAATATAGTTTAAGGTAACTTAGCATGGATCTGGTAAATAATAACAATAATAATAATTTTTATTTCAATCACAAGTATCATATATGTTAGTTACAATAATCTTAGCCTAATGTTAATACACTCACCGACTTAAAAGTAATTTTCCTAACTAGTGACAGCCTTGATTTGCCCGTACGTGGACCATACAGCAATGGTTCAAGTACTGGCAATCAAGTCTACCAGGAAATGCTTTCAGAATATCATTAGTGCTACCCCGAACCCTGTCCACCAGGGATGCACACCGTTCGCAGATGGTAGTGTAGGAACAGGGTACACCCGCCCCAGCGAACATACCTGAAGCGCTGCAGAAGCGAGGCAGCCCCATCAGAATCCTGAAAGCATTATAAGCAGTATAACTGCACACGAAGGGCATTGTACTGCTTCCGTGTGAAGATATAGAGGCTGCTCGTGTAAAAAGATGTACAATAAGATCTGAAAAGAGTGATCGTTATTGGTACAGTACAACGAGCAAACCTCTGCGCGATCATGTTCGCTTTGACAGACAACGCCTCTGCGCTCTCCTTCGACGTCTGAATCATCTTTCAGGTCCTAGGATACCACGTAGTCAAGGTAAAACTTGATCAGAAATGTAAAGAAAAGTTTAATGATTTACATTTCGGGCTTGATCACGTGCCATTCCATATACTTTAAATGCCACTGCCACATAAACACGACCAACCTCTAGGAAAGTTCTTAAGTTCGCATTTCAATAATAAATATAGTGTAAAGTAACAAGAGTCACTAATAGGTAGAATATTATAAATTCGAACTCTATCGCGCTTTCACACCATAACTAATTATCAAATATAAATGAAACCTGTTACATCGATAATCTAGAGCCTGAAAAAGGACTATAAGCTCTTTGCAGTAATACACAGCACCTATGTGCTGTGTAAGAAAGATACGTATAAATACTATTATTTATACGTATCTTTCTTTTGTAAGACAGTGTTTCAAAGAAAAATTGTTTATTACTGTACTACCTTTTGTACTTATGATATATTTTTAAATATCATGTTTTAACAGCTATATTATTCAAAATAATTTTGATCTGGGCTATTAAATTGGGTGATACTAATCAAAATTAAATACAAAGCGTAACAAAGACGTAATTTTTTTAATATTGTCTTCTTTTTTTAGTCCAATACCTCGTTTGGGGTGTTTTATTATTATTGTATCTTTCTTTTTATTATCTACTTTTAATATGTTTTTACTCTGGTATTAGCAACAGATGTACTAAGGCGCAAACTGTCCAGCTGATTCCTGCTCAGTTATACACTTTTCCTCATAAATATTTCTTGTATTTTATAACCAACTTTTGTCCTATATTATGCAAAAGACACATTTTCTTCACAAAGATCTTACTTATATCATTATTAAACGCATGTTGATCATGTTTATACGTAGAGCGCGTTATATAGATTTAATTCTATAGACGAAAGCATTTTTGCCTTCGTAATTAAACCGGTTTTGGGTAAAATTTTTAAGTTTTATGTACAAATATCTATTCCTTTGGATAAATAATTACGCAATCATAAATTTTTGTTAAGGACAGCACAATTTTAAATCTATTAGTGAAGAAAAACAACTCATGTTAATCATGATTCACGTATATTTCTTTTCGCAACAATAATACAAGTAAACAAGAAATGTAGCTTAATTTATAAAATCAGTATATAAGTCAAAAGTTGGAGTATAACGAAATTATACATACTGACAACTAATTTAGTAATGTATAAAAATTAAACATGCATACAAAGTACACATGTCAGAAGTGAAACTTGTTTGGTAAACAAATTTTTAAAGTCTTGTTTATATTTATACAATTCTAAAACATTAGACGGAAAAAGGAAGATATACAATAATACAAGTGTTTTTTTGTATACTATATAATTGAATGATACTACATACTTGAATGCTTAAGTATTGCTTATTATGTGCATAGATGGTTTGGGCACGTAGAGAGAATGAATGAAAAGAGACTGACAAAAAGGATTTATGAGTCAAGACTGAATATGAAAGTTGGATGGGGAAGACCAAGGCGAACACTCCTCGACCAAATCCAAGACATTTTAAATAAGGGCCAGGTCAAGAGTACTCTAAACCGACGAACTTGTATGAAAGGTTTAATGAGAATGGAAGAAGCGAAAGTGATATGCAAGGGTCGTGGCAAGTGGAAAGACGTGGTCTCTGCCTACCTCTATGGGAATGAGACGTGATGCTATGTATGTATGTGAGTTATTGAAGTGTACAGTATTCGTGCTCAAATTCTTTTTACACATAGAAAATCGTGACAGTCATTTGACATAAAATGTTGACGTGATACCAAAAAATGTCATTATGTCGTTGATTGATTGAAACACTTTGTTTAATTTTCAACAGCTCTCCTTTAAATAAGCTTTTCTGAATTGTGTCACTATTCCTCCAAAGCAACGATGTATGTTTAGATATTCGAAGTAACTGGAAACGGTAATTGCTGCGGTTATAATTTCTGACATATTAACGTGTGATTTAGCACGCGTGCTTTCATCGCTTGTAAATTGTTAACTTGAAATGACATTACCGTTATATGGAATGCTCAAAGTAAAATAATATATCATTCGAATTATTATCAAGTATTTAATATTAATATGATTGTATTACTCATGACTTGTTTAATATAAAATAGGTATGTAAAATGTACATAATGAAATGCATTTTTATGTCAAAATCTTAACTTAATCTTAAATATAATGTCCTTCCAACTAAATTTCAGTCTAAGAGAATAAGCAAAATGTTTTTCCCTTTGTTGTGGACAAGTATTTGTTTAATTGTAATATCACTCTGCCTCAATGGTCTAGTGGTTAGCATGTTCGACTACATGAGGTCCTGAGTTCGTGTCCCGGGTCGGGCCAATTCAAAATTCAACATTGAGTTTTCTACTAAGATTTTCTCAATATTTGCCCGAAGTTGGGAAGTCGCGGTGTGATCCACCCCCGTGCCTCGGAGAGCACGTTAGGCCGTCGGTCCCGCCTGATCTCTCCCCCGTCACATCGGACTATGAGAGTGAAGGAATAGAGAGTGCACTTGTGTACTATGCCTTCCAATACGTAGTGAAGCAGCGTGGTTAATGGGCTACTACCTACTTTTTTTTAATATCACGCTAAGCAATGATACAGTTTAAAAAAGTAGCGCTCTAACGAGGTAAGAAGTAATTTCTACCTCTACAGATTGCACAAATCATTGATGGTATATTTTTTTACTAGTAGATTATTAACTAGCGTCGGCCGACGCCTCCCACTGATTCAGAATTAGGTAAAATATAATGTAAAAAGATAAAAATAATGATTACTTAAAATTTCGGAAATTTATACTCTTATTCAGTGCTATATAAAGTATTTCGTATGTAATGTTTTACATTATCTCTCTAAAGTATCTTTGTAAAAGATGATGTAGTTCTATTTTCCTTGTATTTGATAAAAAATAATTGTTTATTTACCAATAATTTGTAATAAGTACTTAAAATATTACACGTATCGATTTTTTGCTGCGAATTTAAATTCATTCTCAGTTGTTAAAATTTGTTAGGTTATATATGTATTATTTAACTTATAATTTTGAAGTAAAACATCTTTGGGTGGGTGAGGGTAATTTTTTTTACGGTTTAAACCCGTAATTAGCCTCACGAAGACGTGCAGCGTTTTTTATGCTAATTCGTTTGAAAGTTCGGTAGTTCTAATGTTTACAAATAACATGTGGCATTTCAATTTCCCGCTCGTCATTTAACAATTTAATATACTATTTTTAATTTAATTTAGCCCAGCTTTTACTCAGCTCTCGAAATTGTTGACGAGTACACATAGCTGGGACATATAGTCAAGCTAAGTAGGTCTAATTTCAAGAAGGAGTTCAACCGCCGAATCCAACTCGGTTGGGCTGCGTTCGGGAAGTTACGCCAGATATTTTCGTCCGATAACCCTCAGTGCCTGAAGACCAAAGTCTTCGAACAGTGCGTGTTGCCAGTGATGACCTACGGTTCTGAGACGTGGTCGCTGACTATGGGCCTCATGCGGAAGCTCAGAGTCACTCAGCGTGCGATGGAGAGGGCTATGCTCGGAGTTTCTCTACGTGATCGAATCAGAAATGGTGGATGAATCACAAGGTGGACTGATGATATAAAGAGGGTCGCCGGTAGCCGCTGGAGCCAGGCGGCGCAAGATCGGGCCTTGTGGACGTCATTACGTGAGACCTATGTCTAGCAGTGGACGTCCATCGGTTGAAGCGACGACGACGACGAATATACTATTTTTTATAAAATATAAAATAAAAATATTTCTTGTAAAAAAAATTTACTTGTGTGATTTTCTTTATGCGCTTAATTAAGGGTTAAATATAAAACGATGATGAATTGATAATTCCTAACGAGAAATGCCTTGTCTGAAACACATGTAGGCGGGTCAGTGAATTAAACGCGATTGTAGGTGACCTGTATTACTGTGGTATTCACAAAGCAGTCTGTTATATGGATTGAAATGCCTCACTATAGAGGACATTATATGTTTATAAATTCAGAACGGTCTTTATATTCAGACTACTTATTCTAACAAAGTTGCAATATGGCGCAATATATCATTACTATTTATGTATGAGTAAGTTTATTATATTTATTTATGTTTAGCCTACACCACCTACCACATTCCATTTAAGCAATATCTCTAACCCAAAGGTTGACTGGTAGAAATCGCTGCGTAGCGATAAAGCCGCCTTTTTGTACATTGTTTTCTTTTCTCTTTTACCTTGTTTCTGATCTATGTCTCCTGTGTGGTGTACAATAAAGTATTTTCTATCTATCTATCATTACGCATGTGAAATATTTCCTTGGATATTTTGACAAGAAAATAGGTGCTATTACATTAATTATACGATTTTCCCTTATAAGATATCCCAAGATCTGTAGTACAGTAATACATTTAAATCCCTAAATACAAATTAGAAAAAGTAAAATGCGATCGACAACTCGTGGATTTTAGTAAAAAAGCTAGTATGTTGACTTTACAAATAGACAATTTTAAATAAATTTTGGATTGTAGAGAATATACCATTTTATTTATAAGGTAATCATTTGCTTAGAGATTACCAGATTCAAAAACAGATATACAAACAAAGAAAACAAGATATTTGGTATAATCCAGTCAATAGCTATCTGTATTATAGAAAGAAGAGCAACTATATTGATATGAATAAAATTGCCATTCGCGTATTAATTGATAGATTTAACATAGATGAAAATATATAGATGTTAGAAAACGAAACAAATTAATTAAACAGACCTTTGTGAAAAAAATACAAATAATAAACGTATAACGACATACTGTTAATTATTATTAATTTTCGTAGTTTTATTTATTCGTTTATAATAAAATTGCAAAAGTTCGTAACAATCTCATTAAACATGCTGCAATGTAAATCTACGATAGGTGTTTAATATTTCAAACTAAGTTAACCAACTTTGTTAATTAGATTTATGTTAATTGCATTTTCGGTTCACGTATTTATGTTTATTCATGTTAAGTCAATTAAAATCGTAATATTATTTTCATGCATTCGACACAAAATATAGTGTTTCGGATACTTTTTTTATATTATATTTCGGCTATATATTTTAAAACCCTTTGAAAAATATTAATTATGCTTCCTTTAAAATATTTGAAAAGCTTTTTTTTAATCTTGCGACATAAATCTCAGTATTAACTCTTTGAGTGGCTATATATAGTCGATAATAAAATATTTTTATATCAATTATTATAACAAAACCTTAGTTATTATCAATAGTTCATATAGGTCATGTCTTGTTACCGTGTAATTCTTATTAAAAATTGTGTGATTTATGCAAGAAATTATAAGATTATAGAATATAAGTAAGTAAAAGTAAGTAAGTAGCAGCCCATTAACGTCCCACTGCTGGGCACAGGCCTCCTCACTCCGGGGGAGCGAGGGTTTTTAGAGCATAGACCCACCACGCTGCTCCACTGCGGATTGGCAGGCATAGTACACAAGTGCACTCTCTATTCCTTCACTCTCATAGTCCGATGTGACGGGAATCCGACACGACCGGAGAGAGATCAGGCGCAGGACCGACGGCTTAACGTGCTCTCCGAGGCACGGGGGTGGATCACACCGCCAACTTCCCAACTTCGGGCAAATATTGAGAAAATCTTAATAGAAAACTCAATATTGATTTTTGAATTGGCCCGACCCGGGACTCGAACCCAGGACCTCATGACTGTAGTCGAACATGCTAACCACTAGACCAATGAGGCAGTAGAATATAAATAGAGATTGGCATTTAGTTAAGACATACGAGACAGTAATTAAATCGTAAAGAGTATTTCTTTGGCCAGTAGACAACATGACATCCTAAATACCCTAACACCAGTAGAAAGAACGCTTAAATCTATGACTTATTTGCACAATTGCACACTAAAAGTACCTAATCCTGAGTACATCTCTTTTACATACATCTATTTTTAGCGTGTTGTTCAATAAATCATCATCATATTATCTAACTATCTATCTATGATATGTCACGTGATCACAATGAAAAAATTGTAGGCTTCTAGTAACTCGACGTATCGTTATCGTATTTAGAATGGCATCTAGAATTGAGACAATGCGTCTGTTGTTTTTATTGCGGAAATGATTAACTGTGATATCATCCGGGGGGTAAGTATATCATATATAGTCTAAGTTGGTTGATACCGTACTGTCTGTAAGAGGCACGGTACTAGGCGGCGCGTGTTTTTACGCCTCCTTGAATCCTCAGTTGCACTCATCTGAGGTGCCAAGGGCGAATGCGAAAGTTGAATACCTGGTGCGTCACTTATGGTTGGAGAGGGTTTCGCTGGATTAAGCCATAGGTCGGGGTTCGTGCCTAAAAGTATTTCCCAGCGAAAAAAAGCCAGCCACGGAAGCTTCCCTCGAGTCAACTCAGACAAATCGGAAAATGCAAATTCTTAAATTTGAATTCTTAATAGCAGTCTATTAACGCCCCACTGCTGAGTACAGGCCTCCTCGCTGTGGATTGGCAGGCATAGTACACAGGTGTACTCTCTATTCCCTCCCTCTCATAGTCCAATGTGACAGAAATCCGACACGACTAAAGGGAAATCAGACGCAGGACCGACGGCTTAACGTGCTCTCCGAGCCAGGAGGGTGAAACACACCGCCAACTTCTCAACTTCGGGCAAATATTGAAAAGATTTTAATAGAAAACTCAATATCGAGTTCGACCCTAGGACCTCACGTCTGTAGTCGAACGTGCTAACCACTAGACCAATGTGGTAGTCGACTTTAACATAATACAATGTAAAAACAATACCATGATTAAAAACCAAAAGCTTTATTGAATTTGTGAACAATAGACGAATTATATTCAATTATCAACGAAGCGACGACCAGATTAATGAACTAGTATGAATAAGAGAATTAATTCCAGGGTTGACCTACATAATAGAGGCGTTAGCAGAAAATGTGTGAAAATATGCAAAAACGTTTGACCTAGTGAAATTGAGAACGTATTGAGCACAGTAGTTAGGGTTCTTTCCAACTGATAGAGCTTGAAATGATTTAACATTAAAAATCTTTGCATTACATATAAATTTCAATTCTTTCTTAACGAGTAAAACGTTTCTGAAATTAGACAATTAAGCTAAAAATTTAAAGTAATTGAGACTAAATCACGTTAAAAGTAATTTTACTTAACACAGTTGTTTTTAAACATTTTCTGATACGAGTATACTACAAACAAATATCCTTATACTACAAAGGTTTTTGTATTAATGTGGTTTAATTGTTTATGGATGTGGAGTTCGTTTTTAAATGCTTCTGCTTGCTAAAAAAAATATTTGATTATTTGCTAGCGAACCAGTAAAATAAATAAACAATCACTATATATTACCCTCATCGTTTTATGTTCAATAACTAAAGAGTTATATGTGTATCTATATAACAAATTTCGTGAAAAATTTGATTTTCGTGAATACATTTTTGCTAATTTAAACGATTTCTAATAAAGACAATGTCCAAATATTACATAATACAGCCACTAGTTTAATTTGTTTCAATTTACTCTGTGAGATCGTTAGTATTCAATAAATCACGCGGCAGCAACAATGTTGAGATAGTAATGAAACCGTGTTGTTCCGTAGATTGTGACGCCTACAAACTAAAATATGGGTCCCATTGTCATGAACTAACAGTGCTCCATTGTAGCTAACAACCCATACTGATCGCATACGCTATCGCGCTATATTGCTACACAAAATGTCTTTGTAAACCTCTAGTAGTTTGTTTTAACGCGTTTAGCATAAAATTTGATACGGACAAACAAGGGGATAGAACTTGTCATCATGATGTTGTAACATCAATTATTATGTAGTATTTATTCTCAGACGTTTGACCTTGTCACTATTAATAATATATATATTTAAATATTCAATAATTTTATTATTTGTCATTACAGACTCAAATCCTATAATCCATTTTATATAACTGTATTGTTTAAATTTACACATTTCAAGCATATAGAATATATTTGAAATTTCCTTTAAGAATTTCTCACCATTTGTTCGAAGTTAGGAAGTTAGCGGTGTGATCCTCCCCCTTGCCTCAGAGAGCACGTTACGCGATCGGTCCTGCGCCTGATATATCTCTGATCGTGTCGGATTCCCGTCATATTGGACTATGAGAGTGCACTTGTATACTATCCCTGCCAATTCGGAAAGGAGCAGCGTGGTGAGTCTATGCTATAAAAAACCACTCTCATAAGAATGAAGAAGCCTGTGCTCAGCAGTGGAGCATAATGGGCTGCTACTTACCTTTTACTTTTGTAAATAAGACGTAAGGAAATAAAGCAGGTTGAAAATTATATTTCATTGCTTATAAAAATATGTAATGTGTAATCCAATATCCAATAATGGAAATATTTAACCCAAAATTTGTGAAACTTTATACTTTTATTCATATGTATAATACATTATAAAATTAATTAAATTTAATAACAAGGGGTGTAGGGAAACGTATATGTATAATGGATGATGACAATGTAACAAGTAGGAAACACTAGCTACGTTAAACAAACGTGGCGAGCCAGCTGGAGAGTAATTTCAATTGCTTGAACTCCAATTTCTTGAGAATGAGAGAGAATTGAAAGGAGAATTTCCATCTTGAACTTTTTTTGGTTCGGAATGTCTTTAACTGTTAGCCCTACTGGCTTTTACGGCGTAAACGGTAAAGAAGACTAGTTTAAATGGAATGAGAAATAATTAGTAAATTAGTAATATGCTCATAAATGTAACTATTTTTAATTAAACAGGATTTCATTATAAAAGCCAATAATCAAACCGAAATATTTTTTAATTCCAGTTGACACCACAAACTTTCTTATCAATATATCTACCACTGGTTCGGAATGTAGGTACTACTGAAAAGAATCCGGCAAGAAACTCATTAGTTACTTTTTTCTATTAATGTTATTATTAACATAGAAATTGCATCATCAACATTAAATATAAAACACAGTTATTATCATGAAACATTAATAACGCTTTACTAATACAATTAACTTAAAACGCAGCAGGGCCCTTCTATGAGCCCACCTTTCGGCGGAGCTTCTGCGCTCGCTCCCCCTCTCGGTTACGCTGTAAAAGCCAGTAGGATTAACAGCAACTGCACACTTCGAAGAAAAAGCACGGGATCAGAATACGTCCGCATTCCCGACCACGATGTACTTTATAAGCCTCCCCCGATAAAATTACATAACCTTTTATAACTTAAAAAAATGACGCAATTATAGAAATCGACCAATGGGAAGGCTTTTGTTTCTAAGATTTAGTCAAATAACTAACCGTATCCTTAATTTAAAATATTATTTTATTTTTAATATATTACTTTATTTTAATACTAACATTATAACAAGTATCGGACTTTGAAAGAATGAAATGTATTTATGTTTGAATCGTTTTGTCTTTAGCTGTTAGTCTTACTGGCTTTTACAGCGTAACCGGAAGGAAGTAACGTAATACTTTTGCTTGAAATGTCATTAGCTCTTAGCCCTACTGGTTTTTACAACGTAACTGCAAAGAAGGACGGGCTTTTAAGGAGGCTGCCACTGTTCGAGTGCGAGCCCTGGGAAGAGCTTTTAACTAGGCTTATTTGCACCCTGTTTCAATAAAAAATAGGAATAATATGTAATATAATAAGCAAAAAAACATTACATCAATTTCGAAATATATTGTGAGCGAAATGTTTTTTATAACTTCCAAAAATGAAAAAGTATTATATAAAAATGCATGAATTTGATATTTAAAAGCTACGTACACGATTGTATTTCAAATAACTCGTAGGCTGTTCGCATTTAATTCGGTACGCGAATAATGGTTTTCACTCAGATATCTAAAAATATATTGTCTGAACATTTTATTTAGTGTGTTGTTATGTCTCGTAATTTCAGGTTTTTTTTTGTAAATGTAGTCAAAGTCAAAGTCAATGTCAAAATATCTTTATTCAAGTAGGCCTATTACAGCACTTTTGAATCGTCAAATATCGTTTTTTTTTTCTATTTATTATTTAAATGAATGACTGATGATAACATAAAAGAACGACTTACAATCTAAAGTTACGAGGGTTCCTTCGCGCCCTGATCTGAGAAGAGCCCACAACAAACTCAGTCGGGTGTACGTTTTTTTTTTTTTTGTTATCATCATTACAATATTTAATTTAAAAATATTCTATATCTATATATATATAGAGCAATTCATTCACTCCCACGCTTTTTTGTCTTCTAAGTATTCTTTCAAATTATAGAATGATTTCTCAATTAGTTTTCTTTTAATAAAAGATTTAAATTTATTAAGAGACATTTTTGTAACTTCTTCTGGGAGTTTGTTATAGAACCGTATACAGTTACCCTTGAATGACTTGTCAATTTTATGTAGCCTACTAGAATTTACAGCAATTTTATTTCCATTTCTTAAGTTATATGAGGTGCATTCACTTTTCTTCCTAAAAGAGTCAATATTTTTATGGACGTACAACAAGTTTTCTAATATATATACGCCGTGAACTGTCATTATTTTTACTGCTCTGAATTTGTTTCTTAGCGACTCTCTTGGACCCATATTGTAGATCGCACGAACGGCCCTTTTCTGCAGCACAAATATTGCATCTATATCAGCAGCATTACCCCAAAGTAAAATGCCATATGACATAATGCTGTGAAAATAACTGAAATAGACCAGCCTGGCAGTTTCAACGTCCGTAAGACGGCGAATTCTTTTAACCGCGTAAGCCGCAGAGCTGAGCCTGTTCGATAGACCTCTTATATGGGGCCCCCACTGTAGTTTACAATCTAAAGTAATGCCTAGAAAAACGGTACTATCTACCAGATCAAGTTCCTCATTATTAAGTTTAACAATGGTTCTCACTTGCTTTACGTTTGGTAATGTGAATTTAATACATTTTGTTTTTTTCCCGTTCAGTAATAAGTTGTTTGCTTCAAACCATTGTACTACTTTATTGAGCGAATTGTTTACCTCGTCAAAATCTGTTTGTTGTCGATTAACTTTGAATATTAGAGAAGTGTCATCAGCAAACAAAACTATCTCATGACCGTCCTTGACAAAATAAGGAAGGTCATTAATGTAAATGAGGAACAGAAATGGTCCTAATATGGAACCCTGTGGAACACCTAGTTTCGTTACAGACCCTTCTGAAAGTTTTCCATTAACACAGACCTTTTGTGTTCTATTAGTTAAATAGGAACTCATCAGGTCTAATGCAGCGTCTGTGATGCCATAGTGACGTAATTTCCCGATCAGAGTTTCATACTGGACACAATCAAAGGCCTTAGACAAATCACAGAAAACACCAAGCGCGTCTCGTGATTCCTCCCAGGCCTCGTAAATATTATGTAATAACTGTACACCAGCATCGGTTGTTGAACGAGCTCGCGTAAATCCAAATTGCTTACTGTGTAATAGATTATATTTTTGAAAATGTTGTAGCAATTGGTTCAATATCATTGTATTTTTAAGGAGGAGGGTTTTGTTAAGATGGTACGACAGGCACCCTACCATGCCGGAGAAAGTTAGCCCAGGGGAATTCAGGGGTTTAACATGGGTACTTATAGTGTAGCTTGCCTTGTCCCGTGACCGGAAAAGCATTTCGTAAAGCTATTAACAAAGAGAATGTACTCGATATTTACAAATACCTAAGGGATTGAGGGCTACACTATACACTCCTAAGTCTACCACTTACCCCTTCTTACCTACCTACCCCTCACTTAACATCGCACAATGCTTTTAAAATAAACTGAAAATAACTCAACATTAAACAAACCAAAATTGCTATTCACAACGGCGTTCAACTAAGTTTTTTAAGTTGCACTTGACCGACCGTTTGTAATGAAGGTCACAACAAGTGCTGCAACATTTAAATGTCATCTGAAAAATATTAATAACTTGATTCAAAATATATACTATATTATAAAACTTATTTGATTTAACCCGGATTCAAACCTGCGATAACATCTAGTCAATGCAATTAACGCACTGAGCTATGAGTAGTTGCATGAACGGTCTTAATATTTTAAGTTGAATTAAAATCACATATCATTTTTAAACGTAGAAATATTATTTCTCTTAATCGTAAGTTAGCTAGCGTAAGGATTTTTATGTTTAATGTCTTTTTTTTTTGTTAAGATTTGTTGAAACAAAAGTAGAGACGAGAACTGACGGTTTTCGGCATGACAATATATATTATATATTTAAACATATGTATAGTATATTTATATACTTTCATAAACCGCTAGCATAGTTCTCGAGTTCGTGTGAATATAAAATTCGTACTTTGTAAGTAAAGTAAGTAGCAGCCCATTAACGTCCCACTGCTGGGCACAGGCCTCCTCACTAGCATGAGAGAGGGTTTTTAGAGCATAGACCCACTACTCTGCTCCACTGCGGATTGGCAGGCATAGTACACAAGTGCACTCTCTATACCTTCATTCTGATAGTCCGGTGTGAAGGGAATGCAACACGACCGGAGAGAGATCAGGCGCTGGACCGACGGCTTAACGTGCTCTCCGAGGCACGGTTGTGGATCGCACCGCCAACTTCCCAACTTCGGGCAAATATTGAGAAAATCTTAATAGAAAACTCAATATTGCTTTTTGAATTAGCCCGACCCGGGACTCGAACCCAGGACCCCATGTCAGTAGTCGAACATGCTAACCACTAGACTAATGAGGTAGTTAAAATCCGTACTTAATACAGTCTGAATTGCAAAAAAAATTCACTTTGTTAAGTTTCAAGTCAATCATGAATAATTTACAGATCTTGTAATTACTGAGGCATTGAGTAGAAAGTGAGTTTAGATCGGTAGAATGCTTTCAAAGTCAGTGATGGACATTCGTTAAAATATTTCTTCTTTTACTTAACTCTAGCCCTGATACTCTATATTATGTAGATGTACTATAGTCATGCACGTCTCTCGAGATATTATGTCAATCGGAAACGGATATTGATCTATCGGTTGTCGCTAGAGAGGAGATAAGATCAGGCAACTATTCCGGTATATGATCGAATAATCTTATTTAGGATGTCAACTGAATTTAAATTATAATTTATTAAAATAGGCTAGAAAGCTTCTTTGATTTAAGACTTTTCGTGGATGACGTATCAATTACCGGTTTGAAGTCGAAATATATTGCTGGCGTACTGGTACCAGGGTCATTAACAAAGAAACTTCGATTTCAGATTAAGCATGTTTTCTATTCTGATTTGTCTGGATAATCTTTTGCACCCTGAAATTGCTTATTATACATCTTATCAGAGTAGATTGTTCTGCCTATATACGATTTCTTCATAAGGTTATACCTCAACTAACAGAGGCCGAAACATTTATATAAACATATAAGAGATTTATCTGCCTCATTGGTCTAGTGGTTAGCATGTTCGACTACAAGCACGAGGTCCTGGGTTCGAGTCCCCGGGTGGGGCCAATTCAAAATCGATATTGATTTTTCTATTACGATTTTTTCAACATTTGCCCGAAGTTGGGAAGTAGACGGTGTGCTCTACCCCAGTGCCTCGGAGAGCACAATAAGCCGTCGATCATGCGCCTGATCTCGCTCCGATCGTGTCGAATTCTCGTCACATTGGACTATGAGAGTCAAGGAATAGAGGGTGCACTTGTGTACTATGCTTACCAATCCGCAGTGGAACAGCGTAATGGGTCGTTGTTATAAAAACCCTCTCTCATATGAGTGAGGAGGTCTGTGCCCTGCAGTGGGACATTAATGGGTTGCAACTTACCTTTTTTTTATAGGAGACCTACAAAAATTCAAAATTTTTCATCGTAGAAACAAACTTAACTAACAAAAACCTTTTGTATGAAGTACATTATATACCTTCTTTAAGAATGATAGTGCCTTTTTAAGCTAGTTTTTGCAAATATATATGTAAAAATATAAAATTCTTCTGGGCATGTATAGTTTATTGTTGGTTCTGCTCAGAACATGGCGCGAAGAAATATCAGTCGTACGTTAGATAAAAACTACATTTGATAACCCAAGGTTGGCTGTAAAGGTAGACTTTTTGAAAATCCAAGAAATTGTAATTTTATACGTGACTGAATTATTTCTAAACTGATTTTGATGCATGTATTAGATTGACATTTTGATTCGATAAATAACGGATTTTACCATATTTCTACAGCATCGGGAACAACGCGAGTGCCACCATCAGGAAACAGTTAGTATTTGGTATAATGTTCCCATGCCCAGCTGTCGGCACCCTGATTAAAAACTTTCATAAAAATTTAATCTGCATAACAATAACCGCCTAATCTGTTTAATTATATTTCATCTAAAATTTGTATAATAAGGATAAAATAATAAATTATAATTAATGTTATGACATAGAGCATTCCCAACTGTTAACAACGGCACTACCCTAGCGAAGGGGTCGCCAATCTTCGGCCTTTTCTATGCAAAGTAGAGGCTCTCCAGTTTTATACTCATTACATGTGATTTACGTTATTTATATATATATAACAGATATCCAGGTATCTATTGACTCATCACGATATCTTTGGAACAATAAGGCGTAGAGACTTGTAATTTGGTAGGAAATTAGTGAGATTGCTACCCAAAAAACATTCCATGCAGACGAAGTGGGAGGTTCAGCTAGTAATCATTACGACAGCCTCTACATATGAAAATCCAAGTATAAAATCCTAATTTTGTAAGACAGTGTTTCTAAGATAAATTGTATATTACTGTACCAAATAGATAATATATACGAAACGTGAGTCTTTTTTTCTATCTTCACTAACTTGTACATATATATATATATATATAGTCGTATATATATATATATATATATATATATATATATATATGTGTAGGGGCGTAGGATTCTCTGCCGGAATCGTCATTAATGGGATCCATAATTTCATTTCTTATATTGTGGGCGTTCGTGGGTAATGTTGGTGCAATCAAACACTTTATTAATTAACTCGGATTATAATGTTATCCCTTCCCATCCTACCCAATCCCTTAATGTGCCCGATATCAATTTAACAACAATAATAGCTAGGAACGCGAAAGTTCCAACAGTAGACCGCTCCGGTCGAGCGCCACTCGACAACTGCCGAGAGACTCCCGCCGGACCGCCACCATTGACTCTGCCCCACGCCGATAGATGGCGCCAGTTTTCCACAATAGATTTTACGAAATTCCACCCGTAAGGGGGATTGCAGGGGTGTTAATTAAAAAATGCTACTCAAGAAACATTTCACGCAGACGCTGACGAAGACGCTTCAGCTAGTTTAATTATATATGCAATACACATTTTTTTTTTATCTAAAACCATATTTCTTTATAAACAACTAGCAATGCCCCACGATGTCTCGTGGCAACGGAACGTTTACTAAGTCGAACTATAGATATAATATATATATAGAACTATATTTGTTAGAAGTTAGAAAAGTTTTACGTCACTTACTTTTTAATTACTACCTTTCAGATTAAAAGATACACACTTTTATTCATAATCTAATCAATATACATACTTTATTATGAAACGAATATATATCTAACTAATACATTTTTAACTTCGTAAAATTTACGTAGAATCTCCGACATTAGTCAATTTAAAAATACTCTACAGGTACTGAAAGATTTTTTTTAACTGGTACAGTAATTTTTAACTTGATTATAATAAATTGTTAAAAGTAAAAACACAAATTCTAAATGCAAAATTTTCTTCTATAATATTAGAGAAAAGATTAATTTATAATACTCTATTGTCGCAGAAGTTTCCAGACATTTGACATTGAAGTTCGACTCGGGATGCATTATTTTTTTTAGATTGAGATTATTAAAATGGTTATATCTTTTGAATGAAATGTTCGATTTTAATGATTTAAAAAATATTTTACAGGTATTGAAACGATCTTTTATAAAATATTGTCCATTTAATACGATGAGAATTGATATAGAGGTATGAATCAGTTTGTTTGATTATTGTCGGCACTTTTGTGAACTTTTAAAATTAAAAAAAAATTAGTTATAGTGGCATAAGTTTTTATAGGTATTAATACGTTTTATAATACTGTAGAACATTTTTTTATTCTATGTTCAATAGCTTACACAGCGCACGCGATAACAGATTAATCGTTTCACACCTTGGGGTATATTAATGCATTTTTCTTAGGGATCCCTATTTTTTTCAGAAAGTAATATAGCCCAGCCAGTGAAAATTTAGTTTTCTAATAGTGAAATAAATATTGAAATCGGTTCAGTAGTTTTTCTGTAAAAACGTTACAAATATACATACTTACATGCAAAAATATAAATGTTTTCTTTTTATAATATTAGTTTATATTGGATTAGTAAAGCATTGACTGTGAAAAGCCAAGTTCAGAGAACTCAAGGTAGCAAGTTGGAATGGATAGATTATATTACTAGACGTTCTTAGCTATTGATAAATTGCATTACAGAAACGTAGATATACATATGAATGTATTTCTTTGTCTGTACGAGTATGTATATAGATATTTGTACGTAATTATTCTTTATATACACTCCAGCTATTTTCCCCTCTCTCTTTCTATGACGGTCTCCATGACGCCAAGATTGTCTGGAAAGACCGCCCCCTACATTATCTGTACCTAATACTAAAAAAATGTATATATATAGATATATAGTGTTGCTCAATAAAGCATATTGTCTATCTTTGTTATATATCTATATAATGAAACTAGTTCAATGTGAGCGACTATGACGAAAAAAAATGGTTGTCTATAAATTCGGTTTATGATCATAAGAAAACATTGATTAAAAATTTTAATCTTATAGTAATAGCTGCGTATGATAGATGCGTCACTAGTCGAATACTTACGACTTACGCCGATTGCGCCTCTCTATCGTACGCTCGACGTTTTCGATTGTAAGCTCGGCTCATGCGAAACGTAACAATGAGTCATGCTTTCAAAAATAATTCAGAAACATTTAGTTCTCTGTCTCAAAGGCTTGTCGATCCCTGACGTAGGGTGATTCCAGAGTAATGACATAATCAAATTGTCCCATGCATCTGGCAGGGGGACAGACAATAGCGACGCATGGATACCCTCGATAATAGCTCCGATACATGCAGAGACGAGGTGATTTATTACACCTTAACCGGATTGTCGGTGCACATTTGCTGTATCGTCCGATAGTTTCCTCTTTGACAAGGGGGATTAAAATATTTAATCCCTATGTGACATAGTTATTTATTTATTTGTTAAAAAGATTAGCAACAACAAATATACATATAATAATAACTAAATTAAGACTTTTTATGTTAAACTGTTGGATAGAATATAAAGATAACAACGTTGTAAATAATGTACATGTGGCTATATAAAATTGACAATTCATTCAAGGGTAACTGTATATGTTTCTATAACAAACTCCCAGAAAAGTTACAAAGATTTATTTTAATAAATTTAAATCTTTAATGAAAAGAAGAATAATTGAGAAATAAGTCTATAATGTGAATGAGTTGCTCTAATCGATATCGAATTAATTTAAAATATTAATTGCAATGATGATATGAAAAAAGTACACTTGACTGAGTTTCCTTATGGGCTCTTCTCAGAACGGGGTGGGAAGCTATCCTCATAATTTTAGATTGTAAGTCGTACTTTAATATCATAATCAGTCGTACATTTAAATAATATATGAACAAATTGGTATTTGACAATTCCAATGAATGAATGAATTTGCACTTAAAGCTAAAATATACATTGTTAGACCCTAGGTTCTTGTTATCACACCACATCTCTTTATTAACCTAGAGCTCTTCTCTTGGAAAATAAAAACATATTTCGCCTAACGATTTTTATTCGGATTTCAAATAAACTGGTGAAACTCAATGAAACAATTAAAAATGAGACAATTAAGGAGTCTACATATATACATATTTATGTACTCGTACAAATCAAAGTCCTTATTCACATTACACTACTTGAAACTCAAGAACGTCTAGACCAATAATATCGATCCGTGAATTGTTGGAATCGTCTTAGATTAACAAAATGCCTATTAAAAACGTATTGCAATGCATAATAAGTGATTGTTTCAAAAAGTATGCAAATATATATAACACAACTGACAGCAACTGTCAAATCAATTGATTTGTATCATGCCAGAACATGCAAATAGGGCTCTGATTTTTGACGAAATCACCAAAAATTTTCGCACAGGGTACTTAAAACACCGAGATAAATATTCCGTTTGCAACGTAATCTCTCACTAAGAATGGGTTTCTCCGTATTCCTTTCGGATCGGGATATAAAAGTGTGCAGGATCTCAAAGCTATGCATTTACTTCGCTTAAAATTCCGTATATAGCACAACTTACACTATCATTAAGCACGGGTTTCTTTATATTCCCAAAAGATTGAAAACTACGCGAGCTATACTATATTTATATATGATAATTCCGCGGCTCACTACGTCATCTGGTGTAAAACTATTCTCTCTTTGACTATATTTAGGTACTACTTCTGAAATCTTCAGATCCTAACATCATACGGTTTATCGAATTATGATCTCAAATCTCTAATATACAGTATCTATTCCAAGATTTATTTATTAATATTTTTCTGTTATCATCATTCATAACCCACAAAATAATTCACCTCAATAATATTTTACGGACAATCTTCGCAAATAAATCTTCGGAACGCAGCGAACCATCTGCAATAAGACAACTTATAATGAGTATTTTTCTCATACCTCCAAAGGGCCACGTGATTAATGGCAAATCGATACAAATAAATTAATCCGAACCGTATTTCTTAAAGGAGCATATATCAAATAAGAAAATCATATTCTTCATTTCCAGAATGAATGGTAATATTTTATTTCCCTTCCATTTTTCAAGTTGTTCGTAACGAGTTCCTATAATTTTGGATCGGATTTTTTTCCTTTAAAAGTTCAGGTCGTTGAAGGGGAACGGCGACGGGCAAAATGTTCAGGGGAGAATTAAAGAAAGAAATAAATCTTTGAAATATAACTGAGTACCCGAACGGTGTCGAGGGATAGCCATTTATAATTTAACGAATGAAGCAAGGGTGAACCTCTTAAAAAGCAATTTCCTTGCTGGCAACACAATCCCCAGGGGGAACAGTACAGGGGTTGGTAAAAAATGATATCACATCTCTGGACAACAATACGATTTAGAAACACAATAGTGAGTGATGATAGAATGACAAGCGCATACACCGTAGTATACACGCACTGCGCTCGTGATGGACGTCGCTGTGAAATATCGACGAAACGCGGAGCAATATTTAACAATAAAATATGGTCATCGTTAGTTTAGTGAACCGTTACAATATTGGTATTACACCAGAAGAGCCAACATTTATTTTGGAACGTAGAAAAATTTGCAAACGGAGTGATGAACAAACCGTACTCCATTAATTCGTACAGTCGTTTATAAACGTCTACATGACATACTAATAATTTGTATTTCATTTACATAGAAAGAATCTTTTAAACCCATGACATCAGCGTTCAATATAGTGTTATGCAATATTTCGTAAAATAAATTGAAACTGTAATTAAGAAACTGTATTAATAACATTTATTAAAAGTTTTAAAAATTGCAATTAGAGATAAGTGGACCAATAAAAAGTATTTCCCTAATAAGTCAATATTTGAACAAGATATATATTGAAAAATCTATGGCTTAAATTAATTATAAAGATTACAAAAAAAAAATACAATTTCCTTAAATAAAAACATTGAATACTGTTATAAACAAACAATTATAATGGCAGAAATATGGATCTATTGCACAAAATCACATATTTCTGCCATCTGGCCTGGAAACTAAGGACCGTGAATCTCTGAATCTAAAATCTTTTTTAAACATCTATCTAAGCGCTTGCTGGATTCCAGAAATGAACTCAGAGCTGGCGTTTACCTCGGACAAAGGATCAGCTTAGCTATCCAAAGAGGTAATGTTGCCAGCATTTTAGGAACACACCCCATGGACATCAATTTGGATGCGGTTTATTGTTTCATTTAATTATATTTGAGTATAAGTAGTTATATTTGGTTTATAAATTAATATGTTTTGTATAGTTAAACGACTTAATTATGTATTAGTGATTAGATACCTTACTTTATTTTATAATCTTATTATACATAGTAACAGTATTAAAAGTGTCGAAAATTAACAAACGTTTTTGTCGCATTTGCGGTATTCATATTTGAATAATTATAACGAGCAATTGGTGCTTCACAAAATGTAATGAGGCTCCAACATAATTTTATTTATTAATAATCATAAATGCTTGATTATATTCTGCGGTTAAATTTCATTTGGAATGAACTTTGATTGCATTTTACATATAAAGTTGATACCGCCAAATTAGTTTCTAATTTTTTTTTAATTTATTGAAACGATTTCTGAAATATCATGACTTATTTTAATGCAATTTATTATAGACTCTATGTTATACGTACAAAATGAATTCACGCGCTATGTTTTTTGAAAAAGAAAAAAGCAATTAATATCGATAACATGTTACAAAAGTGCTGTGACACGGCGCTTCTATTGATGTGACCCTCGCTATTAGGGCGTATACAAAGGTCTACGAGAGACG
Organism: Elymnias hypermnestra; assembly: GCA_015832385.1. Taxonomy (NCBI): domain Eukaryota; kingdom Metazoa; phylum Arthropoda; class Insecta; order Lepidoptera; family Nymphalidae; genus Elymnias; species Elymnias hypermnestra. Next base: position 2,480,952 of record JACTOM010000117.1, on the reverse strand, counting down.
TAAAATGTGCAAACAATTAGAACAAGATCTTTATGGCGCACCCACAATGGCACTTTATGGTGTCGACAGCTCGTTTCCATTTAAAATATGCATTATGAATATCGGCAACCCCATTAAGCAAGTACCCTAGACATCTGGTGTTTTCACAGAACTGTTGTTGCGAATCTGTAATATACTACTTTATATAACAACAATGTCTATATATTGACGTTGGAAAGCAAACACGAACTAACAAAATATTGTTTTAACTAAAAAATAGTGTAATGCCGTTAAAGTAAATCTGTTTAGCAACAAAATATAAATATAATGTCTAAAAACTCTACCTTTCTCAATTTTAGTCACTACATCTTCTTTTATACCACAACGTTCTCTTATCACACTATTTCTTACNGAATGAAAGGAGACTGACAAAAAGGATTTATGAGTCAAGAGTGAATGCGAAAGTTGGAAGGGGAAGACCAAGGCGAACGTTCCTGGACCAAATCCAGGACATATTAAGTAACGGCCAGGTCAAGAGTACTTTAAACCGACGAACTTGTATGAATGGTTTAATGAGAATGAAAGAAGCGAAGGAGATATGCAGGGATCGTGGCAAGTGTAAGGATGTTGTCTCTGCCTACCCCTATAGGAATGAGGCGTGATGCTATGTATGTATGTAAAACCTCTAGTCAATAAATACGGAATCATCGCGTTTTATAAGAAAGGAGGTGGTTTTAAAACTACTAACTAACATTCACATTACTATTCGCGATTGTTTTAATATTTAGCAAAGATTCCTGTCAAATATTTACGGTCCCTAATTTCGCATCGAAAATTATATGACCGACACCGTAATGTTCATATGTTCAAAGTTTCTTTTTCAATTTTGCATAGTGTATACTTAAGACTGTTGCATGAAATCAAAAGGATATATATCCACATAGCTTATGTTACAGACAAAGTCTTTCACAATAGGAATTCGAAACCAATCGTATTCAGATACCAAATTGGACTACGTAATGGTGCTGTGTGCAATATTTCCAACAGATTTATTTGTTATCGTTGTTTTGTATTCATAGTATTGAGTTAGATCACAAGTTCATTTCTTTTAAAATGCTTACGTATTTGAAGGGAAATGGAACAAAGTGGATCTATACCTAACGTGTACCTATTCGATCTAATGTATTTAAATTCAGTATTAATGGAAAGCTTAGGGTGCGCATTGATTTTTCTCTTTAGTAACGTAGTAATGCAAAGTGAAAAATTCAATTCAAAGAAGATAATTAACTTAGGTAACATTTAAATTGCTTCTTTAAAATGAAAGACGAAGTGTCTTTTTGTTTAGACAGACATGGGCTGGGTAATGCTTTATGCACGTCAAATGACCTAAAAACCTCCGTCCGGGAGTGTGAGACTCGCTGGCTTTACCAGGCCCACTAAAACCCAGTGGAACCTTCTTCATCCTGGCGGTGGGAGCGAGATGTTTGCTGATGCATCTACTCTGGGACCCTCGGATAAATTCGACTTAAAGGTTTAGTTCAGGGAAAATTACACCTCCTAACGCCCCCTCTCCTCCAGCGGGAGGGTTTACAATCAGCCATAATGTGTCTTTCGCTCTCCAATGTCTCCTTCTGCACGATGACTGCCTCGTAGAAGGAGGCAGCAGTCCTCTAACCTGACTCGCCATGCTCGTGAATTACGACGTCAAAATGACACCGGGTTGCCCAATCCTGGAAATCTGTCACTGTGTTCACAATCCAGTGGAGGTATTTTCCAAAGCAACCATGTACAAAGTAATATATCCATGAGATTTCAAATTATTTCTTGAAGATTGGTGTAATTAATATGAACCAATAATACGTACTTTATTATATATTTTTAATTAAAAACCCTTTCACTTCTTTAAACATGTACTGTACTTGTTTATGTATGTTGCATAGAACGAAGTATTGCTATTAAAATTGTTGTTTGTCTTTGGTTGGTGGTAATATAAAATTTAACAGCAACTGTGATTAAGTAGATCGTACTTGCTATCCACTTTAAATCTTCTTTTTATAGGGATGATTTTATTATTTGTTTACATCTGGACTGAATTTGTGGCAGTATTTACTATTTAAAGACATCCATGAAAATAGAAATTTTAATACGGTCCGGTTCAAAAATCATTGATATATTAAGTTACCTCTTAACTAGTTATTGAATAATTAACTATTAGACTGTCTATCACTTCGCATCAGGAGTGATTAAAGTCAAGCGCTATTTTTATATAAAATATGGAAAAAAATTCTGTTACCTCACTTAAGGATAACGAGGTATTTGATTAACGAGGGTTTTAATAATGAATCCCAGAAAATTATGATAGATTTTAAAATTCGTTAATTTTACAGTATGTAAAAGCATTTTTTAAATTGAGAGAATTTAGAGAGTTAATCCTGGTTGTTTTCTTTTTAGCATTACATTTATTTACCTGCAACGTCGACAAAAATAAATTTATTTAGAGATCCAAAAAAAGACAAAGATAAATTCCCAAACGTTTTGATGCCATAAATCTTTATTTATGCCCATAAGATATTTTTTTTCCAATATTTTTCCATTAGGAGACGGAAAGATGACTGCAATTAATCCAACAAAAGCCTCGAAGTATAAAAAATTAAATTGAGAGTTTCCAAGTTAAATTGCTTTTTAAATACTTCGGTTTGAGTTCTATCGACAAATCCATTAATTAAGTCTTTTTAAATAACTTTTTATTTTATTAGTTTTTGCGCAAATTATGAAATATGCGATGATTTCTTTTCATAAGCCTTTCACCTTTTTACTGTGAAACTTGTTTCACTGTATTTATATCGTGAGAATATACTTAGTTTATCCTTACGGAGTATTAACTTGGTCTTTTGGTTTATAAGTTATTAGCGCAATGGTCTTCTCAGGGAGGTAAGTGAAGTTACCATTTTCCCTAATATTTATTAATGTTCACTTAGCTTCCAGTCCTATTAAGACACACATTTAACTGCTGTAGAACATTTTTGTTAGGTTCGTCTCGGGAATCTATAAATGTCCATTAAAATCCTGACGCGCTTCGAATTGTTAGTCCAAACTCGGATAATATAAACTGCGTTGGGGTAATAATTTAGCAAGTTTTATGGCTTACAACGAAACCCCTATTGTGTGCTGCACTAAATTGGAATCGTTCGTCCGATACGGGCCAAATGAGTTGAAAACACGTCTTTACTTAGATTACATTTTGCTTTTCGAATACTTTCTTGCCCCACAGCAACCAATAAATTCACTGTCTCATTTACGTAGATATCGCAGTTTCCTCCATTTGTTCTGACTAAGGTTTCACCTCCAGCTACGGATTCGACGGTAAAGGCATTAGTTAAAGCATTTTCATTCTGAAAGCATGCCTTGTTCAGCTTCACAATGGAAACGAAACAATGCAACGTGTTTGGGATCAGCATTCCGTGTCTAAGTTTCACTTGTTGTACATTTTCTGTTATATTCAAAGTTGTATAATTGGTTTCAGTTATTAATAATGTATCTAAATCTTAATTAATAACACGTTTGGCAGATCAAAAATTTCGTAAATTTTAGCGGTATACGTTCTGGTGCTTTAAATACCATTTTATGTTTTCATATTTGCAGAATTAGTAGATGATTCAGCAAATGAGTAGGCTGTAAATAAGAGTTAAGTGGCCCTCCCTCACTTGAATCGATAGCTTTTGGTTTAGGGCGGTATTTTATGACATCAAGTTACATCTTAGGTGAAGGTAGCCTTATTGATAGAAATTATTGGTGACTGACTGATACCGGGCTCTTCTCTATAAAAGTTTGAGTTACAACGAAATACGGTCAGCTTTACAATGTAGTACATAATATTTATTTATCGTCACACAAATACCCACGTCAAAAACACCCCATTACTTCTTGACGTTGACAAAATTTTATCTAGATCCGGGACCGGAGTTATATCCTATTGTGACGCCCATATTTCCTTCATTGTAATTGCAATTTTTCCGCTTGACAGGGGTCGCCACTAGCAATCAGCATACCTTTTCGTGGCGAGAGAACGTAAATAATCTATCTAGAGACAAGTCGCCCTTTCCTGGCGTCAGAAAAATGTATTTGCGACGTAAAAGGTGGGGGAGTGGTTCGTTACGTTTTGTCGCTCCCTGGGGAACACCTCAGCAAGCATAGTACATGAATGTTTTATGCCCATGTCACAGTTCTGATTTGTAACCACTAGGCGACAGGTTTTATGATCGTTGTTTTACATTGCACGATAAAGTTCGCTCATTGTTTTTTTTAATTTAAAAATTACTTTTAGTCTTACTTACTTGTATTGAGATAATTTATATACATACATATGAAAGCTGCCTTGAAAGGATAGCGACAGAATAATTTTATTTATTGCCTTTTGGAAATAAAAGAAACTTTAAATTCACCAATGACGTAATCAATTTTTGGCACCAGAAAATGTAGATTAAATAGTATTCAGCTGTGTCTTTAACCATCAGAATATTTTAACTTGTGTGATTAAAAAATGTAAGGTAAGTAGCAGTCCATTAACGTCCCACAACTGGGCACAAGCCTCCTCACTCATAGGGCAGAGGGTTGTTAGGGCATAGACTCACCACGCTGCTCCACTGTGGTTTGGCAGGTATAGTACACAAGTGTACTCTCTATTCCTTCACTCTTACAGTCCGGTGTGATGGGAATCCCACACGATCAGAGAGAGATCAGGCCCAAGACCGACGTCAAATATTGAGAAAATCTTAAGAGAAAACTCAATATCCATTTTTTAATTAGCCCGACACGGGACGCGAACCTCATGTTTGTGGCCTAACATGCTACCGCTAGACCAATGAGGCAGTCTGATGTGATTACTAATAAAAAAAGCCTTTTTGTGTTCGTACTGATTCAAGAATGGTTTAGATTTTCAATTCAAACCAATAAATAAAAGAACCTCCTCATATCTCTACGGGATTGGGAACTACCCGGCCGTCATAGCCTGTGATGTCAGGCTTTAAACACTATTTGCAGTTCTTCTATAAGGGCACAGATGCCTAAATTCTGAAACGGGTAGACCAATTTTGATTAAAGTTTTTTGTATGTATTCAGATGAATTTGAAATTGGTTTAGATTTACAATGGGAACCAATAAATAACAGGTTTTTATATGAATTGCATTGTTTTTATAGTACTATTCTTAGTTCAAACATTTCTTATATTTAAATTGCAGTGTTCATCTACTTCAGATCAAATATTATTTTACTGGATGACACTCAATGTTAATACTGTTTATTAATCCGTTATTTAAGTTTAACATATGTATTTGCAAAAAAATTTAAAGCGCGATCTATTGAAAGCTATATGTAAAGTAAAAAAAAAAGTAAGTAGCATCCCATTTAACGTCCCATTAATAGGCACAGGCCTCCTCACTCATATGAGAGAAGGTTTTTAGAGCTCCACCACACTGCTCCACTGCGGATTAGCAGGTATTGTACACAAGTGCACTCTCTATTCCTTCCCTCTAATAGTCCGATGACGGTAATCCGACACAACCGGAGAGAGATCAGGCGCAGGACCGACGGCTTAACGTGCTCTCCGAGGCACGGGGGTGGATCATACCACCGACTTTCCAACTTCGGCCAAATATTGAGCAAATCTTAATAGAAAACTCAATATCCATTTTTGAATAGGCCCGACCCGGGACTGGAACCCAGGACCTCATGTCTGTAGTCGAACATGCTAACCACTGGACCAATGATAAAGCTATATGTAATGGCTTTAAAATATTCCTGCTCGGTATTGATTTTAAAGTTTTCATGTTTTTTAGTAAGTCGTGAGAATTTTTGTACAAAATGATAATTCTATCTGATATTAGTACGAAAATAGAAATATATTGGCGCTTTACTTTGTCACAAGGAATTGTAATAAAATACTAAGATTAGAAAGTGTCGAACTAAAAAGAAGCCGTCATTTTGTGAGCGCGACAATTTTCTATGTGTTATATTCTCAAACAAGGAATGGCAAGATTGGATATGGGTGAAATATTTTTAACATCAAAGCTTCGAGATGAATTTTACCGACACAATGACAAAATCTAACACAATAACCTTATTTCCAAACATTTGTATAGAGAGGGTGCTCGATTCATAAAGGCGTAAAGCGGGCATGAGTGTATTACATTTGTAAAAAGCAATTTTGTTATAATGTATCTAATTTAATATTGAATCGCGATAAACATTGTAGGTATATGAAATTCCAGGACATATCCACAAATGTTTCTATTGTCCCTTGAGAATTGTACCAGTTGAATATGAGATAAACTTCCACGTAACGACTTCAGATATGAAACTTATTACTTCTGGGCTATCCCATATATTTGAAATACAAAAATTATATCGATTTGTAAATGTAAATGTGTAAAATATCCCCGGCAACGTAACAAATACCGTAATCTGGTATTTAAACACATTTTATGTCAAAATACTTATAAAATTAATCTATTTTATAATATCTGTATATACTAATACATTGTGTTTTACTTTTCTTAATGAAATTCAAAACACTCCTTAAATACATGTAAAAATCATTCGCTCTATTTAGTATAATCTCATTTAAAGATGATTTGACGTATGTCAACCATAATTTATATAAATTATAAGTTTGAACATTATAAAGGCTTCAAAGATGGTTAACGATTTATCAAAAACTACGTAATCGCCAACGCTATAATCTATTTATATAAAAATGTGTCCCTATTTCACTAGGCATCGCGCATTTTGATAATTATTTTGTTATTCTGTTAGTTAAAGTCAGGAAAAAAGAGTTCGTGTAAAAGCACAATTAACAGAGTTACGTAGACCATCAGAAATTAAGAGAACTTGTCCACCATAGTAACTTTTCTAATATAACTTCTTTAGTGTTTTTAACTATATAAATTTTTCCAATGTAACCTCATGACTTTTGACATAAAAATACGCATATATACTCTATACTTGATGTATTTTTTTATGCTTAATGTAAAAAAAAATATTGAGATGGTACAAAGTTTGTGCTTCACGCTTACAGATTATATTCTCATATATATTTAAGATTGAATAATAAACACATATTATTATCACCTACCTCTATATTCTTATGTCTCTGTTCATAAGATCTTCTAGAAAAAATCGTTTTAGAAATTTATTATTTTTTTTAAGTGAAACTTCGCGGATGAAACGCGTGATTAGCGTCACGAAGATGTGCAGCTATTCTTATGCTATTTCGTTTGTAGATTAGGTAGTTTCAATATTTACAAATAACATGTGGCATTTTCATTTGCCACTCGTCATTTAATAATTTAATATACTTTTTTTCATGATATATAAAATAAAAAAAAAATCATCAATTTTCTATTATAAATGTTAAATTCAAAACCAAAATTAAATAATAATTTATAATATTGCCAAAAAACACGTGGCGTTTTTATTTTTAATTCGTCGTTTGAGATTACAATGTTGATATTTTAATGACAAATTTATTGAATTCCTAACATACCTTGCTTTTACTCTCCCTCTAAATCTCGGAAATTATAAAAATTTGATTTGTATACACATAAGCAAGACGTAAAAATTAGTTTGCCAAAGAAGTTTCACTTCTGATATGTGTACTTTGCAATCGGTTCAAAGTTTTAAAATCCGTTTTTGACTGTCATATCTTACAAAGCTCAGACGGGGCCAATAGTTCTTAACTTTTTTACTTGGTGGCACATTTTTGCCGGTAGGATGGTAACTAGCCACGGCCGAAGCTTATCCTTGGTCAAGACCAGAAACTATGAGATGAAAAAGAGATATATAGATGGCAAGCAAACTTAGATCAGCTGCATTTGCTGTTTTTTATCCGTTTTCCCCCGATTAGGTAGTCGGAGACCTTTTATAGCTGAAGATTTTATTATTCGTTTAATACTAATATTGTAAGCTTTACAAGTTTTTTGTCCTTCTTAGATATTATTATAATTTATTTGCTATTCTATATTTTATGCTGTACTGTCTCTTTTACAGTCCAATGCCTTATACTACGTCGCGTTTATTTACAATAGTTGTGTTTAATATATATTGCCTTATTTATAACATTTGTTGATATTACTTTTCCTGCTTTGTACTTTTAACTTGCTATTATACTGTATCCTAATTATAAATTACTTATCTCACTAGATTCTATGATAATAAACGTCGGTTTCTATTTTGTTAATACATTTTCTTGCTTTATACTCTTAATTAATTTTGCTATTATACTGTTTTATGTTCTCTAACTTAATACAGTATTTATTATTTTACATTCTCAGTTTACATACTTACATTCTATTACATTTATCCTTTGTGTTGTAGTCTATACATTATGTTAATTTCTCTATATTTTACTTGTGACTTGGTTGTACATAACTTATCTAGTTTACTTCCATATAAATGTCAGGTTCTGTATTATGGTTATAAACCTTCTAATTATCACCTGGCATTTGATATAAGAAAGGTAAGTTAGTACACTGATGTTGAAACTAAGCTTATTAAAAAAAACTTACCTTTAGTGCTTTCCACAACACCATCTATCCTCCATAGAAGTAGGGCACAGTAGACCGTCAGAAACATCTTGTAGTTGCAAAGTTCAGTTTTACGGATCCAAGTCATCTCTACGCAATCTCTTGGCTATTATGCCACTCAAATTTTTCGGCAACATTAGAACGTCCCTATTAATTTACATATATTTATCACACACTTCGTAGAAGAAAGACTTAATTGAAAAACATGAAATGATAAATAAGTTCTTGAGATACTTTATTGCGTAAATTAAGCTGCAGTTTTGTATATATTTTAATATAATATTAATTCCTTCTGATTAATTTAAAAAAGGGAGTTACTAAATCTACAAAATAGTATTCCAACTGTTAGGAATAAAGTAACCAAGTCCATTTAAAAAAATGTAGCGTGATTTACTTTTAAATGTATTAGCTATCTACAAGTGAAAGTCTCATCAAAAACAGTCCAGCTTTATCAGTGATTAACTCTATATATTTAATGAAAAGCTGTTCTTTCAAAAATACAAACGGATATTCCAATTATATTTATTTTATATTTGTAATTGAAACAAAAATAAATTAAAATTTGCTGTAAATACTGCAGTTTCAGTGTCATTCTTTAAAATTAGTGTTTAAACATTGCTGGTACTTTATTAGAATATCTGGGATATTGTCATATACTGCTTAAATAAACGCAGCAGGTATAATATCTGATAAAATGTGTTCATTGCTTTTAAATAAATTTAAGAGATCTTTTTAATTGACTTGAAACTTTATCACCTTGAAACCATTTTTAATAGTAACGATAAAAGAGGTATTTCTATATGTTTCAACAAAAAAAATGAAGTATTTTACACCAGAAATTGCAGATACCTTTACGTACGATTTATGAATAAGAATTCATTATAATTATATAATGCGAATTATGTAGAATAAATTCAATAAAAATCTTACATTTTTCGGAATTTTTTGATTATTCAATGACATCAATTTTGTAATAAAATTAAATGCACTCTCTGTTTTTATGAAGGCATCACACAAACCGGATGAATATGTTTATAAAGATTTCTTAGAAAGACGGTCTGTCAGAGTTCGGAGATAGTTATTAAACAACAGAGTAAAACTGAATTTATTATCAGCCACGTGCGCCAGCTTATTTATAATTCAATTAAATTATTTTTAATCCGATGTAAATATCTTTCAATGAAAAATGCGGTATATTGTTTAGGTAAGCAAAACTTAATATAGGTCGGAATAAACTTCCAGTAATGACCTATTAATTATTTACGCAAGTTAATGAACACAAAATGGATTACTACAGCCGATTTTGCTTGAATTTTGAATATTTAGATTAGCAAAAAGCTTTACTTTTAGTTAAGGACCACTTACGCGAATAAAAGTTTTTTTTACATAAAAATTTATTTCAACTTTTGTTACGACAAACTGTTGTCTTTAATAAAGACTAACGTTCTAAAACATACTTAATTATTTACTTTTTAATTATTACTAACTGTTCCCAGTGTGTCGTCAGTTCGAAATTTTGTGGGAATATGAGGAAGTCCGTCCTTCATTTTTTTATTGCTGACAGTTTTAGCGGTTGACTGTGATCTCACCTGTTGGTTAGTGATGATACAGTGTGAGATAGAATCGCGCTAATCTGGGTAAGAGGGGATATACCCCTTATGGTTTCTATACAGCAGCGTACCGGAACACAAATCTCTTTGTATGGCGGTACGTCTTTGCTGGTAGGGTGGTAACTAGCCGAGGCGGAAGCCTCTCACCAGTCCAGACTCAGACAAATTATAAAATACAATTTCCTAAATTCGTCCTGCCGGGGATCGAACCCGGGACTTCCGCTAACAAAGCGAATACTCGCACCACTGCGCCAACGAATCCGTCGTCGTTCTTTAATTTATTTTAGCGATTTCTTTCTCTATTTTAATATTACTACTTCTCTGATTGGATTCGCCTTCCAGCAAATAGGTTATGTTTAAAATTAATTCATTCTTATATTATAACTGGAGTAAGGAAACCGTTTTTGATTTATATACATATATAAAATTTAACAGACACCTAAAATACTTCGAAATAACAGATTTTTAAATTACATTTTATGTAATTATTTATGCCCTTAAGGTATTCATAAAAAATGCATAATTTTAAGGGGCCAAAACATAGATGTACCTAAAAAAATAATTTAATAACGAAATTGCGCAGAGATGATGGCATATATTGTTTTAATTACATCTGAAGCAAGCTCTTCTGTCACCAACTGAATCTGGAACAAGTAATAGATTATGTATATAAACTTATTTTATTGTTGACAAGTTTATAGGTGTATGTATTATTTTTGAAGTTATTGAAGGTAAGGCACGTGGATTTTTGCCGAGATGATCAAAAGATTAAATCAATGAAATCACGGTTACTCTTTTAAAAATAGTTTTGTATGTTGCAATGAGTAATATTTGGCGTCTGTGAGCAACTGGAATCAAATCCAAACATTCTATCGCCTAAATATTCTTCAACATTATAATATGCCATTTGTAATTCTGGACGAGTATCTATATATTAATACATGAATCAAAAACTGAACACTTCTGTATGTAATGTAAGAGTATGAAATTTTCCAGACTTATAATTTGTATATAGGAGTGCAGAATTCTAATATTTTTGAATTGAAACCTTTTTAGGCACGTGAGGGTAAAATTTTTACGAATGAAACGCATGATTAGCATCACGAAGATGTGCAGCGTTTTAAATGCTAATACGTTTGAAGGATAGGTAGTTGCAATTTGCCACTCTTCATTTAATACTTTAATATACTATTTTTCATAAAAAATAAAATTTAATTAATAATTTCTAATATTAACAAATAACACGTAGCATTTTTATTTACTATTCGTCCTTTGAGACTTCAATGAATTCGTCAAAATCGACACTTTTAATATTTTCATGACTAAGTCTCGGAAATCTAAAGCTTTAGATTTGTAGAATTATAAATAAGACAAAAAATTGTTTGCCAAAGAAGTTTCACTTCTATGGTAAATTATATGTATTTTGTAAGCACGCATTTTTAATTTCTTTGTAAATTACGCATATAAAGTGCATGATTAGATCAATAACAACACTTCGCATATACATGCATATAGAGATATACATGCGTATTTGTCAAATACTGTCAATTATATCATATAGTTACAGTAAAAAATTATATCGCAAAAACTCTAAGCAGGTTACATTAGAAAAGTTACTATGGTCAATAAGTTTTCTTACAATTTATGACGTTCTACGTAACTTTGTCAACTTTTTCTTTCATACTACACGTCTTCTGAATATATAACAAACAAAAGAATTATCGAAATTGGTCCTTGCGTAATGCTGTGACTTAGGGAAATAGAGACCCCTTTAAACTAATATCATAAACAGGGGAAAGTTGTATGTTTGTAACGTTTTCACACAAAACTACTGGATCGATTTCAAATTTTTTTTCATCATTAGAAAGTTCCAATTACCCTGAGCGACATAGGCTATATTACTTTAAAAAAAAACACGACGCGAAGGAACCCCCGTAACTTTAGATTTTAAGCCGTTCTTGAGTACCATCATCAGACGTATATTAGAATCAGAGTGTGGAAAAAAAATATTATTTGACGATTCAAAAGTCCTGTAATATGCGTGCTTGAATAAAGATATTTTGATTTTGATTTGATTTAAACAGAAATCCCTAATAAAAATTTAACCCAAGGTGTAAACCATAAAAACTATTGATGATAGAACGAAAAGGTATCTACAAAATAGTTCGCGATACCATATGTCCTACTACAGTTGTTATGCCACTATAACTACTTTTTATCATTTTAAAAGTTAATAAAATCAAACCATAATTTTCATACCTCTGTATTAATTCTTATCCTATTAAATATATTTTATTAAAAACCCTTTCAATGCTTGTAAAATATTTTTTAAATAATTAAAATAGGACATTCCATTCAAAAGATATAATGAGTTTGAAAGCTTGCTTTAAATTGCGTTAGATCTTATTCCAAGAATACCAATGACATCCACCGATATACCTGTTAATGTTAACGAAAATAAATCTTTAGTCCGACTTAGTAGATTTTCCATTGCCACGAGATAGGTATCTACTATATTGTTTGATAAACTGGTAGCGTCTGGAGTTATACTATTATACTTTTTTATTGTAATCCTTGACAATGGAACTTTCATAATATTTAAAATTATTATTTCAATCAATTGTGGTCATCTGCGTCACATAAGAAAAAGAGTACAAATTAGATTAACATAAAAAGGGTATAGTGAATCAACTTTAAGAAATATACATATACTGTCGCGGACTTTTATTAGAACCTTTGAAGAGAAACTACTCGAAAGGGGAATAATTGGGTGTATTGGAAAAAAAAAATCAATCAAGTTTAAGACAAACTCATTATTGTTTATGGTTGATTTGAACCCGTTACTTCACTGAACTAGACGTCACGTGTTCACACTATTAGGATGTCGTTTCTTTTTCAATACGAGTATATAAGTATCTAAACGAGCACATATAGACGAAAATAAACACGTACACTTTTGCGGCCTATCGCCGATGTTTACTGTCGAGGAATAAAAGGGCACCGTATAAAATTTTTAAAGGGCTCATTGAGGATGTAAAAACATTTCTCTTTACATTCAAAGACGTCGTAGAATGCTTTACGATACTCAAGTAAGGATTCCATTACAGCAATAACGCTACTTATAAGAAAAGGGGCAATTTAAAAGGACCACCCATATTGGGATCCTACATTATCGTTTGAGGAACAATTACATATTTCTTTGAGTGTATAACTTAACGTGAGCTTTAATTTTTAATCGATTGTAGCTTATTGAAGTCACTAAATAACTCGGGTTTAACGTGTTCAATTTTCGCGACTTTCATTCATCATAAACAAATAACTTTTAACCATTTGTAAGCTTGAAATGGTTTATTTCCTTATCAACTATGAGTAATTTTCTTTCGTTAAATGTTACTAGAACATACATGTTTAATAAGTCATAGAGATTTAGGCTTCGAATATGTGGATTTGATTGAAATTTAACGTAATATCTACGCTATTTGAAGTATAACTATTCTATTACAGATTTGTAAGTAATAAATTAGTTAGAAGATGAAATTGATAAAGTGAGTTATTAAAGACAAGTATATCCTAACACGGACTTTTTAAAATATTGAATTACAAAAAGTCTCTTTAACTAATTACTTGTATAGATAATAACCATAGGGTTTCACATTTGTATTATTGCTGATAGGCCGCGATTGACTTCAAGACAAGTACTGTGACCCCCTTCAACAGCTTAAAAACAGGTAAATAGCAGCCCATTAACATCCCACTGCTACACACATGCCTCCTCGCTCATAGGAGAGAGGTTTTTAGAGCATTGAAGTCCACCACGCTACTCCACTGTGTGTTGGCACGCATAGTACACAAGTTCATTCTTTATTCCTTCACTCTCATAGTCTGATGTAATGGGAATCCGACACGATCTGAGAGAGATCAGGCGCAGGACCTGCCGGAACAAAAAACTGAATACTCGTTTTTGAATTAGCCAGAATCAGATTCCGAACCCATGATATCATGTCTACTGCCGAACATGCTAACCACTAGACCAATGAGGCAGTTCGACGACTTACAAATAAACTATCACTATACTCGTTCAGAAGAAATAAAAGACTTATTTCTTCTTACGTCAATGCCTACTTGCTGATATTCCAAGCACTACGAGTATGTGAAGCACGGAAAGAAAATGGCGCAAAAATGCCCTATCTATTATAAATGTAATAGGATAGTTATACCTCAATTTTTGCGACTTCTATTCATCATAAACAAATAACTTTTACTCATTTTTGGCTCGAAATGTTTTATTTTCTTTTCTTTCACTTTAAGTAATTTTCTTTCTTTAAATCTAACAAGAGCCTTTGTTTTATAACATGTAAGGATATCACTAATATCGTGCAGGTAAGTACTCTTACAATAATTTAAAATATTTTAACCCTTTACGCTAAAACTTTTTGATTTATTGTACTGTATTACTTTTTAGCTCTTTTACATGTAACTTGTGAGGAACTTTAAAGCAGCTGAGTTTAAGTATTGTCGCATTCATGTTTGTTTGATCTATTTTAGTATCTGTATAAAAAGTATGTAAGCAAGTAGCAGCCCTCTAACGTCCCACTGCTAGGCACAGGCCTCCTCACTCCGAGGAGCGAGGGTTTTTAGAGCATAGACCCACTACGCTGCTCCACTGCGGATTGGCAGGTACACAAGTGCACTCACTGTTCCTTCACTCTCATAGTCTGATGTGACGGGAATCCGACACGACCGGAGAGTGATCAGGCGTATCTGCATACTAATTATAAAGTATGTTACGTCAATAAAGATCTTATTAAAAATAGCCCTTAAAAAACACTTAATGTTGTATTTTTAAGAGAATATATCATTCACTCATTATTTCATAAGAAGTGTCTTCTCAAGACAATTTTAAACAACGTTAATTAATGTAATTAACTGAGCACTTGCGAATGTGGAACACGCGGCGCGAACCGTGTAATAAGAAGGAACAGGTAGCTTTGAAGAAATTCATTTTGCATACATTTTCCACTCCTTTGAAATATATTTTTCTTACTCAAAACACTGGAGAAAATATTATTAGATTACTGAAATTATATTTAGTTCACGCGAGAACGATATTTTTATGTACTATATTTGAAACAAGAACTAGGTTGTTGTTTTGTACTATATTTGAAAAAGTACAATGATAAATTTTTGCAAACGATTAAACACATATCGTACCTTTGGCTTAATAATCACACAATTACAAGTATATATGAGTAAGTTAATTATATTTATTTATGTTTAGCCTACACCACCTACTACATTCCATTTAAGCAATATTTTTAACCCAAAGGTTGCCTGGTAGAAATCACTGCGTAGCGATAAGGCCGCCTTCTGGAGGATATAATACAGCCCACAATAATCTATATTTTATTGTGTTAAAAACGTTGAAGTCAGAAAAAATACGTGTTGAAAGCAATTTTTTTGAATAACATCATTATTCTTCCAAAACAGCGATACGTTTTTTTTTTATAAAGATAACTCATAGGTACTTCTTCGAGATTTATTCCAAAAGCACGTTGTTCATTCGATAGATAGATTTTGCTAAAGAAATTAATATTTACTTGTAATTGAATCATGTTAGATTTGTATAAGAAGATTCATATAAGAATTATATACGATTTGCTTTCTATAAATATAGAAAGAGAATACTTGAAGACAAAATACAATGTAAAGAATAAAAGTAAATTGAATATTAAAAACACGTCCCCAACGCGCTTACTTGCTAAAATACTAACGTTTGTCAGCCGCATTTGCTGAAGATATATAGGGCATTTTTGCGCCAATTTTGTTCCATGCTTCGCATAGTTCTTGGAAAATCAACAAGTAAGCATTGGCGTAAGAAGAAGTAAGTCTTTTATATTATCCGAACCAGTATAGTGATAGTTAGTTGTAAGTCGTCGAACTGCCTCATTGGTCTAATGGTTAGCATGTTCGGCAACAGACATGATGTCCTAGGTTCGGGTTCTGATTCTGGCTAATTCAAAAAGGGGTATGCAGTTTTCTATTCCTGCCGGTCCTGCGCCTGATCTCTCTCCGATAGGATTCCCGTTACATCAGACGATGAGAGTGAAGGAATAGAGAATGCACTTGTGTACTATGCTAACAAGTAGTGAAGTAACGTGGTGGTCTTTTATGCTCTAAAAATCCTCTTATGAGTGACGAGGCCTGTGCTCACCAGTGGGATATTAATAGACTGCTACTTACCTTTTCTTAAGTCATTGAAGGGACTCACAGTAAAAGGTAAGTAGCAGCCCATTAACGTCCCACTGCTGAGCACAGGCCTCCTCACTCATATGAGAGAGGGATATTAGAGCATAAACTCACCACGCTGCTCCACTGCAGATTGGCAGGCATAGTACACAAGTGCACTCGCTATTCCTTCACTCTCATAGTCCAATGTGACGATAATCCGAGAGAGATCAGGCGCAGGAACGACGGCTTAACGTGCTCTCCGAGGCACTGGGGTGGTTCACACCGCCAATTTTTTCCCAACTTCGGGCAAATATTGAGAAAATCTTAGTAGATAACTCAATATAGAATTGGGATTGGCCCGACCTGGGACTCGAACCCAGGACCTCATATCTGTAGTTGAACATGCTAACCAATAGACCAATGAGGCAGTCTCACAGTACCTGTCTTGAAATCAATCGCGACCTGTCAGCAATAATATAATTGTGAAACCATTATCTATACAAGTAAATTAAGTTGGAGAGACATTTTGTAATTTCAAATTAAAAACTTTTCACAAAAAATCATACAAATATAGTAATATACAGTACTTATAGCAAAAAAACTGTTAAAATTTTTGACAATCTTTCTGTTTATTCTGGCTTATCTCTGACCGATTCTGACGAAACTCTCATAGTTGGCTAATGTTATAACTTAAGCTATTCTGGTTTTATAAAAGAATTATGTAAGGTTAAGATAATATTAGTTTTTTACACGTAACCAAAATGTTTTACATCTCCTAAATGATCTTAAGAATTAACATTTTGTACGTTGGTATTTTGAACATTTGTATATATTTTCTTACAAAAGAAGCTATAGATTACAGGCAAGGTACACCCGTAATATATTTTACTACGAGATTACGCCACTAAATAAAACCTGTTGGCATTATTTCGCAACTAACTGGCGATATTTTGTAAATGTTTAGGCATTTTTATGTGATACAAGAGGTTCGGTTACACAGACGATTCTGGTAATACGAAATATGTCTCGGATAAAATATGAAAAGAGTTTTTTTGGGATAATAAAGCCTTTTTTGTAATAAGAAATATAATTGGAGTGTAGGCCATACTCGAAGACGTTAAGGTACTTACAAATTTATTAACTAACTGATCCAAACATAACATACATGGACGATAATAAAGCGTGGGAATGAACTAGTTGCTCTAATCATAATAGAGTAAATTACAATGACATTTTAATGGTGATGAAAAACAAAACAAGTGACACCCGATTGAGTTTGTTTTGGACTCTTCTCAGAACAGGGCGCGAAGGGCCCCTCGTAACTTTAGATTTTATGTCGTTGTTGATATCATTATCAGTCGCAACGAAAATAATAAATGGAAAACAATATACTTGACGAAAAGTGCTATGAAAGTCCGGTTAATAGAATTTCGATGTTAAATAAACAAAGTGTACCTACTACTTTTTTAAGCAAATAACTTATATCGTGTATCCGTTATTATATTAAAAGATAAAAAGTAAAATCCGTAATGACACAATCCTTCCGCATATCTGTTAATAATGCCCGAATTATGTAAATTTATTGCACATAATAAAAGGCAAATTAACCACAAGTGCTTTAATGAAAATTTTCATTTAATATTAACCGAGAAGCCTCTTTAAATGCCTCTCGTGTCTTTTAGGAGGGCATAATTTATGACGGACGTATACACTTCTACATACTCGTGTTTTACCCCAGTGGAATCTTTTGATATCGTTGGTCGGAGGGGACCAATTGTTTGAGGGTAGTGGCCTCCTTCCGCGAATCTAATATTTCGCTGAAGGAGGCACATGAGAGACATAGGGAGGACTCTATAGATGCTCCTCTTCTCCAGCGCAGGAGGTTAGGAAGTAGAAGGCGTAGACTTGCGCTTCTCCTGCCTCCTTCCTAAGTTTCCTAGGGGGGTATTCAGTAGTACCAGGATAGATTACGTCAACCGATCCTCTGGTGCTCCACTAAAGCATAAGGAAGGTATCGCTGGGTTTTAGAGGTTATTCTGGTTTACATCCAGGAAGTTCCATATTTCCGTTTAGTTTTTATGTGCGTAACGGTATTTTTTTCATTTTTCCCAGCGTGAAAAAAAATACTCGTATTTTACTAAAACTATCCGCCTCTCATATGTATATTTTATGTTATTTTAATATGTCTCTTTTAAAAATCAGTAGTTGTAGTAATTATTTAGGATTTTATATTAACTTCCTTTACCTCCTTATGTAATTTCGATTTGTCTGTAGTATAATATTATTCAAGCTTATAAGAATTTCTTAGCTAAGTATCATCATTACCACAACATAACATTAGATAGCATTTAATTATGATTATTTTTTTACAGGTCTGAGTCTGGCCTGGTAAGAGGCTTCGGTCGTGGCTAGTTACCAGTCAAGTAAATAGATTTGTGCTTCGGAACAATGAAGTGTGTAGAAACTATAAAAAGTAAATTTCCTCTTATCAGATTAACGCGCTTCCATCTTAGACTGTATTATCACTTACATTCAGGTTTGATCACAGTCAGTGCTAACCTGTCAGCAATAAAAATATGAGAATTCTTTAACGAATAAGGACTTTTTATATGTTTATTTATAGAGCCTTGGAATAAAGCAAATCTGTGCTGCCTTACGATGTATTGTAGGGGCTGGTAATAAATACACCATTATTTTAAATGTTATATTTATGTATTCTTAGATTTTTTTAATACATTTTTAACGTACTACCTACTCACTTTTCTGAAACAGCGTTCATTTTCAAAGGTTATGCATTAACACGTTGTTTTTGCAAAAATATCACCTTCGTGTGCTGTTGTTTCTTACATATTATTTAATATATCCTGTAAATTTTCTTTTTCTATGTCTTTATATCCAGAATTAATTGATTTAATTATTTAGCTAGGTTTTTAGATAACAATGTAAACTGTGTCGTTACTTATCATCAGATGAAAGCACGGGTAAGCTTAAATTCTTAAAAATAATGTTGTTAAATAAATATTTATTAATGTGTCTTAAAGGATAGTTTAACTTAGAAAACAATCTTCAAAAGCAACGTTACAAAGAATATTTTGGAATAGGCAGATAATTAATTATATCAATTAATCAAATAGAAATCGAAATATTAATAAACACGCTTGGATAATTAAAAGGGAAAAAATTAATAAAAAAAGAGTCATATAATGACCCTTATCTCCTTTGCCTGAATTAATTTATCATGAATACACGCAACTCAACGCGTTTCGCTGTAACCGTGGACCGAAATAAAAAAAGAAAATGGGCGCTAACGATTCCCAAGGGAGCCATTCTCGTGTTTTATTCTTAGATAATTAACTCTTTGATGCCGTGGACATCTGTTTACATTGGAACTAAATTTATACGTTTAAACCGAAGACAATTTCTCATTAAACAGGTGATACATCCTTGCTTAGTATTTTTTTGGTAGTTATATAATCAAATGTAGAACTCGTTCGGTGTAGTGGTTAATAGAATTTTGACGACTTCCTTCCAGTATTTCTTTGCTAGCAGAGGTCCCGGGTACGGTCCTCGGTAGTATGAATTTAGGAAATTTCAATTGTGGGAGGCATCAGCTGGAGCTGGTTACCTTTTTTATGCTGGGAAATGCATTTATACAATCCCGATTGGCGTCGGAAGTGTGGAAGGGAGACCTCGCAAAACCCACTAAAACGCAGCAGATCCCTCTTCATTCATTAGTGGAACATCCGAAGAGCGCTCCCACATTCCTCTCTAATGTCCCGGTTGAGTTTAAGCGAGAGTTTCGTCGGTGGTGAGCATTGACCGAGTTTTCTCTCTCTCGTTCGAGGGCCTCTTTTAGCAAGATGACCGTCTCTCAGAAGAGGACCACTCCCACCCAGCATCTCTCACTGGAGAGCATCGAGCCTACAATGTTCTCCGGTGAAAGATCCACCAGAAGGTGACGCTTTTACAGTCTGCTAAAGTGTGGCGCGCTGAGTTAATAGCGGCATCACACTCATGGCAAGCGAGTAAATCTTCACGGCCAATTCGATTCCGAAACAGCCGTGTCCGGTTAGAACCTGCACCAGTCTGAAAGAGAGCAACCCATACCCCATGGTAAGCCATTATTCCAGGTGATTGCGGATCGCCTCCATAGTGGCCACGCCCGCTACTGGTGGGGCTAGTTACCTACCAGCAAAGATGTACTGCCAAGTAGGAGATTTTTGATGATACCGTTAGAGGTAATTGCCTCTTACGTGATTAGCGCGCTTCTATCATAGACTATCTTATATAGATGAATATTTCCCTGCTTTGGCTAAATAATTACGCAATTCAAACTTTTCAATATATAGTCTATGGCTGTATCATTGGTCTAGTGGATAGCATGTTCAGCTATAGACATGTGATCCTGGCTTCGAGTCCCGGGTCGAGTGAATGCAAAAATTGATTTTGACTTTTCTGTTAAGAAATACTCGGTATTTGCCTAAAGTTGAGTAGTTGGGTGTGCCCCTGTGCTCCGTGCTCGCACAGCACGTAAAACCATCGATCATGTGCCTGATTTCTCTCCTGTCGTGAAGGATTGCCGTCCTATCGGACTATGAGAGTGAATGAATAGAGAGTGCACTTGTGCACTTTAATGTCTCCTACACAAATGGCTACTCTCTGCATGAAATTGGCAGCCGTAGCCGAAATCGGTCAGGGGCAATTAAGATTATTATAGTCTGTATTCCATCTATAAGTTTAATGTATATATGTCAAAAACTCATAGTCAAATCGCCAAAAAAACGCCGTGGATCCCCAAAATATCTACGTTTAATTGTTAAATATTAAAATGGCTCTCGTATAAGGTGAGGTTTCTTAAATTGAGTCACTTTTCATCCAAATCAGCATGGACACATCGTATTAAAAAAATGATTTACTTACTATACATAAACATCTTTTCTTTTCATAGTATTTTGACTATAATCAAGATTAGAAGATGCTACTTAGCGCTAGTATAGCTTTTGTCGCCTAGTAATTGAATTTCAGAATATAATTGTCGAATTGTCATCTAAAAATTTAACTGCTGCTATCTAGTTATAATGTTTTCGAAACACTTTAAATTATTGCACTAAATGTTAAACTACTTAAGCATTTTGCGGCATATTCCGCGCAAAATTTGTACCTCCGCATAAATCACGTAAATATGATTAAAACATTACAAACTAAGTAAACCTCTATTCTGAAATTCAAAACATACAAAGTCCGCCTAAATTCAAATAAACTATGTTATAAAGTTAGCCTAAATAAAACGTAAAACACAAACCGTACGCCGAATGAATGCACTCGTAAACCCAAAGGGCGACTTAACATATTTAGAGTCCAGGGACCGGGCCTAATTTACTATTCTCTTTGTCTTTTGTGTTATTAGTCTGTATACATTACATTTATGTATAAACTCATTTGGCCCGTGTATTAATTTCCGCATGTGAATATGTAATGGGAGGTCTCATATTTACTATAGACGAGGCATTTGTGAAGCCCGAAAACAGGAGATGGACAAGAAAATATCAGCTTACAAACGTTTGTTTGGAACGGGCTTTATTTTGAACAATCACGTTATTTATACTACTGCCTCATTAGTCTAGTGGTTAGCTTGTTCGGCTACTGTCAAAAGGGTTCGAGACTCGGCTCGATATCGTTGTCGACTATTGAAACTGCCGCGTTCCTAGCTACAGGTAACATGAAGTGATTGAACATTATAATCCGAGTTAATTAATAAAGTGTTTGATTGCACCAACATTACCCACGAACGCCCACAGAATATGAAATTGAATAATGGATCCAATTAATAACGATTTCGGCGGAGCACCCAACGCCCCTGTGCTTTATGCTTCTCCGTTTTCTCTTATTCTCCGACATATATATGTCGGAAGAGTTGCCGAGTTAAAAATGAAGCGTCATCACGCGAGCGTTTGACATCTGTCCACTGCTGTCTTCATGTTGAACGCTTGGGTGGCGCTAATTGGGGGGAGGGGGGGGGGGGGAAACTGTTGTGAATTAATATTCACAACATTATCTGTGATTAAAAAATTTAACACAGTCTGTGGTTAAAACGGCATTTAAAATCTCCCACTTTTACAACGTATGCTCATTAACGAACTTGGCACAGCGAAATACACCTTTTACGAGCAAGCAGCAGTTTTCTTTATCGACTCTTTCAACCAGCGCCTGAATATCTAGATCCCGTCTGAAAATCATGTTTACCATACGCAGTACCTACACGTATACAAATTTCAACTATCGCGTCAATTTCCTTTGCCTTTTTTTTCGCTGGCAAATGCATTTAGACTCGAACCCCGACAGGTCAGGAGTGGCTCGGCGAGGGAGGACCCCTCACAATACCGACTAAAACGCAGCGGAACCCTCTTCGTCCATAAGTGTGGCACCAGGTGTTAAACTTTCGCATTCGTCCCTTGTATTTCAGATGAGTCCAACTAAGGTTTCAAGGAGTCGGGTGGAGGCGAGCAAGCACGTGCCGCCTAGTTCCCTGCCTCCTTCGGCGGTGAGGGGGAACCGCTACATTCGTCCTCTCTCTCGTCGTCGACTTCGTCGTCGTCGTCTTCGTCTCGAGACTACAGTCTCGCAGAAGTAGGAAACTCCAGCCCACATCCTATCATTGGAGCGTCGCACCTATTATGCACCCTAGCGAGAGATCACCGCCGATCAGCGCCACCAGGGGGTGACGTTGATATCCCCAATTTCCCTTGCCTGCGATTTTCAACTGAAATAAATGTTGTTGAAAAGTTGGAAAATATTTTTATGAATTGAATTTTAGTTTCTCGTTGATATAATATTTAGTCTGCTTCGTTATTTAACTTTTTGAACTTAGTTTAACATTTTGTTATGCGACACACAATAAACAGTAGATTGTAAATATTTTTTCATATATTCTTTTAAAAGTATTTGCTAATATAATCATTTATTTATTTGTTCAGAAATATTTTATATGTTGGTACAATTTTTGTGGTGTAATAAATGTTCAGCATGAGTGGCATGAAAATATAAACCTTATAAATGGAGGTCATAACATTATATCACTAAAAACAAATATAAAACAAAACAAATTTTAGTTAACACAATTATCATAATTGTAATATGTACATTTAAATAACACAATAGTTTTATAATCAAGAAAACAGTCTAAATTCAATCATATAAAATCTCTTATTGCAAAAATAAAAACAATAAATTATAATAAATATTCATCTACATCGTAAAAAGTTCTTGTTAGTAACCAAGTTTTTATTTTGTTTTTGAATGTAATTCTAATTTTATAATTTCTCAAGATAATTTTTTCAATTATTTGGTTATCATAAAGCATGTCTTTTTTAATATGTACTTGTAAAAGCCAACTTAATTATAACGACATTAATAGTTATGAACTCGTTATAAAATACACATAACTAGCCACTTTAGATCGGACGACCGGAATTTTTATAGCCGGCCACACAAAAAGCCGACATAAACCATCGGATTTGCTTTGATGTCGAAACTAATGATGCGAAGAATAGACGCGGAACTTCATGATGTTGAAACTTATAATACGGCAAAGGTCGAAAATTTTGAATGAAACATGGAAACTTGACTGCGAAAACACTTATGCGCTCTATATTCCCTAACATTTTCTTCCGAGGCATGGGAATCTAGTTCAGCACCAACTTTTCCGCATCAAGAAATATCCAATATTCATTTTTAATTGACCTGATCCGAGACCTGAACCCATCTTTTGCGAAACCGTCAACTCACTAAAGAAGGCAAATGAGAGGCAAAGTGAGGATGCGTCTAATGCTTTCCTCATTGTCAAGTGAGGCAGGATGTTAATAGGTGCAGGTATGTACTCTATCGGATCACTTTAGTGAAATGCAAAATGGGACCCGCTATCATCCAATCTTAGGAGGAGGATCTTATTAGGTATTCTGGTTACTTCAGAACCTCCTACACTCCTTATTGAAAGGATTTCTCTTTTTCCCAGCAAAAGAAAGGGGTCCAACCCCTCATGGTCTGTAGCTGAAAAAGCTTACCGCTGGACCAATGACCTACTCGTAGAACTATTTACTAACTGTAGAAAAGTAATTATAACACGAAACAAATACATAGTTCAAACAACGTTTATTGCTAAGTACCATAGACTAGAGAATTACAATCATAGACACAAGTGCCACAAGAAAAGGAAAACAAAGTTTATGATTACCATAAACTAATTATATTAACAAACATTATAGATTTGTAGTTTAATATTCCTACACTAACCAACCAATTAATTATTAGTCTAGATATCGGCTTGTGCTTTTACAAAGTCCAGGAGTCATGGGAACCCGAGTCTTTGGAGCGGAAGTAGGATTGGCATTCGAGCTTGGGGCTATATATGCAGTATTTAAGATTTCTTTCTATGGTTAAATAACCCCTTATGAAAATGTTAGAAACATAAATTAGATACGTTTATTTTATTTTGTTTGTTCTGGTTAATGTCTGAAAAAGATTTTGATGGGATACTGACATACATTTTGAAATCTTAAGACGATTCTAGAATAGAATCAAACGCCCTTGGAATTAGAAATAGTAAGTGGGTAGAAATGTATACAAATAAATACACGAAAACTGGTATTTTCCCTCATCGAGATTTTAATTTATTCTTATATCAATCTCCAGAGATACGCGTCAATAAATGCCTCCAGCAGATTTATAAAATTGGTACATAGTACCCAATTTCCCTAAGGATATATTTCTACAAAAACGAGTCGTTCAAAAATCATTTCTGTATTAATTGGACGAATACTATATCGTATAGATGTTTATCCATCAATTTTGCGGTCACGAGCGACAATGATTGAGAATTAAGTTTGTTTTAGTGATCGTAATAAAACATTTCAGCACATCTTTGTTTGATTGCTACCACCGAGATCTCCCTCCAGTCCATACTTAGACATATTAGGAGATGTAATTTCATTAATTTTGCATGCTGGGAATGGAATACAGAATCTCTACTAGCGACACAAATACTTAAAATAGTGCGCCAGGGAAGGCGTCAAATTTTAATGTTAATGTTGTTGGAATAAACCGTTTAAACATTTAAATTAATTTACTTGTTGAAATATTGTACTCACTGTAGAATTTCTGATTAAAAGAGCCAATCAACAGAACAATGTCGTTGTTAATGAAATGTTCAGTCTGTTTGTAAATTTATAATTACAGGAAAGCGAATTTTGAAGTCAATTCCCGGGAAAATGAGATCACTAATTAGTACAGTTGCCCATTTTGCTGAAGCGACAATTGATAATCAAAATAAAGGACGGCAGGGTCAAATTTACTTTCCGTTTAATAGGTGATGTCATTTATACAGTCAGTTAAAATACATTTTTAAGTTGATCCCTAGGTTACTATAATTCTTATAACCCAATCAGGGCAAATATACAAAATATTTATATGGGTATTGACTAATTTACAAACATCTTACACGCATCTTTATCTTAGTTTTTTTTTATTACGTCTTCTGCTGATCACTTACAGTTTTCCTATACATATTTATAAAAGTTGTATAATTTTTCCATCGTTAATAAATGTTTTTTTTATTATAACCAAACTTTCGTTGTTCTATAGATTGAAATCTAGCCTTACAGACTAATTAGTAACAATACTTTGACTTAATTTACCTAATATTTACTTGCATTATCTTAATCTAGAGTCGAACGATTATGCTTAGTTTACTTTAATGTCTATTGACTCAAAAGGATTTGTTATTTTAAGTCCCTTCTTTGTCCATGTGATATCCAGAAGTTTAGCAGCTTCGGAATTCACGTAATGGCGAAGTCTTTGGTGATGAGCTTTGGCAATTCTTTCGATGTAATTATTTAAAGAGCTCTATGTTTAGGTCCTTGTGAAGATCGCTATTTCTTATATACCAAGGTGAAATAAATGACAATCCATCAATCAAATGAATGACATTTGATCTTAAAGCTGTATTTTTTTAAAATAATAATTTATTTTTGGGAAGATTGAATGCTCAAGTTAAAGGTTTTTCTATGTAATTAGTTTTTACTCAATTTAATAAAGATAGATTTAAAATACTTTTATTTAAAATGCAAGGCAATATAAGATGAATTATATTAATATATAATGTATATAAAAGATTGTTCTTTATAATATTGATGATTTATGGATGAGACAAAGGCATGGTTCACAATAGATTGACATTTCCTTTCTAATACCGGAATTCCCTAAGATAACTTTGGACAAAGGATGCTTCGACCTTATTGTAATTCCTTTCTAATCCTTGTGATAGTAAGCACGAACAATTTCATTGACTTGTCATCTACAAATACATCTTTATATAATAGAGAGAGAGAGAGAACGAGTTGTATTCTATACCGTTAACGATACAATAAATGTATACATTAGTTTACAAGAAGACGGGATTATAGGTAGAGATTTCTACCTGAAAATCTTAGGGCTTGGAAATTTTATTATTTTATTGTAATCAACAGCTACTAATACCACAATATACGTACAGTTAGAGATATTATACAAAATAAGGCCACTTAAGATTACACATAGATAATAACAAAAAGAAGAATTAGACATAAAAAGTTGATAATATGACACATGAAGATAATAAATTATAAATAATAAATAAGTTATAAATTAATAATATGAAATTAAAAATTCACAACTGAAATTCGTCTGTGATGTGTATGCGTGTGCGTGAGTACGCAATTGCGTTTGGGGGGTGGAGGGGGATCCGTGCTAATCGTATCAAGACAGAGTTCTGGGCTTTAAATGTATTAGTTTTTGGTATTGCTAATAAGTGAGTTTTCCTAGGTCTAAATGACGACGCATTCGATGAAAGAGCTGATAGTAAGCTAGGACCATCGGTACGACCCGTTAGTATAGATTGAAGCCAGATAACATCACTACGGTTTCTTCTATTTTCAAGGGTGTAATTTAATGAATTTAATTGTCATTAAAATATTAAAAGTGTCGAAAATTAATATAAATAATTTACAGAAATCTCAAGTAACGTTAAAATTTAAAGTCATTAATTCAGTTTGGTTTTTGAATTTAATATTTAGAAAAGAGAATTTATGAAATATTTTTATTTTATATTTATTTTATATTATTAAATGACGAGTGGCATGTTAAAATGCCACATGTTATTCGTAAATATTAAAACTACCTAAAACTATTTAGCATCGCTGCACATCTTCGTGACTCTAATCACGCGTTTCATCTGTAAAAAAATTGCCCTCATGCACCTAAAGAAGTTTCACTTCAAAAGAATAATATCAGCCTTGGCTTCTCTGCTGAGCGCCTTCCCTTTAACCGCACTCCACGGCCGATTGTTGGACGAATACATATTAATAAATTATTGCGTTGTCATGTGTAAAATTTCAAATTAAACAGACATTTTAAAGTGTTCAAAAATCGAGAATTCATTTGCGTTACTTCTACACGAACTTACACGAGCAGCTAAAAAACCGTTTTAATAAATATGCACAAATAGTTGTTTCGTATTCAAATACTGTTAATATATTTCGTTCGGAAAGCAAATTATTTCTGTTTTCAATGTTATAATTGGGACTGAATGTCTAACAATTATTTGAATGGCTGAGTCCCAAATTTAAATCTATTCCAATGCTAAAGCTGACGTTTCATCTTACAAATTACATTATATTTGTTTCCATTTGTCTATTCAGAGTTACATATCTGTAAGTAAAATGACTGAATTTGTTACTATTGCGCCTTATATTTCAGTGTTAAATAATATATTGCAATACAACTCAATTCTTTCTAACTTAACTAAGTTGTAATATTTGCATATTTATATATTGAACAAGTTGGCTCTTGCGGTATCACCCATGTCTCTTAACTAGCCTATGATAGACAGATACTGCCGGAGGAAGCAGGGTTCTAGCAGCGCTTGTTTGCGCACGCCCACCTATCCCCGTGAATTCTCAGTCGTACACCCTGATGCCTCATTTATGGATGAAGAAAGCTCGCAGAGTTCCACTATAATTTAAACTTTTAATTATTTTATTTTATATTTTTTTTTATTTTGATAAGAAATGTTTCATTATAATTAGTGACTTTATCAAATTTAAAAATAATCTAAGAGACTATCTGTTAGAAAAAAGTTTCTACACACTAAATGAATATATAAGCGGGCAGATTGAGTATTCGTATGTTTAATAGGTTGCTTTAATCAATCTTACTACTATATAATAGGCACTCTTACATATAAGACACATGGATGCTTAAATGTACAGTTAAGAAATATATCAATGTCAGAAGTGCTTTGATTAAAGTGAGATTTTGGGACACTCTGATTTTTATGTGGTGAATAAAATATATTATTTGTTGACCCCTTAAATGACATAAAATGTTTTATATATATATTTTTAAAAATTCATTATTAAGTAGTTTTTATTAGACATGTTATGCATCTTCAATCATTTATAATAGAACTAGCAGACCTGGCGACTTGTTGCCGTGGCTAAGGTTTATGTTTAGAGTTTTTAATAAACGAATAATTTGCAATTAAATAATATTGCGACTATAAATTAAGATGTAAGATATCCTATCTTTTAAGATGGATCAAACTGCATACTGTGTGCAAATTTGATTAAAATCGGTTAAGTAGTTTAGGAGTCCATCGCGGACAAACAGCGTGACATGTAATTTATATTTATTAAGATTTAAATTTAAAAACTGTTTGAAAATAGAAAAGAATAGAATTAGTACACCGGTAAAATGATGAATGGTGGATGTAACAGCTACAACCGAATACATTTGTGAAATAAATATTAATATTATTATAATTTCTATAACGTGAAAATGTTTTTTAAAATTGATACTATAATCTGTATCCAATTACTGATTGGTATTGCAACCAATTATTGTATGATCCCAAGGGCGGTTAACACATAATATGTGAAGTTGATATATCAAATATTATAATAAGTGATCTAAAAAACGGGGGAAGTAATGTACACATAGACAATGTCATATAATATATCTGTTTAATTAGTATTTGTTCATTAAAAATAAACTTATTGTATTCTCAAAAAATCAGTGTGTTTTTGTACTTCGTAATAAATGGTCGTCAACATGTTTTCTCTCTTATTCACACATCGCGCCATAATATAAAAGGTTATAATAAAATAGAGCCTTACTGACGGTTTACTAATTCAAACTATGATAGCCTTCCCAAGTTCAATCGCCTCACTCAGTTGCTATGATTACTCAAGAAGTTTCCTCCCACAACTGCTTAATAGTAAATATATTTTCTCTCGGTACGTGCTATCACCGCCAATCTAATTGAAAAACTTCTGACAAGGGTTAACACTCCACTCATGCCCATATCCCGTAAATTGTTGTATGTTATTACGCTCAGTGTCAAAACTGGCTTGTTTATAGCTGTTAGCATTCCGCGATTACGGTACAGCGTCCGACATTTTGTACAGGTAAGATATTCTTGTACGTTATGGGTGACTTTGCAGGGAAAGGAAAAAAGCCGTATCCTCCAACATTTATGGACGAGGTTTTTAGGTGGACCAATTTTATTTTCATCAAAGAATTGAACAACTATTAAATTAAGGAATTGATGGGTTTATATGTTAGAGTTGTGTGAACATCTGAAAGAGTTGTAAAATAACAGGTTTAAGATGCACTTTTAAATATCCTGAAGCTTTTGGATGATTGAAGTTCTTATATATCAAATCAAGTCAAAATATCTTTATTCAAGTAGGCATATTACAGCACTTTTGAATCGTCAAATTATATTTTTTTTCCACGCTCTGATTCTAATATACGTCTGATGATGGTACTCAAGAACGGCTTAAAATCTAAAGTTACGAGGGTTTCTTTGCGCTCTGATCCGAGAAGAACCCACAACAAACTCCGTCGGGTTTTGTTTTTTTTTTGTTACAATAATCATTAAAATAACATATTAGGTTACTATATTTTAATTAAAATTAGAGACCAGATGTTTCTATCGTCTAAGTACTCTTGCAAATTATAATACGATTTTTCTATCAACTTTCTTTTAACAAAGACTTTGAATTTATTAATTGACATATTTAGAACGTCTTGTGGGAGTTTATTATAGAAACGTATACAGTTACCCTTAAATGAGTTGTTAATCTTATGCATCCTACTAGAATCCTAGAATCCTAGAATTTATAACATATAAAAAAAAGTTAAAAGTGTGTGCGTACTTCTTTACATTTCCGAGAAGTACAGGGAGGGAAAATGGAAGATATGTAAGGAATTTAACGAATTTAATTGTCATTAAAAGTGTCCAAAATTAATACAAATTTATTGAAATCTCAAATCACGAACTGGTTTTCAATTTTAGAAATTATTAATTAAATTTTGTGTTTGAATTTAAAATTGAGAAAAGAGAATTTATGAAATAGTTTTATGCAAAATATATATTAAATTACTAAATGACAAGTGGCAAATTAAAATGCCACATGTTACTTGTAAATATTATAACTACCTAACCGTCAAACGAATGAGCATAAAAAAACGCTGCACATCTTCGTGACGCTAATCACGCGTTTCATCCCTAAAAATTTTGCCCTCATGCGCCTAAAGAAGTATCCCTTTAAAAATATAAAATTGTATTTTCTCTCTACTATCTTCAAATATAGGAAATCGATTATCTTATGTGCATGACCTTATTTATATATATAAATTACGTGGTACGTTTTTTGACCGCGATGGACTCCTAAACTACTTAAATTTTCTTAAACGATTTCATTTTCTTTAATCAAATTTGCACACAGTGTGCAGTTTGATCCAACTTGAAAGATAGGATATCTTATATCTTCGTTTATAATCATAACATTACGTTATTGCAAATTATTTGTCTATTAAAAACCTTAAAGGGAAACAGCCACAGCAACGAGTGGCCAGGTCTGCTAGTATATATATATGTCGGAGTGCAATAGTCTGTGGATGGCTGGTGCCATCTGTCTATCGGCATGGGGCAGAGTCAATAAGTAGCAGTCCGGCGCGTCTCTCGGCAGTTTTTCGAGTGGCGCTCGACCGGAGCGGTCGACTTTTTGAAACTGTCGCGTTCCAAGCTATTACTGTAAATGAGTTTGTGTAAATTGATATCGGGAACATTAAGTGATTGAACATTATAATTTGAGTTAATTAATAAAGTGTTTGATTGCACTAACATTAACCACAAACGCCCACGGTATAAGAAATTACAATTTACGGATTTCATTAATGACGATGTCGGCGGAAAACCCTACGTCCCGATGCTTTTAAGCGCTCTTTCTCTCTTAATCTCCGACATATATATGTCTATATATATTATTTCACATTTCTTTCCCATGTATAAATGAAAAGTTATAGCGTTACAATGAACTCCTTATAATAACATATTATCTTTATGATTGTCAACCTAACTGAAATATTTAGTAATTATTATATTACTGTAGCAGCTCGTGATTAAATAGAAATTTGATTAACTCGAAGTTATTTTACGATGGGATTTTCATACGAAACTCCAAGAAAAACTTAATCCTTTAAATGAAATACAAAAGTCTTTCAAATTGAGTCAACAATTTACTCTCGTCTATTGTTTTGCTGCCTACAAAGTAATATAGCTACGAAATTCCTTTCCCAAAGTATCGCTCTCATGAGATACAAAGATTAAGTACTCAATAAGACACTCAAGAAGTTTCCTACTTCAAGTTCTCCGCAACAAATACATCTTCTCATAATTAGGATTATCATGCTAACCTAATTGTGCTTGTGACAAGGGTTGCTACTTAACTCGTGTGTTCCCATTAAGTAGTTTAATCATAAACTATATAAAAATAAATACCGAATATGTTATGATAAAGTAATGTGAAGACCGAAAGACCATATGGCCTTGTTGATCAACTATATCGTTATAAAGGCCACTCCATGAACATAAAGGAAGGAAAATATAGTCTAAAAGTGGTCATAGTAACGCAAAGAAGGTAATGTTAAAAAAGTCATCCAAAATAGACGTGCCTGAGAAATTAGAAAGAAAATTCACCTGATATTGACTAAAAAAATGTAGTAGTAGTATAATAAATTAATAATGTTCCATTTATATAAACTCATAATCACTAAGAACGCAAAAATGAACTTAGGGGCTCCACATGATCATTTAAGGAATAAGGATATCTGTATAATAAAGAATTTTGCAAAGAGATCTAATTAAAAGCTGGATGTGCTAGTAGTACCAGCTAGATAAACACGCTTTTAAATTACAAAAGTAAAAATTATAACTTATTAACAGTATTATATATTACTGTTAATTACGGCGGCCTTATGTAGTGCTTCTTCCTGGCAAGCCCACTGAAAAATCTGACTGAGTGGTATAGGTTAGGTTAGGTTAGGTTAGAAATTTAGTAAAAATTCAATAAATAACTTAGTTGGAGATAATATAATATATAAAAATTTATATAATATAATAGATTAGCATATACATATATATACATACATACATACACTGATACACATAAACAAAGTACAAAAATTTACAATTAAAAATTAAAATTGTACATTCTGACAAACTTTTTTGTACGCGTCTTTTAAAACTGCCCAATGACTGGGCATATGCCCGTGAGCTGCAAATGGGCATATTTAATTTATGATAGACATAAATGAGATTTGCGTTGTAAAAGGAGATTTGCGTTCTTTCAAGTATATAGGAGTACAGGGGTGGTATAGAATGATATAAAGAAGAGAGAGAAGATGAATATTACGAAGTTGTCGTATCGGCAGCCACTGAAGTCGGGATCGAAATTGTGATACGTGATCATATTTCCTTAGCCCAAATATAAACCTAATACTAATATTGTGTAGGCGCTCTAACTTATTAAATAAATTGTCTAGTAAGTAACTTTAAAAGGCTTCGATAGATTTATAAAGACGAATCACAGAAAATTGGGTTTTTCTATGTATTCCCGAAATCTAGGCTGTAAAACAAAGTGATCGTTTTAAACTATTATTGCCTTTGAAAATAGCGCAATTAAGCTTATTTACTTATCTTTTGCTTTGCTTTCGTGATTAAAATCTTTTTTGCATTGAAATTAGAATTTTACAGCTCGCCTCGTCAATATGTTGACAAGTGTTTTTATCAACGTCACTGATCCATTCTCAGATATTACATTAATACCTATGGAAGTTTGGCGCTAAGACTTAAACAAATAAGCATTATTCGCGCATTATTCGCGCATTATTGTAAATTAATTTGACTTTCCATCCTCGTATCCAATTTTTGCAACGTAACGCCAGAATCTATCAACATAACTATTTGTTTGCTATACTATATTTGGAGTTACTTGTAATCAAACCAAAGTTTTCACGTTTACTATGGGGTTTCGATTATTGTTAGATGAAAAAACAGGCTTGGTGAACTATTTAGGTTGGTATGATGTCTTTCACAGCAAACGAGACCAAGAGTATGCTCATTGAATGCCTGTGAAGTACAATTTAACTCTTAATATGCTTATAATATAATAGCATTACTTTTATAAAATATATTTGTTTTTACAATTATTTAAACATTTCATCCGGTCTTATTATATCATATAATATTCTAATCATATCAAAAGTTTTATTCAAGTTTCCTTATTTTGTCAAGGACGGTCACGGTAGTTTTGTTTGCTGATGGCACTTCTTTAATATTCAAAGTTAAACGACAACAAACAGATTTTGACGGCGTAAACAACTCACTCAGTAAAGTAGTACAATGGTTTGAAGCAAACAATTTATTACTCAACGGGAAAGAAACAAAATGTATTAAAATCATACTGCCTAACGTAAAGAAAGTGAAAACCATTGTTAAACTTAATAATAATAATAATAAATCTTTATATCAGACCATAAGACCATATAACATGTTAATTTTTCTTAGACCTACGTTAGTACAGTGTGTTGGTAACAGTGTACTTAAACTAGGTTAGTACTTAAAAATAAATTTTTTCTTAATCTACACTTAACCTACACAGAGCCCACACTCATTCCCCTCGTGCCTGTGTGTGCATCGTTCCAGGACCTCCAGAAGGGGCCATCCATCCTGTTCGCCAACACGCTGAGGAGGGTGTTGCCGCTACTGGCAATTCGGTTCATCATGGACGCGGTCCGTTTGCTTATGATCGCATAGAAGTCATCTACACGAGCATCCGCAAACATCCCCGATGCACTGCAACTTCGCGGCTTTTTTAGCACCGCCCTCAGCGCGTTATTGTACTGTACTCTCAGGGCGCCGTATGCTCGCTTTGTATAGTCGATCCATAGACTGCACGTGTAAAAGGACTGGCAATAAGCACGAAATAATATTAGCTTAACCTCTCCTGTACAGCGCGCAAATCTACGGGCTAACATTTAGCCCCGGACCGGATAATGAGGAACTTGATCTTGTAGATAGTACCGTTTTTTTAGGCATTACGTTAAATAGTAAACTACAATGGGGGCCCCATATAAGAGAGTCTATCGAACAGGCTCATCTCTGCTGCTTACGTGGTTAAAAAAATTCGCCGTCTTACGGACGTTGAAATCGCCAGACTAGTCTATTTCAGTCACTTTCACAGCATTATGTCATATCGACGGCCTCGCTGGCGCAGTGGTGTGAGTACTTGCCTTGCTAGCAGAGGTCCCGGGTTCGATCCCCAGTAGGACGACTTTAGGAAATTGTATTTTCTAATTTGTCTGAGTCTGGTCTGGTGGGAGGCTTCCGCCGTAGCCAATTACCACCCTACCAGTAAAGACGTTCCGCCAAATAAAAGAGATTTGAGTTTCGGTACAACGCTGTGTAGAAAAGTGAGGAAACCGTAAGGGGTATGTTGCCTCTTACCAGAATAGCGCGCTGCCATCTTAGACTGTATCATCACTTACCATCAGGTGAGAGCACAGTCAAGCGCTAAACTGTAGCCATAAAAAAAGTTATGTCATGTGGTATTTTACTTTATGTAATGCTGCTGATATAGATGCAATACTTGTACTGCAGAAAAGGGCTGTTTGTGCGATTTATAATATGGGTCCAAGAGAGTAGCTGAGAAACAAATTCAGAGCAGTGAAAATAATTACAGTTCACGGCGTATATATATTAGAAAACTTGTTGTACGTTCATAAAAATATTGACTCTTTTACAAAAAAAAGTAAATGCACCTCTTTTAACTTAAGAAATATAAATAAAATTACTGTTAATTCTAGCAGGTTACATAAAATTGACAAGTCATTCAAGGGTAACTATATACGTTTTTATAACCAAGCTCCTAGAAGAAGTTACAAAGATGTCTCCGAGTACATTTAAATCTTTCATTAAAAGAAAGCTAATAGAGAAATCATTCTATAATTTGAAAGAATACTTAGAAGACAAAAAGCGTGGGAGTGAACGACGTGGGAGCTCTATATATATTTTGATATAGAATAAATTATAAATATATATTGTAATGATGATAACATAAAAAAATAACGGACACCCGTTTGAGTTTGTTGTGGGTTCTTCTCGGAGCAGGGCGCGAAGAAACCCTCGTAACTTTAGATTTTAAGCCGTTCTTGAGTACCATCATCAGACGTATATTAGCATTAGAGTGTGGAAAAAATATATAATTTGACGATTCAAAAGTGCTGTAATATGCCTACTTGAATAAAGGTATTTTGATTTGATTTAACATCAAATGATCTTAGTGAAATAGACAATCTGTTAGTTAATTATAAGTTTCCTTTTTAACAGGTTGAAATATTTTGTTTCAGTAAAGCGGTTGAACCCCTAGCCCATTTTTAATGGTATATTAATATTAATATCCAATTTTATCGCTGCACGAATGGAAAAATAAATAAAATATAACAATGAATAAGCGATGAAAAGGAAAAATTATTCGAAGCAGGGGCTGATTGTAGGGCGGGATATACGGCATATAGCGGAAAAATAGAACATCCGCAAGGAGTGAGAAGAAATTTTCCAGAATAACAATTATTTACATGTTACAAGATATGTTCATTTTGTAGGTGTACTTCTGTGGGAAAATAATATTTAAATTCTTGTTTATATTTACACAAATTTAAAACATTAGGTTTCCGAGACAGAGGGAGGGAAAAAGCAAGATATGCTAGGAATTTAATGGTCATTAAAATATTAAAAGTGTCAAAAATTAATACAAATTATTTATTGAAATCTCAAACGACGAGTTGTAAATAAAAATGCCACATTTTTTTTGTCGATATTAGAAATTTAGAAAAAAGAGCTTATGAAAAATAGTATATTAAATTATTAAATGACGAGTAGCATTTATAACCTTTAAACGAATTAGCATAAAAACGCTGCACATCTTCATGTCGCTGATCACGTGTTTCATCCGTAAAAACTTTACCCTCATGCGTCTAAGGGAGTTTCACTTCAATAAATATTATTTTTATTACTTTAAAACAATAGACGTTAATGACTTAATAAATACATTACATAGTTGAAAGGCTCCAGACCATTGTACAAGGGCTTTGCAAACCTCTGTTATTGGGAGGAGAAGTTGAGAAAAGAAGACAAAATATGTGTGTGCGTGTGCAGAGGGATTGAAAGTTTATGCATATTTGAGTGTTTATGCTTTAATTATGTTATGTTATGTAGGTTTATGTTATCAATGGTTCAAAATGCAGGTAAAAGTTTATTAAAATATTAGCTTAACCAAAGTATAATTAAGCTAGTGGAGATAAAACATTATCTCCACTAGCTGCGGAAACGTCACCGAGGTGGGAGAGTAGAAGATGAGGAAGCTGTTTGACAGCAAAGCTTTAAGGCTGCGGCGATTTTGTTTTAGTTCCAAGTAAGGGATTACATTAATCATCATATAATTCCTTGCTTTTTTTGAGTTGAAAATGGATTGTTCGACCTTTTTAACCTCTAAACACAAGAGGTAAGAATCCACATTCATTAAACATGAAATATTGAGTACAAGCCTTTTAAAAAAATTTCCTAGGTGATACAAAAGGAAAAAATAAAACAAATAAATATGGTACTCGTTGATAACTGTTTTACAAACGGTTAATGTAAATCTAACATTTTTATGGGCATGTATGCGACAATCGTATGTAACAATAGCTTATTAATGGCGCATTTATAGAAACATGCTTTCGCTTTCAGATGGATGGTATGTGAAGCTTTGTTCAAGTACGCTCAAGACTGATTAACGGAATATATTTATTCCATAACATGCAATGAATTGATGAATTTTCAGACATCCGATGATAATATTAAAGACCACGACTCACAATCTGAAGTAACGAGGGTTCCTTCGCGTCTGTTCTGAGAAGAGCCAACAACAAACTCAGTCGGGTGTACGATTTTTTCTCATCATTATAACATTTTTAATTTTTCCTATTTCGATAAGAGCAATTCATTCGCTCCCATACTGTATATCTTTTAAGCAGTCCTTCAAGTTAAAGAACGATTTCTCAATTCGTTTTCTTTTAATAAAAGATTTAAATTTATTAAATAACATCTTTGTAACTCTAATTTATAGCCAAAATACACCATTAGAGTATTTGACTTTTTTTCCACATTATGTTTTAGATTTAATACGCTGCAGACATTAGGATAATAGGAGAACACCTAGAAATGGTTCGCAAAATATTTTAGGTGCATTTAATTAATTACTCATAAAATTTAAAATGATAATCTAACCTGGTATAAATACGTATGTTTTATTTAAAGTAAATGTTTAAGATAAAAGTATATTACTAAAGACGTCAATCAAGCTAACCTTATTACTCAGAATTTCTACGCCCAAGCTTAGTTCGAGATTTTATTTGGCCAAAGTATTCAGCTCATTTCCGATTTAAGAATTCTTTTTATATATATTTGCATTAATGATTTAACCTTACTCTGACTCAAGACCACGTTTGATTATACCCAATTCCCTTTCTATAGCGACTTTCTATTAAGAACTAAAAATAATCTGAAATAGATTTTAAATTCGCTTAAAGTATTTAAAAATACGCATTTCATAGCTAATCATATTACCACTTAAACGTTATTGCAAAGAAAAGAATTTAATTTGAATTATTATATGCCTGTTACTTTAAGAATTAGTTTTATCGAAATATATGTAGCTATGAAAATTTTACTTAGATTAAGGCTTCGCAGCTAAAATGAGGTTTTGAGATACGTGTACGAAAATCTTTAAAAAAGTATCCACTTTAGAAAACTCCATTAATAATTATCCAAAAAATACTTTTATAGTAATTAATTACTTTTATATTTTTTTATTAATTTTATATAAAGTCATGACTACCATTGATAAAATATACACAAGAAGATGACGAATTTAAGAAGTATTTCAAATGTCCCTATTTATAAGTGCCCCTAAGTATATTTTTGGGCTATAGAGTAATGTTCATTCTATAACAATCTCCTAAATTCGTCTTAACATTTTAAACAGTGCTCTACATTTAGGAAATATTATTGGATGTGTAAATGTAGCTATATGATCGCTTATTACAGATTATATTTAATAGAATTTCGACCGCAAAATGTGCAAAAATGATATCGTAAACACAATTCAAACAAATTATCCTGAATATTAAGAATATCGAACAGAAAAACTATTATCCGTCGAAGAATCTAACGGTATAATTTCAATTAATTTAAAGTAATGTCAGTTATATTCTAAGTACAATGTTTTAATGTATACTCAGATGGTTTTGAAAGAAAATCATATAGATAGCGACTGTAAATTATATCAGTAACAATCCATAAAACTTTTTACAACTTACTTCGAGTAAAAATAAAAATTCCACAGCATTTTCCAAACTTTTCACAGATCTATCACCAACCCACAAACAAAACACGAACTAATTGAGATATTTCTGTCAACACTCAAATTTCTTCCGACATCGAACAGTTTTAAATTTCGTCGCGTAACAATTTACGAGTTCATTGAAACACGTCCCGGCTTCGAAACGAACTGGAGACATCTAAAAAATCTGAGTCCTGGAAGCTTATTGCCATGCCTCTCCGTGTCAGAGCTTTAGATGAATTCAGTGTTATGCAAAGTTTTACCTTATTTCCTATCCAATAAGATTTAAATATCAAAATATCCATATAACCTTTTTACACTGGCTGGTACAGATAGGGGAAGAAGCACAGATGCTGCACGCATGCGCATTTGTACTAAACCAACACACACGTATAATTATTTAGTTGTGTGTAAATGAATGAAAGGCGATGTTACATTGTTTGAGTCCGCACTGGACGCTATTGTTCTAGTAAGTGTTCGTTGGTTTCTTCCCTGGAGGCAAATACTAACACTTCTAGTGGAAAATGTTAGGTCGCTTGAAGCTCGACTTCTAGTACTACTAAATGTCACTAACATAAATGTTCTTTGTGTAATGTTCCTTTGTTTTCAAGCAACTGCACTTTTAAAAGTGTAACAGTTAATAAACTTACGTGCGTTAACTTTTTTAAACTCAATTTATGTCTTTGTATAGATAAATAAAATATTTTGACAGCCGAATGAGATTAATGGTGCGAGGATTCACTTCGCTAGAAGTCTCAGGTTCGATTTACAGGGGGCAAAATAAAATATTTGGATTCCACAGTGATAAAAACATTACCAATTACAACCGGTAAATTAACTCAGACCGCATTACTTATTATTGTGTGATGAAATAGATTTTTAACTGAGAAGACTCGTTCTAAAATATTTCAAAACTTATTATCAAGTGTAATTTTGTTCCAGTAGTAGTCTGTAACATATTAATAAAGTCGTTCAAAGCTCGTGTCATGTTTCTGTCTATAGGCCTGCTCGATATTTGTTATGGAGAAGGCTGTTAAAAGTTTGATATATGAAACATATACAACAATATATATACTTTGGACTTCGATTCGGCCGTGGCTATTTACCACCCTACCAACAAAGAAGTGCCGCCAAGCAACAAATTTTCGCTCCGGTACGATGTTGTGTGGAAATCATCATTATAGTTTTGGGAGAATAATTACACAAAAGAACACAGCAGAATCCAAAATAGTTTATATATTCTTATGTAAAAAAGCGAGTACTCGCTTCATTTACACAGGTGCCTAGTTTGACTATCGGATATACTCGTATTTAAAAAATTATATTTTCTAATTGATTTGAGTCTGGACTTTTAAAGATCATTAGTCGTGGCTAGTTGCAACTCTACTGGTAAGTAAAAACATTGTGTTCCAGTACTAAGCAATATACCTTGTAATGATACCAAACCAGTCTGGACTGGAAGGCTTCGGCCGTGGCTAAATACCACCCTACTAGTAAAGATGTACCACCAAGCAAGAAATTTGCGCTCCGGTACGATGCTATGTAGAAATCATAAGAGGTAAATTGCCTCTTACCAGATTAGCGCGCTTCCACCTTAGACTATATTATCACTTAGTATCAGTTGTGATCACAGTAAAACGCTAATTTGTCAGTAATAAAAGAAGTGTACAAATTAAATAATAATGTAAAGAAATTGTAACAGCCACTTGTGAAGGAATGTTGCGTTGCTTTATTAAAAGAAATTATGAAGTTAATCTTCATTAACAAAGGAGACAAGGTTGTTTAATAAAAGTTGTAAGTTTAATAAAAGGAGAAGAATGGACATTGAAGGGATATAGAAGAGATGGAAGGATCATTTTGAAAGTTTGTTTGAAAGAAATGAAGCAGAGGTAAATATGGCCTCTGCGGATAGCAACGAATGTAAGACAAGTGATAGCCATATTAGTATGGATGACATCATGAAAGCGATAAAAGGTATGAAATCAGGTAAGGCTGCTGGGTATGACAGAGTGTCAGTCGAGATGCTGAAGGCTGGCCGCGGGATTGTGGTAGCTCAGCTGTACTGCCTTTTCAATATATGCTGGGAG
The DNA here is from genome assembly GCA_015832385.1 of Elymnias hypermnestra. Taxonomy (NCBI): domain Eukaryota; kingdom Metazoa; phylum Arthropoda; class Insecta; order Lepidoptera; family Nymphalidae; genus Elymnias; species Elymnias hypermnestra. The sequence continues at coordinate 2,439,648 of JACTOM010000117.1, read as the reverse complement.
AAAGGTCAAGTCCCAAGAGATTGGAGCAAGGCCGTAATTGTCCCTCTATATAAAGGAAAAGGGTCACAGCAGGAGTGCAAAAATTACCGCGGTATCAGCCTTCTTAGTGTCGTCGGCAAATTGTATGCAAAGATATTGATTGAAAGGGTGATTAATGAAACTGATGAGAAAATATGGGACGTGCAAGCGGGATTTAGAAGAGGAATGGGATGTACGGATCAGGTCTTTTCTTTACGGTGCATAACTGAAAAATGTTTGGCTAAACACCAAAAAGTTTATTGCGCGTTCGTAGATTTAGAAAAGGCCTATGATCGAGTGGTGAGGAATGAGCTGTGGTCAACGTTATCTACGTATGGGGTGAGCGGTTGTCTGATCCAAGCATTGAAGTCTCTCTATGAGGGTTCTAGTGCCTGTGTCAGAATAAACGGAGCGTACACGGAGTGGTTTCCTGTCGAAAGAGGTGTTCGACAGGGATGTGTTGCGTCACCATGGCTGTTCAACCTTTTCATGGATAAATGTTTGACAGATTTAAAAGAAAGTATGTATGGGTTAAGAATGAATGAATTACTCATCAAATGTTTACTCTACGCTGATGATCAAGTAATACTTGCGTCATCCGCTAACGAGCTTCAGGAGATGCTAAATATTATGAATGAAGCTTTGAAAGGGAAAGGAATGAAAGTGAATGTAAACAAAACGAAAGTTATGCTTTTTGAACGAGATGAATCTATGATGAATGGCAATATTTTGATAGATGGGGAACAAGTGGAAGAGGTGAAAGAATTTGTATACTTGGGATCTAAATTTACAAAAGATGGAACATGTGAAAGTGATATCGAAAGGAGAGTGAATGCAGGGAATATGGTAAATGGTGCTCTGCATGCTTTTATGAATAGCCAGATGGTGTCTCAAAGGGCTAGACTGGCAGTGCATGCTGGAGTGTTGGTGCCAACACTTATGTATGGTAGTGAAAGTTGGGTATGGCAGAAGAATCACAAAAGTAAAATAAATGCGGTAGAGATGAGAGCGTTGAGAAGCATGAATGGATTAAAACTGAGTGACAGAGTGAAGAATAGTGTGATAAGAGAACGTTGTGGTATAAAAGAAGACGTAGTGACTAAAATTGAGAAAGGTATGCTTAGATGGTTTGGGCATGTAGAGAGAATGAATGAAAGGAGACTGGACAAAAAGGATTTATGAGTCAAGAGTGAATGCGAAAGTTGGAAGGGGAAGACCAAGGCGAACGTTCCTGGACCAAATCCAGGACATTTTAAATACCGGCCAGGTCAAGAGTACTCTAAACCGACGAACTTGTATGAAAGGTTTAATGAGACTGAAAGAAGCAAAGGAGATATGCAAGGATCGTGGCAAGTGGATGGATGTTGTCTCTGCCTACCCGTATGGGAATTAGGCGTGATGCTATGTATGTATGTACAAGGTTGTCGCAATGGTTGCTAACGAAACGGCTCTCCGGCTCCAATGGAGGAGGCCAGAAAGCAGGGTATGTATATTTGCGCATCACGTTCCCCCTGCATGAAGCATCAAAGTGAGGCAGTTGCATCCAGGGTGCCAGAGTGGATTGCATAGGCGAATATCTGGTTCTTCACCAAATTTTAGCAGATATTCTGACATTTCATTGAGTCCTAAACTCCCAAAGTGGGTTGCGTCGATGTTAAATTAAATTAAATTATATTTTGTTATCCCTTTTGTCTGATATAATTTTCTTATTGGCCTCAGTGAGATTACAGTCAAACACTAATCTGTACGCAAAAAGATCCTTTCATATCTATAAAAATAATAGGTTTAAAGTAAGTCTACGGTAGGTTTAAACGATCATAACGGAAATACAGAGAAAGCCATATTGTTCAGTGATTTAGCAGTCCAGTATAATAGCGAAAGCTGCTTAGAAGTTATAGGATGATTATACTCGAATAAGTCGACAGGTTTACGTGCTTTTCGGCTTACAATCAGGTATATATCTCTGACAAGCTTTATTATATTATTTTTATATGTTGCTGTTAACAGATTTTAACCTGAACGCTTTAAATAGTATTTTTATTTGATTTATTAACATATATCTAAGGTTATTTCAATATTACAAAGTCACCTCGTGTGATTTGTGTACTAAACCGAGAACGCAGAAACTAGGAAAAAGAGAACACCTTAGTGCCAGCGAAACCGTGTTTAGGTTTTAACACAAGAATATATCAACTATATTGGGTACTGGTGTGTTTTTTTTTGTAATTATTCTAACAAAACTCCTATGCGAGAGGAGACCTGTTACTAGCAAAGGGGAGTTAAATCGTAGTCGTCGTCGCTTCAACTGATGGACGTCCACTGCTGGACATAGGTCTCACGTAATGATGTCCACAAGGCCCGATCTTGCGCCGCCTGGCTCCAGCGGCTACCGGCGACCCTCTTTATATCATCGGTCCACCTTGTGGGGGATCTGCCTACACTGCGGCGTCCGGTGTGGGGTTTCCACTCCAGCACCTTCGGCCTCCAACGTCAATCGGTCCTTCGGACTATGTACCCCACCCATTGCCACTTCAGATTCGCGATTCGTAGAACTACTTTGGTTCTACTACGGATCTTTTCATTTCTAATTCGATCACGTAGAGAAACTCCGAGCATAGACCTCTCCATCGCACGCTAAGTGACTCTGAGCTGCCGCATGAGGCCCATAGTCAGGGAGTTATATGTTATTGTGTAAATGTACAGGATGATATTGTAATACGTTAATAAATTAAAATATAACTAAGTCACTTTCTATAATGTCGTATAAGGATCTTTTATTACTTTAATTTTAAGTGTTTTATTTTAATCTGGGGAATGATAAAAACAATTCGGTAATCCATTTTTGGTTAAATCGGAGAAAATCCAATTAAATAGCTTAAATAGCTCTGTCGGGTTTTGAATTTTGAAGCAAAGCTGTTATAAAAGTGTCAGAAAGGTTTAAAAATTAAAGGGAAAGTTATATGTAAATAATTAATAAAGTAATCCTCCAAAAATCGTATGTGTATCATTGTTCACGAGGAGTAAGGTAAACTTCTTATATAAGCTCTATTATATGAAATTCTACAATATACTTTATTTTAAATTCTCCTTATATAAGTATTTTCTTTAATAAAAAAAATTAACTATAAATAGTTAAAATCCAACAGATATTTACTTATACATTTTGTTACAAAAACGTAACTCACATAACTTGTAACGAAAACTTTTTCTACTGTGACTTAAGAAGTTTCATTTCAAAAACGCTACAAATGTCTTATACAAATAAAATGTGTTTAATTTTAGAAAACCATTACCAAAATTAACGTCTGGCATCTAATATTACAAAATAAGTACAATCTGTCGTAAGAAACACATTTCATATGATATGTTTGACTCTGTGTCATCTGTCATTTTCAAGACTTTGAACGTAAACCCTGTTCAGTGAATGATTTTTAGACTGTACGATAACCACGACTTCAGAACGATATCCACAAGTCAAAATATGTATACAATATTTTATATTACTCAAAACAGTCAGACTGCCTCATTGGTCTAGTGGTTAGCATGGTGACTACAGACATGAGGTCCTGGGTTCGAGTCCCGGGTCGGGCCAATTAAAAAAAAACAATATTGAGTTTTCTATTAAGATTTTCTCAATATTTGCCCGAAGTTGGGAAGTTGGCGGTGTGCCCCCGTGCCTCGGAGAGCACGTTAAGCCGTCGGTCCTGCGCCTGATCTCTCTCCGGTCGTGTCGGATTCCTGTCACATCGGACAATGAGAGTGAAGGAATAGAGAGTACACTTGTTGTGTACTATGCCTGCCAATCCGCAGTGGAGCAGCGTGGTTGGTCTATGCTCTAAAAACCCTCGCTCCTTGGAGTGAGGAGGCCTGTGCCCAGCAGTGGGCCGTTAATGGGCTGCTTCTTACTTTACTTACTCAAAACAGGCCCAGACAGAGCCCCTCCTGTAGCGATATCATGAGGTAATATAGGAAAATCCGAATGGTATTAACAATTTAAATCGTTATTAAATCCACTTAAACACAAAAAGCTCAACAAAATCGGTCCAGTTTCAAAAGTTCAGTCACATATACAAAAAAGAATTACACACATTAATATATCTAGTATATGAAATCCTTGTGTCACAGTTTTAGTTTATATACTCGTTCGAAACGATTTTGATGTAATTTTATATGTATGAGAATAGGTTTATAACTAATTTGGTTATTTTTTTATGGTGTAGTATTAAAAAATACATCTAGCCCTCAATTTATACCCTCCTATCACTAACCTTTACTTTTTACAGCGATAATAGTTATTATATGGCAAACAAACGTTTAATAAGCTGAGCCTAGTGGTGTTCCACGCTTATTTCCTAAACGCGTGCAAATATAGTAAATATGGAGAATACCGGATTGACTTATCAAAACTGAGCTATTCTTTAATCAAACTACAATGATACAAAAAAGGTTCATCAAAATAGGTTCAGATGTTTAGGAATAATTTAGCCACATACAAATATAGTGTGTGTGTAGTCCTTGTTTGCGTGATAATTTTTTATTGGGTAGAATTCTTTGTTGGCAAGTCTTTATTAATCGGCTCGATTTGTCAATCTAAATATGCACAATAAATTTTATCTATATCGGCCCATTCAGGAGAAGTTTAATGACATACACACGTACAAAAGAATTATATAACTTGGACTCAAATAGTTTCCTGAAAACCATAGATATCTAGCTGGACAGAGTCCACTGGCGCGCGCGTTTCTAACTATAACTGTTAATGTATTTCCGTATGTATAACTGTTGATATCGGGAATAATGGATGATTGGACATTATAAATTGAATTAATTAATGAAGTGTTTAATTGCACTAATATTACCCACCGACGCCCACATCTTAGAGGTTGAATTGTGGACCCCACTAATGACGATGTCGGTGGGAACTATGGTTCTCCGACATATATATAAAGATGAAAAAAATTGGTTCCAATACAAACTTACAACCGCAATTTCGTCCCCTTCAACTTTTCTTTTGTCAACAAATTTGTTTTGGAAGTGAAAGCGTAACCGACAGACTGACAGATTCACTTTACTACATATTTACAATATGAGTAAAAAACAATATAAATGCTTGAAAATCGTTACGTTGTCGGCTTATAGAAAAATAACTATTTCAACAAGCGAGGTGTCTGTCGTTTCACGATCGGCCATGTTTATAATAAACATATTAAAAATAGCCATTACCGTTTTATTTGTCGAAACTAATATGGTTCAAGTAAAATTATTACACGGAAGTATAAAAATTTGATAAATTTCACTGCATATTTTATTATTACGTAACAATTTATATCTAAACTGTAAGTGGAAGTTTTTGAAAAGAAAATAAAATTAAAGGGAAAATGTAACAGAAAAAAAATTAAAGCATTAAATATCTATAATAATAATATAATATATTTCTTTATTTTAGCAACAACGGCTCAATGGGGTTAGTACACACAATACTTATAACTATGTTAGTAAAAATGAAGACAAATAATAAACTGCACCCTGAGTAACTAGTGGTAAAATGGTAAGTCCACCCTTCCAGCTAACATTCTCAAAACGCAGTTTGTGCTAGAGCGCAACCTCGACATCAAGGACGTCAATCTTTTCCTCTGCAGGGTAACAAAATCATCTGTCCTTGCCTCTCCAAACATAGTAGATGCCGAGCAAAATTTTTTCAGGCCGAACAGCATTTCGTTGTTGTACTGTACCCTAAATGAGTCCAGTATATTCTGGGTGTAATTGGTCCAAAGGCTTCCAGTGTAAAAGATCTGGCAATAGGCTTTAAAAAGCGTAATTTTAACCTCCGTGCTACACCGGGAAAACCTTCTAACCAGCATATTACACCGTACCGTACGGACCCAGCAGCACCATGTCATCTGCGTATCTTAAATTATTTACACAGATGCCGTCGATCCAGCGCCCGACGGGCTTACTGCTGAGCTCCCGTATCAGGTCATCGACATACAGGTTGAAGAGCTTGGGCGAAGTTAATCCCACCTGCCTCACCCCGCATTCCAACCCATATGGTTCAGAGAATTGCTTTCCCCATTTCACGATGTTCTTTTGGTTACTATACCAAAACTGCAATAGGCCAAGTAAATCCAACTGTACGCCCGCTATCTCCATCTTAACCCAAAGCACATCATATGATAATAGGTCAAATGCTCTGGAAAGATCGAGGAAGCAAGCGTACACCGGCGTATATATATCCTGCCGTAAAGGAGGACGAAATATTGTCGATAAAACATTCTGCTTAAATTGCACTGATTTAAATATAATCAATTAATATTATAATGATGATTGACAAAAATACAAAATACCCGACTGAGTTTGTTGTGGGCTCTTCTTAGGACAGGGAGCGAAGGAACTCTCGTAACATTAGATTTTAAGTCGTTCTTAAATGCCATAACATAATAATAATTAGTCTGTGGAAAAAATACTATATTTTACGATTCAGAAGGGCTGTAGACACCAAAATCAAAAATCTAAATATTCTTTATTTAAGACGGCTCAATAAGCACTTTTGAATCGTCAGTAGTCTGTCCGTTAGTAACAAATCTACCACCCATCCATTCCCATAGGGGTAGGCAGAGACAACATCCTTCCACTTGCCACGATCCTCGCATGTCTCCTTCGCTTCTTTCATTCTCATTAAACCTTTCATACAAGTTCGTCGGCTTAGAGTACTCTTGACTTGGCCCTTAATTAAAATGTCTTGGATTTGATCCAGGAACGTTCGCCTTGGTCTTCCCCTTCCAACTTTCGCATTCAATCTTGACTCATAAATCCTTTTTGTCAGTCTCCTTTCATTCATTCTCTCATCATGCCCAAACCATCTAAGCATACCTTTCTCAATTTTAGTCACTACATCTTCTTATGAGTAATATTTTGCCTCTGTGTGCACCGACTTGAATAAAGAAATTTTGAATTTGATTTTAAATAAAATCAATCATGGGCCATAAAGATACCAGACGAAATATACTGGAAAAACACCATAAACCCAATATGTTTTTTTAAGTGCAATGAATACTCTGTTTACATTATACCAATTTGTCGGTTTAAATTTCGCTTTGTGAATTTTAGATATTATATGTTCTGTTCAATAAAAGTTAATTAATTTATTACACGAAATCGTTTGACATCGGCTCTCGCAGACCTGTACAAATACATTCAATCATTAAAAATTAACGGGACAGTAATTAGTGTCAGCCACAATGGTGCAGGCGGACAATACATTCTATTAAACCGAAACCAGAATTTCAAAATTCAAGTTTCAATGGGAATTAACGAACACCTCTCTACATGTATATTCATTACGTGTCCGAAATCGATTGTTTGTTTGGAGTATTGAGGTATCGTGATTGGAGAGAATGGTCGGACAAACAGCCACACCCATACAATTTGCAAATATGAATATCAATTCGGCGATCACTCTGGTCTTCGTGTTGTGGGCAAATGGCTCAATATCGCTGAAGGCTTATCTAGTTAAGTACACTGGATTTAATATGAAAACAGGGTTAGGTCCCATACTGTGCATTTTATATCTCTACTAGTTGACCCGCGTAACGTCGTTTGCATACACTCTAATGTGCCATTGACGATTTGTTACATTTCACGCTCATGCAACTTGTTTGACCAACATAAATAAGGAAATATTTCATAAATTTCCCTGTTGCATGAAACTTGGAAACTCTGCTAACGAAGCTGATAACAGACTGTCGATAGTAAAAAAAATACCTTTTGTAGACAAAAAATAACTCTTGTAATATAACGTGAAAAGTGTATTGCATATGAAATTTTGTCGTACAATGCTGTGCGATTGCTTATGCGAATCAGGAGTTCAGAACTTCTATAAGACGGTATTTTTATGAACTTCTACCGTTCTTGAGAAACTTTATATTCTATCGAGCGTTAACGAGTTTGAACAAGTTTGGAAAACCGGTTACGGGCGTCACTATCACGCCATCTTTCACGTCCCCGGGTATTGTGAAGGTGTCAAGGGTTCGCTTAATTTGCCCAGGTGGATTCACTGGCTCTGATTATCCGTTTACAAAAGTCTGGTAGTCAATTCTCTGCGAACTTGTTTAATTAAAGTTCTCGCACTCTTTTTTCCTTTAGGCGGGGATATAATCTCTTCTTTAGAACATACAAAGCGATAGAGAGGATTGTTTCATGATTTCGTGATTCCTTAAATAGTTTCATCTTTTTGTTGTCCTCCTTAAGGCTCGTCATGTTTCGTGGTTTTCGTCTATATATGTCTTTCCAGGTATTCTGCATTTCCCGACTTATTAAATGATTTGTTTATATCAATGTTTGTATATGGTTTTTTGTATCTACGACTAGTGGAGGTTGGCAGTCAGTTCAGTATATTTTTCCTTATCTCTTGCGAGGAGAAATAGTTGCACTCGCAATTCCAATCCTCTCTCCAATATTCCAAAATTATGATCTTTTTACTACATTCTTTTACCAGTGACTATGCCTATCAATATTGGAAGTATTCCATAACTTTAGGACGTGGCCGAGGTAGATTATTTTCCTTAACTTAAAGGTTTATAAAAGTGCACGTATTGTTTGACTCGTTTCTATATAATAAAGTATTATATTTCTATTAAATTGTATTGTGGGCTGTTTTGATACAAGCAAAAGCCTTTTCATATTAATTGTTAATATTTGTGCTTTATTTCGTTTAGAGGATATAAGATAGATATACAATATAATATTTTGATTACATGCTATATACATTATAGAATACTGTATCGTCCAGTAAACTTAATAAACTAAACTAAAAACAAAAGAAATATAGCAACTAAAAATGCATGGAAGAGGCGGTCTTATTACTAAGAAAGAATATCGCACCGGCTTTCATGCTATTACTGTGTATACAGAACTGGGTTTTGATAATTGTGCCAGTCTATGGACAAGTCTTTACAGCTTAAGAAAATTTACTTAAATTAAATAAATATGCATTTGATATTCTTCGCTCATTTTTCACAACGAAGTTTTTTTCATAATTTAATTTATGACTTAAAATGTCACCAAGGGATATTATTTTCTATTAAATAGGAAACCCCCGTTCCTACAGCCACCTATGTAACCATTCTTATTTTCATTTTTACAGTGTTGAATACTCCATTTAAAGGGTAACTAAGAATATTATATAAAACAATATGTAAGTAGCTTTAAACAGTTACTTATCTAAAGTACACCTCCTACCATTTATATGTTTAATGTATTTATTTGGTCTTTTGGTTGTATAGTGGAGAGCGCTATAAAGCGATACGACATCCTTTTGTTTAGCCACAAATTATTATAAGATTGATTTCATTTGTAAGAGTGGTGTACATTAGTAACAAAATAAATGTCAAATCTCTTTTAGTCTGGCGACTCTATAGCATTTTATAATCTAAGCGCGTGCCAAGTTTTTGTACTCAGTATTTGCTTTCGGGATTCGAGTTTGAGTTCCAATATGGCGGAAAGTATTCTTGCATTCGCATATTCGGAACAACCAGTAATAAGTTTCTCGTATCTGATTCTAAACTTTACCATAGGGGTTGAGGAGTTACAGTACGTGTAAATGTAAGTATACCTAGCCCGGTGGCAGTAACTAGCTAAATCAACCTAAGAATGTATTTATTTATTTCTTAAAGATACTACTTTTTAATAGTTTTAATAATTCTCATTTATTTGTAAATCATATTTTCTTTTATCGCAAATAACTAAAATCTCCGGTTCTGTCAATGTCAATGGGCGCTTAAAATCACTGGTAAGTAAATCACGCCTCATTCCCACAGGGGTAGGTAGGAAACCACGTCCTTCCATTCTCTTTAACCCATACATACTTCTTTTAAGTCTGTACAAACAGTTATCCATGAATAGGTTGAACGGCCATGGTGACGCAACACATCCCTGTCGAACAGCTCTTTCGACAGGAAACCAACCAACCAATCCGTGTACGCCCCGTTTATTCTGACACAAGCACTAGAACCCTCAGAGACTTGAATGCTTGAATCAGATTAACGCTCACTCCATACGTAGATTACGTTGACCACANAAATCCCGCTTGCACGTCCCATATTTTCCCATCAGTTTCATTAATCACCCTTTCAATTAATATCTTTGCATACAATTTGCCGACGACACTAAGAAGGCTGATACCGCGGTAATTTTTGCACTCCTGCTGTGACCCTTTTCCATTATATAGAAGGACAATTACGCCCTGAAAATGCAGTACAGCTGAGCTGCCACAATAATGGGGCCAGCTTTCAGCATCTTGACTGATACTCTGTCATATCTAGTCATACCCAGGTAAACCGTTTGTTATAAGTGTTTAGTTATTATATTGTACTATTTGTTATTTCCTATTCCTACCTTTGGTATATTAATAAATAAACCGAATATTCATTTGTATAAAAAAAATATAATTTACTTAATCTAATTTTTGATCCCTAACAGATGTTCCTGTCCATGTAACTGCATAGTTCCTTACCTCGTGTAAATATGGAGAAATACAGATGTTAATTTGTAATGATTGTGATATCAATTGAGAATTCGTGATGATCTAAGATGGAAACGCGTTGACCTGGCGAAAGGTAATTTACATCTTATGGTTTCTACACATGCTTTTGCTGAAAATTAAACCCAGGACATTAGTTAGCAAAGCAAGTACTCACACCATTACGCCAGCGAAGCCAAAGAATATATTTATTAACCTATTTTCTAATCATTGCACTCTTAATAAAGTATTTTTTTCCTTCATCAATCGTTTTAAAAATACTTGTAAATTGTTTCTGGTTGCCAACTAAAATATAAAAAAGCAACAATGCGACGATGTAAAAACAAAACATAAATTCCCCATTGTCCCTATATAAATAGAGCAAATAAAATTTTAGAAAGAGATGGACGATTCACAGCTATCTTAAAACTTTAACTCACCCTTATTATCTAGTCTGAACAAAATAAAACCATCCTTTTCTCCTCTAATAAAACAGAAACAGCGGAAATAATAAAACAAGTTTTGTTCTTACAATAGTGAAGCCATCAAGTTTTCTCCGCTCCGTATCGGTCTGCCACAACATGGACATTCTTGGCATTTTATTGGAGTATTCCACAATATTTGTCTCTTTGTAATTTGTTTCATTGTTCTTAAAATAGCAAGAAAAATATATCTGAACTTCGGAAGGCCTAATTTATTTTTAGTAGATAAGTTTAGCCATATTTTGGACCAGATAAATTATCTATTTCTTATATCTAATTTAAGCTTATCTCCTTATAATAAGCTTATATCCAGCTTATTTCGTAAGAGAGACAAAGGAAAAACAAATTCGGTTAGCATAAAAAAAGGTTATTGTGAGTGAACCTTAAAAGATAGACATATGCTGTCTTTAACCTTTCTTTAAAACTTTTAAGGGGAACAATTCAGTTATACATTACCTTTGAGAAACTTTATCCGTTAACACAGCATACGCAGTAAAAGCTCGCAAAAGGAAAAACAACCTTGCTGTTAAAAGATTCATCACTGCTGCACCGCTCCTATTGGTCTAAGACTTCCTAGATAAATGGGCTATCTTACGAGCTCTTCATATGGGACCAGTAGTTCCTGAGATTCTTCCTAACGGTTTTACTGATTTTAACTGAATTTTTTGAGTATGTTTGTCAGGTCTGAGAAAAGGTTATAATGTGTATATTATACTATATCCACCCTCCATTTTAATCGTGAAAACGAAATTGCGAGAATCGACTAATCTTTATATACACTAGCGGAAAAAATTAAAAAATCAACAAAATGTATCGAAATTTTTAACGATTTTTGAAATACCTGTATCTTATTTAAAAATTGATAATGTTTTCTACCTATGTCCGTTATAGATTTTGAAACTGTCTAACTGATATGTCTCAAACCGTTTTCTTCAGAGAGGCAATAATGCGAAAATGGTTCAAAACCATAAAACTAACTTACTAACTCACTCGCCCGTCATGAGATCTTTAAAACTATTCGTGAATGACGTATAATTAACCAAAACGGCTCAATTCGCAATATACAAACTGTCACAAAATATATTTCCACTTAGTGCGTAAATTGGAATCCATTGGGGTAAGAGGTACACCTCTAAAATTATTGACAGACTATTTAAGAGAAAGGAAACAAAAAGTTAAAATTGGACATTATTTAAGCCAAGGCGCCAATATTCACTATGGTGTTCCACAAGGCAGTGTATTGGGGTCTACTCTGTTTTTGGTTTATATAAACGAGTTGTGTAATCTTAGTTTGAGGAATGGACAACTTTTCTCATACGCTGACGATACCGCTATAGTATTCAGAGGAGCTTCGTGGGCGGAAGTAAATAAGGTAGCCGAAATAGGTCTTGCTGAAGTTGCTGTTTGGCTAAAAAAGAATTTGCTAACCTTAAATATTAATAAAACCAATTACATCTGTTTTTCAATATATAATAACTACCAACCTTCTAGCGATTTCAAAATTAAATTTCATAGTTGTGGCAAATTAGTAAATGCACACTGCACCTGCCCATACATACATAAAGTTGTGAGTACTAAATATCTTGGTATCATGATTGACCAAAATTTATCATGGCATGCGCAGATTGGGCTGGTAGCAGGTAGGATAAGAAAATTGGCGTGGATTTTTAACTTACTTCGTCACAGAGCATCCTCTGGCATACTACTTAGACTATATATGGCGCTGGTACAGTCTATTATCACATACTGTATTCCGATATGGGGAGGTGCTGCAAAAACTAAATTTCTGGAAATTGAGCGAGCACAACGATATTTATTAAAAGTCATGTTCTTCAAACCGTATCGATATTCTACGCATCTTTTATATTCAGTCTGTGACGTTCTCACGGTGAGAAAGTTGTACATTCTTCAAACTATCATAGGAACGCATCGTCGTTTATATTACAAACCTCTTAAATATGATAAAAGAAGAAGCAGCAATGTTATTCCTACTGTTAGAGCAAGGACTTCCTTCGCCTACCGACAACATGGCAAACAATCAGTTGACCTGTATAATAAAATAAACAACATACTAAAAATCTATTCTGTTAACAGCTATGATTGTAAAAGGACAGTAGCAAACTGGTTAAAGGAACTTAACTATAATGATACTGAATCCTTATTAAATTCAAACGCTTAATATTGCGGGTATATAATTAGCTTACAGATAATCACACACACACACACACACGCGCACGCACGCATGCACACACATACACACACACGCACACATACACACTCAAATAAGCTTGCAAATTTTTAAATTTTTATTTTATATTTTTTAACTATTAATTTTAAGTTTAAATCTTTTATTTTTATAACTCTGTGACAGTGATACTTTGGGGAAGGCGAGATTATCTGACACAGGTATCTCAATACCTACTAGATAATCTCAACCTAGTATGTGTGATGTAACAAATTGTTATGGAAATAAACTATTTTTATTTATTTTTTTTATATTAATACGAGATCGTGAAATACGCGGGTAACACCTCGTGAAACAACTAGTAAGAATAAGTCAGTTCATCGGTAAGAAGAAATAAAAAATGGCCTTCAATAAAAGCTCTGATGTTGTAAATACACTTCTGCATACTTATATTTATTTAACTAAAAGAGCACCCCAGCGTCTTCATACATCAGTAGTACCGACTGAGTGACCGAAAATGTTACCGACCTAGTCTTTAAGCGTGGAAAATCATAATAATATACCCTACTTTTTATTTTTTTTGGCGTGAATTACTGTAATAATTCCTTAAAATGCAGGGCAAAAATGAAAATGATGCCACACATATTAACTGCCTCATTGGTCTAGTGGTTAGCATGTTCGACTACCGACATGAGGACCTGTGTTCGACTCCCGGGTCGGGCCAATTCAAAAATCAATATTGAGTTTTCTATTAAGTTTTTCTCAATATTTGTCCGAAGTTGGGAAGTTGGCAGTGTGTTCCACAACCGTGCCTTGGAGAGCACGTTAAGCTGTCGGTCCTGCCCCTGATCTCTATCCGGTCGTGACGGATTCCCGTCACATCGGACTATGTGAGTGAAGGGATAGAGAGTGTACTTGTGCACTATGCCTGCAGATCCGCAGTGGAGCACTGTGGTGGGTCTATGCTCCAGCCTGTACCCAGCAGTGGGACGTTAATGGGCTGCTACTTACTTACTTTTTACTATATTTAAAGCTTGTTCACCTTTCCTATGAAGACATGGAATATAAATTAAAAACTAAAAGTTCGTGCGTACAAAGTACATATGTCAGAAGTGAAATTTCTTTTGCAAACAATTTTTTTTTATATTTAAGCAAATTTACAGCTTTAGACATCCGATATTTAGAGGGAAGGTAAAAAAATGCATGTCAGGAATTTTATGAATTTAATTGTCATTAAAATGTTAAAAGTGTCGAAAATTAATACAAATAATTTATTGAAATCACAAATAATGAATTGCAAACAAACGCGGGAGTTTTCTTCAAAACGTTAATTAAATTTTGTATTTCGATTTCAAATTTAGAAAAATTATGAAATATTTTTTGCATATTATTATATTGAATTATTATTTAAATTTATTTAAAATGCCACATGTTATTTGTAAATGTTAAAACTACCTGAGCTTAAAACGAATTAGCATAAAAGCGCTGCACATATTCATGACGCTAATCAAGCGTTTCCTTCATGCGCCTAAAGAAGTTTCACTTCAAAAAAACTAAAGTCACTAACTCATTATATAGAGAGAAACCTGTAAAGCATTTACATGAACGTCCAAATCGATGACAATATTTTCGTAAATAAGAATTATTTAAATTGAATTAATATTTGATGTTACTGATCAGAAAAAATGCATTTGAACTTGATTGGACGATTCAAAGTATTTTATTTACGAATGAAAATTTGAACTACAAGGAGAAGCTGAACCCGCGACTTGCGAATGTTTTTTCATTGGTTTGAATGGATAACATTAATTTAGGCAAATTGCTTTACAAATAAAAACATACGTATAAATACTTCAATGAGTTATTTGCTGTGTATTACTGCAAAGAGCTTATATAGTCCTATTTTAAGCTCTAGATTATCGCTATACCAAATTTCAATCAATTTCGTAAAATTCGTTCTTAGCTGACCTCTACTCGGCAAAAGGAATATTCCCACCAAACTTCAAGTGTCTACACCATATGTGATGAGTCAATAGAACACCCCCGCACCCCCCCTTGCGAGTGTAATTTCGTAAAAATCCGTTTTTAGATCTAACCTTTTAGAACCTTTTTGACATAGGAGACTGCGTAATGACATGCGGAATTAAATAAGAGTTTTAACAAAAATAAAGCTTCAATACCTAAAGTAAAAGCCATAATAAGAACTAGCTATACCCGGCGGTGTCACCTGCGTAGATCCCTTGAGAAAATTCGTTATTTATAATTTTTAAATGAACCTGCAGACATACGAATAATAAAATATACACGCACGTAATAATTATATACATAATGATAGTATAAACATACATATATACATGCTAATATCCAGAGTTAGTAGCAGCACATTAACGTCCCATTATTAGGCATAGGCCTCCTAATACATAGGAGAGAGGGGTTTTTGATCCCTCGTCGGTCGTGTCGGACATGCTAATATTAAGAACTACTTATTAAATCTATTTTTATGACCTCTTGTTAGAAATCACTTCCTATATACGTTACACGTATGCGTTTATGAAATGGCTCCTATTTTCGCACTGTTGCTTCTATTTTGCATAATAAATACATCAGCAAACAACATGCAATTTATACACGCTGTGTATGATGCAAATGATGCCGCTTTCCCTGGGGCTTGAGCTACTTACACGGATATAATGTAGAATAAGAGATCTAGGAAACCTATTTTATTCTATTCAACTTGAATAATATCTCCCCATTTGTATTGATAGAAAATCTCGATGTTTATGCGTACAGTTATGCCGCTAATTGTAAGTGCACTTGTTTCTACTGTATTTAATATTATACCGAGGTCAATAGTTACTTCAATTAGTATGTTTGTTCTACAAAAACACTAGAGTTTTTTTTATATTTATATTGAATTTACTTCTAAAGTACTAACCGGTTGACGGGCATCTTAAAGTGGTGTTACATAATAGAGCAAACTTCGAAGTTAATGGTATTACAGGTAAGGTAAAAAAGCCTAATAACGTCCTCCTCACTCATATGAGAGAGGGTTTCAGAGCATAATTCTATCATGCTGCGAGTTTTAGTAAGCTGGTATCATAGATGTGTGTTGTAAATAAAAGCAATAGTTTAAAGAGAGAGAGAGTAATTGAGGGAATCGCTTAACTGGCTGAACAAAATCAAAATTTGTCAACTGGTTTACCAATTCCAACTTGAAAACGTAACAGAAACACGGACATACAAAATCAAAATATTATTTATTCAAGTAGGCTCATAAAGCACTCTTGAATCGTCAGTAGTCTGTCCGTTGGTAACAAATCTATTACCGGAAGTCGAATCCGCTGAAAAGAAACCGGCAAGAAACTCAACGGTTACGCTATTAAAGATACTTTTGTATGCTACAATGTGTAATATATTGCTTCTGTGAGCAACTGCAATCAAGTCGAAACATTTCTATTGCTTAAATAATCTTCAACATTATAATATGCCTTTTGCAAAAAGATATTTTTGACATATTTCTTAAAATTATGTGGAGGCAAATCTAAAACTGATTGAGGTATCTTATTAAAAATGCGTAAAATATCCTCAACCCACAAATGATTTCTGAACCGTCTTCATTCTAAAATATGGAATTACAAGTGTTTTTATTTCACTTTTCTTACTGTATAAATGAATACTATCACGGATATATAAGATGTTATGAAATATATATATTTCAAGATGTTCACAGTCATTAATCAATCATATAAGATTTAAAATTTGCTACAAAAAACGTTCAATGTATTTATTAAATGTTTTTGACGTAAATTTTCCAAAGATATAATATATATTTTTATTTTCAATCAAAATACTCGCCATTCACAACTAATATATTATCTGTAATTTATGGATGTTATTGTATATTAAACCTGATTCAATTCAAATACAAGCAAATTTGACAAATACTTTTAACTTTATCGTTATACTAGCAGACCCGACGGACTTAGTTCTGTCAAAAAGATTTGAAATGTGCCAGATTTCAGTTTTACAAATGATTTTCGAAATGAAATTACAGCAGCACTAAATATCTATAGCTCTTACAATTTGTAACTATGTAATTTGGTCGGGTTGTGACTATTCAAGTGATTTTTAACTTTGTGCAGCGGCAAAAAAGCGCAAATTGACTCTTTGACGTTAGGTACATATCTATATTGCTAAGACAACAGTGAGTACTTGTAATTTATTATGAACTTTATAAAATAGCTATAAAGACTCTACATTTTAGTTAGACAACGTTTGTATAGGAAACAGAAAAGGGCTGTTTTTAGGGTTTTGTCCTGCAATTATTCGAACTTTTCTCGCCGTAAAAACCATCCTTGGACTTCAACGAACATTTAAAAAAAAGAATTAGCAAAATTTGTCCAGGCGTTGTTGCGGTATGCGCTTACCAACACATTTTGCAATTCATTTTTATATTACAGATGTATGTGTGCACGATCTTGTATAGCACAAGATCGTGCACACATATACTTAAGGACATTTTATTTATTTATCAAGGCAGCCAAAATAGGTTACAATATGTAATAAACTTAAGTAATAACATATAAATGTATAGACCTATATGGTCGCACAGCATAACAATATTGTTTTTAATTTTTACTGAGCGTTAATCATATGGTCTTATTTTTTAAATATTAGTATATAAGTGTTATTTTATTAGTCGGATTTTATTTATACGTATCTTAATTATGTTTATTTAATACGCTTATTATAGAAAACTGAGAATCTTGCGTTAAAATTGTCTATATCTCATAATTTTTTTGCTTTATCCCACTAAGTGGGGTCGGCACAGCATGTTTCCTTTCGCCATTTCACTGAATCCGCTATAAACATATTATCTATTCTATTGATAATAAAGCTAAAACACTATGATTGTTGTTTGGTTCTTGGTAATTTGATATAAATTCTGTTGTAATATAACAGTATCATCTTTATCTTTGTACAACAAACAGTAAAAGAGTGGAATGGTAACGTAGACGTAGTCTTTTATATCCGTCTTCATTACAGAGAGACGTCCGCAGGCAGCAGATAAAAGTTTATTGCTGATAAAAATAGAAAGCATATATACAATTTACTTTGGATTATATAAGGTCAAGGTTACATTTAAATGTTTAATGTTAGCCGTATAAAGGGAACATATTTTTTCATTTATCTTAGCTCACACTTTCTTAATTTAAAATATATCTTATTTAAATGACACTTAATGTTTATATATTTAATTCAAACATTTCTTTTATCTTGTCAATTAATTCATTAATTAAATTTGTCATGCAAAAGGTCTTAAAATTTATTACTATATATGTATTATGTTTAAGAGGTCCGTGATAGGTGGGGTAGATATTAAGTTTTCAAATTGCTAATGTTAAATTTTAGGGTGAAGCCCGCTCGTCTTATCAATTTGACGTTAAAAAACCCGTATTGCAAAAGCCAGGGAATACGGAAGCCGGTTAGGCTTCCACAGCATTGCGGTGCAGATTAGAAAGTATGAGCGCTAAATGGTTTGATGCGGAGTCTTGAGATCTCCACCATGTACGAATGTCAATCTTGTACTTAGATGTTCTGTTGCAAAAAGGAGACTGTTGTTCAAGGTCATATTTGTTATATTTATAGTGTTTTATTTGTTTTCTACTAGGAAATTATTTTATGTACCTCTGCCACAAAGCAGGGAGTGTGGCACTCTCAGGCAGGGTCAGAATACCCACTAAAACTCAGCAACACCCTCTTCAACCCTAATAGGGAATGGCAGGGGCTCCTTTGCGCATTCACTCTGGCGGAAGAAAACAATTAATGGTGTTCAAGGACAAGGGGCGTTCGTAAAGTCGTGTCCTGTACCCCAGCATGCTCCTCCGAAAGGGAGAAGCATCTGCTACAGATTCTCGTTCTCGCTTTATTGCCTCCTTCAAACGAGATGACAGGACACCATACGATGTCGTTGCGGTCCCCAAGCCGGACAATTGGGCATAAAATAGCCAGCCATTGTACTCTGTATAAAATATTGATATTATTAAATAATTAATGAATAATAGAGCTGTGATAGATTGGCTGTCCACCATGCGTAGGAGGAGGCTGGGGCTAAGACGGACGGCCCATGATCGACGTCTATCCCCTTAGGGTTAGCTTGTGGCAACAGGTACGAAGCCTGTTGCCCGAAAGCGAGGGAAGACAGGTGACATGTCGAGTGCTCAGAGCATGCCATCCGAGCGGATGAGCCTTGTAAGGCACATCGTAGGCGAGAGTGCGGACGTATTCCGATCCCGTGCTTTCGCCAGCGAACGTAAGGAGGAACACCGTTAGGTTTTAGCCGGTAAAGGTCCGGAATAACTTGCAACGCCTCCCCATGGTATTGCAGGTATCCACGAGGATTTCGTGACGTTAAAAAAAAAACTCTCAATCGAGTCGTTTACTCAAACAAACGTTATATAGCCGAGTGTGACAGCAAGTGTCATTAAATACCCAAAAAATAAACTGCAATTCTCACTACAAAATACCTCACACAGTTGATTTTGAATTATTGTATGAAGTGCTAAATTGCTTCATATATGCTTCAGTAAATTCTAATTTCAGAACTACCACTACTACAGGTAGTGTTTGTATGATCATAAACAATTATCAAATTGAAACCATAAACAAGGATGTCGTATATAAATGAATCTACGAGACAGTTTGTATTTATTTACGGCTTTGGAGAAAATATATTCTGCTATATTCAAATTCAATCAGGAAACATGACTTCAGAACCAATAATCATTTCTAACAATGTCTAATCGTAGCGTTAAAAGTACTAGCACTCCTATAAAAATATATCTGCAAAGTATGTTTTGAAAGCGTTTATGATATATCTATAATTAATTCACTCTCTCCCATACAGGGAGAGAACAAAATACAGTATAGTATTATCTTATTCAGAGTTTACAAACGTATAAAATTCAGTTTCAATGTATAATAAATGACAATTGATTCTAATACGGTATTAAGTGGCAATTGACATTGATTTTTTAACAATTTCTTACAAACTAACAGCAACTTTAGCATTAAAAAAATGCACTATAAGAAGGGACATTTAACCGACACTCTCTCATACACATCGTGTTCAAATTCTCATTAATTATATTCTTAAATTAAAATACAAAAATTTAATCGCCTAAACATTACTACATTGTCTAAATGAATAATCACCTTTGCGAAAAATTGTACAGCGCCAGCTTCTGAAAGCTCACGTAAAAAGCTTAATACTTTCTTTCTATATAATGAGTTTAGAAAGGTCGTGCTTGATGGCGTAGGAATTTTTTAATATTACTTGTTTCCATGTTCATTCAATAATTGAACTGGAAGGCTCTGCGTTTTGAAAACACGACCAAAGGTGCCAGTGCACCAAAGTGACGGTTTTGGACAGCTCGGCCCAGTTTAGCGTCGCTTCACTTTGTTTCGGTCTTTTGTATTAGAGACAAAGGAAGTCATTTCGTGAGGTGTCACTCGCACTCTGACTGGAATCGGCTATTATTTTGACGATAACGCCTGCAACCACCACTTTGACTATTGAACTTCGATAAAATTAAAACTATTTCGTATTGCATCATTTTATTATATTTTAAAAGATTAGAAGTAAAGATTTTATATCAAGAAATACATTTTCGTATAATATTTTGCCTCCTTTAAGTTTGTTTCATCCCCGTTACCAAAGTTAAATGCGTATGGGAGTCCTTGGTTCCTCGCTCCTAGAATCATGATGATTCCTCAGGCTTAATGGATTGTTTTATTGTTAACATATTAGCGTTTGACTGTGATTTCACCTGATGATGGTAAACAGTGATACAATGTAAGATGGAGGCAAGCTTACCTGGTAAGAGAGAACTTACTTCTTATGGTAGGGTATATTTGTGTATCTCGCAATTTTTACTAGAGATAATTTGTTTTCAAATAATGGCAGTCCTTTCCTAACCATATTTCGATCACAGTGGCAATTTAACGCCAACATTAGCCATTTGCGTAGGAGATATAATAGTGAACAAGTATACACGTAAAATAAAAACTCGTACTTCATTGAAATGGCAATCCGAGAATACCACAGAAAGATAAAGGACTAATAGCTTATCCTGAGAATTTATTAACAGAAAACTTAATATCAGTTCTGATTTGGCCCGAATCGTGATCTTAATCCAAAAGATCGTCATCTATACGAATAAGTTAGCCACTTAAACAATAAGGCAGTTGATAACGCTCTCATATATCGAATAAACAGACAACGGTGCCTATAAAGTGTACAGATTTACCAGAGTCTGTTTGAGTATAATTAGTACAAAAGAGTATACGTTTTAGTACTAATTAGGCTCAAAATAACATCTTTATTCATGTATATATCCCTAATTGGGATTCAACTATGCTGTACTAGTTATTTTTACTAGTAACATACGATCAGTCACTGTTTATTATACATTTTTTCATCAGTGAAGACATTAATCTTATCTGTAGCTTCTGCACTAATGCAATGTATAAAGGTATAGTAAACGTTTTGGCTTATTTATAAGTTATATGTAAATATTAATCTATTTGTATATTGTTTTTTTCTCCAGTAATCTAGATTTCACAATAACAATATTTTCGATCTGGTTTTCTATAACATTACTTTTTTAAACTAACATTGCTGAAAGCACAACTATTAAACTATCGTTTTATTTATCTGAAATATTTTGTGTCACAGATTTTTGTCGCAAATAAATGGATTTCCGAATTTAAAAAATAATTTCAAACAGCAATGATTTTGTGTTCTCACCGCACACTGGATAACAACCTAATTATTTGTGAAAAAAAACTCTAACGATGAGCCATTTTCGTGTTAAAAACTGTACTTGAAATATTTAAATATGCAGAAAGGGATTCTATCTATGATTATGTAGTATAACTTTAAAATTCTAAGGTCGTCTGCCAATGTTCACTTCCATTACACACATATAAAACATAGTACACAAGTGCACTCTCTATTCCTTCACTCTCATAGTCCAATGTGACGGGGATGACACGATCGGAGAGAGATCAGGCTCAGAACCGACGGCTTAATCAGCTCTCCTAGGCACGGGGTCGGAGCACACCGCCAACATCCCCACTTCGGTCAAATATTGAGAAAATCTTAATAGATAACTCAATATCGATTTCTGAAGTAGCCCGACCCAGGACCTCATATCTGTAGTCGAACATGACCACTAGACCAATGGGGCAGTCGGTTTTCTTCTAATTAATATTTATGTCTTATAAGATATTGGTTTCTTTTTTGTCTTTGCATTAAATAATAAAAGTATAAAAATTACACAAACTTACGAAATGATCATCGTCGAAGTAGTTGAAAGTTTGCTTTTGAAGTCCAATCATTGTTTGTCTCTGTAATTCACCCTTGTCAAGCTTAATAAGTCCCAGCACAATAATTTACTTCGTTCAGCATTACGAATATCCAGATTAAGTAAGTTCTTGTGATTGGCAGCTCTATTTCTATGATAACTATTTCGCTATAAGTACAACTAACACTATTAAAGTTTCGCAACGACTCTGTGAAACTGAATAAATTAAGTTAAGTTGGGGAGTTAAGTTTTATTTTTTCTCCAAGTACGTTTTCTTCTTGCGTGAAATTTATCAATCACTTGTTAGTAAAAAAACTGTTAGTTTTTCCTTGTTATTCAGTCACAGGTAATATCTTTTTCTAATTAACATGTACATCTTATTTAAAATTAAATCGTCAAAACAACAGATTGTTACACAATTAATAAAAATGACACATGTTACTTATAACCAAAAAGCTATTTAGTTTAGATATGGGTCAGTTTATCAATAGTTATACACTTGAAATTTGGTTTCGCGAAAATCTTAATATTTGGGTAAAAAGCTTTACCATAACATAAACAATCAGAGTAATATAGTGAATTCTAAGTCCCTTCCATAATTAAAACTTCAGAACCGTTGGTTAAAACCGTTGTCTTTGTATTTCTTCAACCTTCCTTTTTTCCCTTTGATATCAAATTGTTAACATTGTTAACAATTGTTCTTAATTTCTATTTATAATAACATTTTTTCTTGTAAACACTTATTATATTTCACCCTATTTCACTGTTAAGAGAAGTGTACAGAGGCAGACAGACAAACTTGCGAATTTATGTTGGTAATATTATAATAATATACGTTGACGGCCACTTTAGTCCAATGGTGCGAGTATTCAAGTTCCCTTGCAGGTCATGACCTGGAGAACATGTTTGGGAAATTGCACTTTCCAATTTTTCAGTACGAAGCTTAATTAAAACTAAGAAAAGGTAAGTCGCAACCAATTAACGGTCCACTGCTGGGCATCAATCTCTTTATTTATAAGAGAGAGGGTTTTCAGATCATAGACCCACCACGCTGCTCCACGGCGGGTTGACAGGCTTCATATACCCCAAAATTGCTCTCGGAATATGCAAGTAACCTCACAATATTTCCCTTCACCGAAATTTACAACCAGGTCCGGAAGATCAGGGCTGTCGCCGACAGAGCTCTGATCGAAAAGTGGAGCTAAGGTCTCTGATCACCAACTGCAGGTGTCAACACGGTAGCAGCGATCCGCCCTGACCTGGAGAATTGGATTATTAGGAGGCATGGATCTCCTACCGTCTGAAGCTTGGTTGCTTCGGCAATTATTTGCACCAGATAGGTCACGAGGAAACGCGCATGTGTCATGAGTGTGGTGCCATTTTAGATACGATGGCAGAGTGTCCGGCGTGGGCGGCCCCGCGGCATATCTAATTGTCACTGGTTGGAGACCTCTCTCTTGAGAGTATAATCGATGTGATGCTCACCAAGGAGGGCGGTTATCTTCGTTACCAAGATCATCAACTCGCTAAAGGAGGCAAAGGGAGGATGCGGCTAATGCTCTCCCTCTCCGTCGAAGGGGGCTGAGTGGCAATAGGCGCAGATATGCGCTCCACTATTCCCCTCAGTAAACTGTAGACTACTATAGTCGGCATCATCCGGGCTACTAGAGTGGAATGCGAAATGAGACTCACTAGTGATCTCATTCAAGGATGATAAGGGATGCGCTGTGTATTTTAGTTACTAAGCGAGCCACACACTCCCGATTGGAAAATTTTCTTCTCCTTCCAAGGTGCATAAAAGCACTTCCCAGCGACAAAAAAAGGCTAGGACTCGAAATATACGATTTCTTTAAACGAGAATCCACATACCACTACTAGGCCACCATGGCTTTGGTGTAGAAACCATAAAAGCTAAATTACCCCTTACCAGACTGGTGTGGACTGTTTATTCAGTTACCATCGAGTGAGATAACAGCTTTACGTTGACCTGTGATAAAGACATTGTTTGTTTTACATAATTCATGAATTAAAATAAGGCCAACTAAATATCTCCTGTAATGATCAGACATTTAATAGTTTGGTTAGAACTGTTGAACTAGTGGCTAACTAATTTAACTTTGTTCGAGCTGGCTTCACAGAGTACATCAGTGTATCAATTTTGTGGTTTCGCTCCACTAATAATCAAATTATACTTTTATGGGATGCTTGTACGTATTTTTTCAATTTCTACACTGTGATTATATATGTTTATGTTGTTAAACATTTCAATAGTTACTAAAATAGTATTTTATTCCTCAAATTCACATACATTCTTCTTGGATTGGATTGGACACTTAAAATTGAGACAATTTTTTTAATTGTTGTAATTGATACTCTATTTCACAGCGCCGTCTATTTCGAGCTCATGTAAAAGGTTTGAAGGTAAAATATTACTTGTTTATAATATTTTGTCCCTCTTGTATATAGAATTTTATACAAATGTGACCAAAGTAGATTCTCTTAAGTATTTTCAATGCAAATCGGACTAAAAAAACGGGAAACCATAAATTTTACAATGTCTTTATCTACAAGATAGTAACATTATTTTGAAATAACTAAAAAAGAATTAAATTTTGTTAAAGATATAACATGTATTTCTGAATATAAGACGTATGAGACGATGAGACGTATTTCACATTTATAATATGATATATAGATAAATAAAATAAATCATCTTCGAATTACAAAACCCACATAAAATTTGAGTTTAGTTTTGTTTTAAAAATGTTTCTTTTAGACCGAAAAACTCGGCTACATTTAAAAATAATTACAGCACATTGAAAAATCATATCGTTTCTTTGGACTACATAATACAAAACTTGAGCCATGGATACAGCAGAATGCAGTATAGTCCATATTTACAAATATGATGCTACGGTACCTTAAAATGCACTAAATCATTGGCTAATTTACAACATAAAATACTATCACAACTACAAATACTATTAAACATTACAATAAACAAATAAAAGAAATTAGTAAGAAAACATTTGCGTCACTTAGCACTTTGCGACGCCTGCGATCTTTTTTCCCAATTCCGACCAAGATTTCGTTAGCACAATCTCTCCTTCTCCCCTTTCTTGACTACGCTGACGCAAGTTACATAGATTTAACTGAAGACCAGCTAAACTTGAGCGAATTCAAAATCTCTCTATTCGTTTCATATTTGGTCTTCGCAAATATGACCATGTTTCAGAATTTCGTGCTAAGCTCAAGTGGCTTCCCATACGTTTTCGCCGGAATTTACACATACTTTCTCTTCTGTACTGTGTTGTTGTATCCTAACGGTCCTCCTTATCTCAAAGAATAATTTAAGTTTAGGACAAGTGAGAGAAGTCTACGAACCTCTCATCACCTCACATTAACAACAACTGCCCACAAAACTAAACCCTTTGGTAATTCTTTTTCGGTGCGAGCAGTTCAGTTGTGGAACGATCTTCCTCTTGTAATGAGGGAAGCACAATCACTGGAGATATTTAAAAGCCAAGTTACTAATTATTATCTCTCACTTTGTAATTCAAGTGACGACAAGTAATATATTTATTCACATATTTTAAGTATTGTATATATTTTTGTATGTATGTATTTGTGTATATCTTATGTAGCGCTTGTATGTATTAAAATTATTTGTATAGTATTTATTGTATACCACCTACCATATCTAGCACTTGCAATTTCTGTTCGCCCAAAGGTTGCCTGGAAGAAATCGCTAGGTAGCGATAAGCCCACCTATTGTACTCCCTTAAGTTATATATGTATATGTGTTGTTGTAAAATTTTGGTGTACAATAAAGAGTAATCTATCTACCTATTTATCTATCTAATTTAATTTTTTAATTTAAAATTAAACAAATTGTGTCCCTATTCTTACAAAGCAGGGATAAGCTTAAATTATGTAACAAAAACGTCGTAAGAAAATTACGTAACCATTTAACTTTTTAATACTAAAATTGATCAAAGTGTTTTGAAGATAAGTTGATACATTTGCACACACAACCTAACGCCCTAAACTCATACTATGTTGTGGATAACAAATTATACGCACTAGAAGCTTCGTGACAAGTGAATGTTAAACATTTGCAGTACAGGATAAATTAAGCGCATTGTACTTTCTCTGAACAAAAGAAAATGCATTTTCTTTTCATTGCAATCTCTAAATAAACCTTACTCCGGAAAGTGCTACTGTTGGAGCTGTGAGTAAAACTTATTTCTTGATATTAAATAAATAGAGACCCTGTTTTACCCCTATTTGTGTAACAGACATATCAGATAACTGTTGTGATTGTCTGCCCGGAAATTTTTGAGGGTAGAATTACTTTTTTTTTAGTTCAGTTAAAACAAATGATTCACTTTCGAGCTTGAAACAGACTTTCAAAATAAGTTATGACTTTTCGAATATCTTTCTTTTTAAGATTTTCGTTATACCTATTTTTAATCAATTTTATGCAATCCAAAAACATCTTGATTCTTGTAGGCTTTTACAACACTTTTGTATCGTCAAGTTTCGTTTTTCTAAATATAATTTGATGGTGACACTTTAGCGCTTGACTGTGATCTCACCTGATGGTAAGTAATGCTACAGTCTATGATGAAAACGTGCTAATCTAGTAAGAGGCAATATATCTCACATGGTTTCTACACAGCATTTACCCGAACACAAATCTCTTTGTTTCGCGATATATCTATGCTGGTAAGTAATGATAATATCAAATAACGACTTAAAATTTAAATTTGCAAGGGTTCTTGCGACCTGTTCTGAGAAGAAGTCACAACAAACTCAGCCGAGTGTCCTTGTTACCATCATTACAATATAATTTAAATGTATTTTATCTGATTAAGTTTACAGAAATTCATTCACTCCCACGATTTTTATTTAAAGGATTTAAATTTCTTGAGTGGCTAATACGCCTTTGGGAGTTTTTATAGAAAAGTATACGATGTCAATGTTTGTTGATTGTCATTATCAATTTAATCTAATTTCTTTCCTCTCTTTTACACAACGTGGATGAAGTTACGGGGTCGTCTATTTTAGTTATAAAATAAGAAAAATATTGAATTGTATGAGCGATATTCAAACTAACTACGGGCGAAGACGTTTCTGCAAAGCTTATGAAGAGTTATGCTTCATATTTTATGCGGAAGGCCAGGATCTGCATCCATATGTTCGTTCAGACGATTAAATCCGCACCATTATTCCTATTTGCCTCATCCCTGCACATCTGCATTCTTCCGATAATGTTTCCAAATTGAACGTAAGGATTGAATACCTTATTTATGAAGGGAATGTTTTTACTGTTCAATTCCATTATTTATTGAACTTTGCTACACATAAATGAAAAAAATACAGCAAATATTTGAGATCGTTATCTGATAAGACTACCGTTATTCAAAAACTTGGGTGACGCAACTAAGTCTATCTTGATTGTTTATTTTAATTCATCATTGTGTTTCTCGGTGAACGAAAACATCATTTCATTAAATGATCGACACTTCTATATTTTTACGGAACATACGGAATTTTAATATATTTTGACGAAAGCTGTATGTAAAAAAAGTAAGATTGGTCGTACAAATAAAATGGCTATGACGAATTCTATGGACGGATTCAGACACTTTTCTTTATAGGTGTCATTACTCAGAAGGAAAGGTACGCCACCTGAGGTCCTCCGTGAAATCTTTCCTGCATTGCAGATTGTAATATGGGGCACCTGCGGACACGTTTATGCTACATACTGCCCTAAGTTTAATATGATACCATAGAATTAACTGAATCTATTTATAGGCCAGACAAGTGGTATATCTTAGATCTTTACGAGTATATATTCATTTTATCTTTACGAGTATATATAAACAGAACTTCTCAACATGTAAGCCTAAAAATGAACATGGATAAGATGTTCCGCTCCACCCATTTATCGTTGGGAACTCTGCTCTCGAAATTGTTAACGAGTATATATACCTGGGACATATCCAGCCAGGTAGGTCCAACTTCGAGAAAGAGGTCAACCGCCGGATCTAACTAGGTTGGGCAGCGTTGGAAAGCTACGTAAGATCTTTTCCTCCAATATCAATCAGTGCCAGAAGACCAAAGTCTTCGAACAGTGCATGTTGTCAGTGATAACATACGGATCGAAAACGTGGTCGCTGACAATGGACCTCATTCGAAAGCTCAAAGTTAAACAGCGGGGCTATGCTTGGAGTTTCTCTACGCGAACAAATCAGAAATGAGGAGATCCGTAGAAGAACCAAAAATACCGTCATAGTCCTAAGAATCACGAAGCTGAAACGGCAATGGGCTGGGCACATTTTCCGATGAAACGAAGGACGTTAGGGTTCGAAGGTGCTGGAATGGCGACCCCGCACAGGAAGGCGCAGTGTAGGCAGACCCCCCACAAGGTGGACCGACGACAAGGACCGATGAAAAGAAGGGTCGGCGGTAGCCGCTGGAGCCAGGCGGCACAAGTTCGGGCACAGTGGGTATCGTTAGGTGATTACCTTTGTCCAGCAGTGGACATCAATCGCTTGAAGTGAGTGAGTGAGATATAAGGTCAAAGTCAATGTCAAAATGTCTTTATTCAAGTAGGCCTATTACAGCACTTTTGAATCGTCAAATATCGTTTTTTTGAATGAATGACTGATGATAACATAAAAGAACGACTTACAATCTAAAGTTACGAGGGTTCCTTCGCGCCCTGATCTGAGAAGAGCCCACAACAAACACAGTCGGGTGTACGTTTTTTTTTTGTTATCATCATCACAATATTTAATTAAAAAAATATTCTTCATCTATATACATATCGAGCAATTCATTCACTCCCACGCTTTTTTGTCTGCTAAGTATTCTTTCAAATTATAGAATGATTTCTCAATTAATTTTCTTTTAATAAAAGATTTAAATTTATTAAGAGACATCTTTGTAACTTCTTCTGGGAGCTTGTTGTAGCAACGTATATTCATAAGTATTTGTGTTTTAATGGGGATTCAAGAACAGTGGCTTAAGATTCCGATTTCCATATATTTTTATGGGATCAGGAACTATGAGTATGTGTGTGTGTGCACAACGACCTTGTGAGTAAGGATAACGACTAACCTTAAAACTAGCCAGGCATAATTTAATACGAACAACACTCACTCAGGTTAATAGTAGTCATTTCATTTCAAATATAAGATTTACAACAACATTTTACATTTTTCTAATAAATAGTACTGAAAACTGATATAATAGTTCAATTTTCGTCCAGGGAAAAGGAGGTGATTTCTCTGAAATACCTTTATTGCTCCACGAAATGGGCATTCCTGTTTCAATTCAGCTAGTAGAAAAAATTCAATTTTCTTTTTTACTTTTTACAAATTGTAGTTTTACTTTACAGCATCCTTAATTACAATGAATTCTATTTCTATAAAATGCGTTCTATAAAATTTTTCAATACATTTTAAGTAAACTTCAAAATCTAAAATTTACTTAAACATTTCTACAATATAAGGAAAGATTATCATAATTTAATAAAATTATTCTAAAATCCTTATCAGTAACAGTATTAATATAAATAACATTTCAATTTATGCAGTGAATACATCACTTTCATAAGTCAGATTTATACTTTCCGAAAGATATTAACTATGGTGATCAATCTCAAATCAAGATAGACCATCTATACTTAAGATAATATAGATAACATAGAAGTAACGTAGTTTTTTGCTTTAAACCCTACTATATTTCTACATCCTTAATACGCAACGAAATAGCTAGATCAGGTCTCTTAAGAGAACTCTTTTACAAAATAAGTACTGGTTTTACTAGGTTTTTTGCTTTACAACCTTCTATATTTCTACGTTCTTAATATGGAAAAAAAGCAACTTGAACAGGTCTCTTAAAAGAATTCTTTTGCATAATAAGTACTTGTTTTTCTAGCAGGTTTTTTTTACTTTACAACCTTCTATATTTCTACAATCTTAATATGTAACGAATAACAACTTGAACAGGGCCTTTACAAGAACTTTTTTTCATAATAAGTACTTCCTTTCCTAGCACGTGTTCCTAGGTTTTTTTTTCGCTGGGAAATACATTTACGTGCGGAGTATGGTACTCGCCGTTTCCAGAATACCCACTAAAACCCAGCGGAGCCCTCTGCATCTGAAATAGGGGGCCAAAAGATCGCAAAAGCATTCGACTCCGATGGCACCCCAGACACACCCTACAAAAGGCTCATCCAAGTAAGTGATGGCAGGCGGGCGAACACATGCCTCCTGCTCCCTATCCTCCTATGATTGGGACGAGGGGAATTACGCGCGGCGTTGCCTTCTCTCCCCAGCGCCTCTTTCTGCTACATGACAGTCTCACAGAAAGAAACAACCGCCCTCCATCCCGTTTCGCTGCCGATCATTATGTTAATTATTTTCGGCAGCGAAAGGTCACTTCCAGTTGTGGACATCAAGAGACGCCGTATGGTGCGCCGTATCGACGACAACTGCACATTCGAGACAGGTCGGTGAATCCTCGCGCCCCACAATCTGGTGCAGGTATTTCTCGAAGCATCCGTCCCCGGTAAGCACCTGCACCAATCTGAAGGATAACGAACTATACCTTCTCGAAATCCAGCCGTATAAACGGGCCTGATCGCTGCCACCGTAACTTTGCCCGCCTCCGGACGTCTTCATAGCTGTTTTGTTCCTAGTTAGTACAAATTTAGAACAAATATTTGTTGATTATAGACCATCATATCAGCTCAACCCCTCAGAATTCATAAAGAGAATTTGTGAAAACAGAATTATTGTACACGGGCTCCAAGCCAGAAGACTCATGATTGTCAGACAAAAATAATGGTTGTTAGATCAAGAGAATGCTTCTATTTAGCATGAATAATAAGTATTCATATACTCTTAGCGTATAGCTTAAATTACGTATACAAAATTGAAATAATTTACATACATCACGCCCATAGTAATTTGTAGTAAATCTCTCAGTTGAAAAATGATGTCTCATATTCTAAGTATGATAAAGTGCGCTCTATCGTTGGGTTAGCGCAACCGTGACTCAAGTTGAGTTTAATCTTTGTAATGGAAATTTATACATCGTATAAGTTACTAAATAGGACGTCGCTAAGACGATAGCTACGTTAAATGGGTTAGAAGCCAACAGCTCCAACGTTTTATATAAGTAACTTATTTAATCCGACGAGGCTTATGATATTGTCTTTATTCTTGACTGTGACCTCAACTTATGGGAAGTTATGATACAGTGTAAAAGGGAAGCGCGCTAACCTAAAAAAGGTAAGTAGCAGCCTATTAACGTCTATGGCTAGGCATAATAGTTCAGTGGATATATTATGAGAATGATGATTATGAATCCATAATGAGGAGTGCCTCAAGCAGAATATCTAATCCATAAATCAAATCAAATCAAATCAAAAATATCTTTATTCAAGTAGGCATATTACAGCACTTTTGAATCGTCAAATTATATTTTTTTCCACACTCTGATTTTAATATACATCTAATGACGGTACTCATGATCGGATTAAAATCTAAAGTTACGAGGGTTCCTTCGCGCCCTGATCCGAGAAGAACCCACAACAAACTCAGTCGGGTATNATGATTTTACAAGGTTAACTGACAAACCCCACAAATCGTTAGTTTTTTTGTTATTAATTAAATTAAATGACTTAATAACATCAGAGGCATCGACACGACTGAATTTAAAAGTACTATGACATTGGGGCAAGCTATCAGCTAGCCAAGAGAGTGCAATGGAAGGTGAGGAGTTCAGTGATTTCGTAGTTGAGACAGGAATTTTTGTAAAAAACTCTTCAAAAGTATTAGCAACCTCTAAGTCTGACGAAATTTTTTTATTCTCTAAATCTAAATGAAATTCATCAAAACGCGGAGTTGCTTTTCCTGTTTCATCATTAATTATTTTCCAAGTTGTTTTAATTATATTAGTACTATTTTTTATCTTACATTTTATGTGTTGCGATTTAGCAAAAACACATTTCTTTTTGAAATCCTTGGAAAATAATCTCACATAATCCCTGAACTCTACACTAGTGTTGTACTGACGCTCAGCATACAATTCATACAACTTTTGCCTACTTTTATGCAAATCAACCGTGGCCCATTCACTGAACGCCATTGTGTCAGTAAGAGTGATCGATTTACTTTTAAATATTGAGTTAAATATTTGATTAAATTTGGAAAAAAAGTTATTATATATTTCATTTGGATTAGAAGAATCAGTTATATAGCAGTTCGAAATTAGGGCTGATCTCATTTTTCCAATACGGTCAGCTGTTACTGGCACAAAAGTTATTCTACGTTTATTTACATTTTTCTTTGGAATTGGAAAGCGAATGAGTTGGCCACAGTGATCCGAATCTAAACTACTAATTATCTTTTTCTCAGTTGGATTTATGTTCGTAAATATATTATCTATACAAGTGGCACTAGAAGAGGTTATTCTCGTAGGCTCCATAAACATATTAGATAATTTATAAGCGTTAAAAAGGTTTAACAGTTTCATGCTTGAAGAGCTACATTCTAAGATATTAATGTTAAAGTCTCCACATACTACTAATTTTTTGTTTGTATTCGACATTATGAACAGTACCTGGTCCATTAATTTTTCAAAAACTTCAAAATTGGACAAAGGGGGCCTATACACCGTTACTATAACAAACTGCTCTAATTCAATAGATGCCAGCTCTATCGTCCGTTCAACAGACAGGCTCACTATGTCTGTACGTTCCTTAAATTTCAATTTTTTATTTACTAAAATTAATGAGCCCCCATGTATGGATGATACTCTGTTGAACGAACTACCAACCTGGTAGTTACCAAAACTAAATACATATTCATAACTTTTTAGCCAATGTTCTGTAATACATAACACATCTATATTAAAATTATTTAAAAAAAGTTCAATTTCAAGCACTTTACCTTTAATACATTGGATATTCTGGTGTACCAGGCTGATAAAGCTATTATCTAAATTTTCATTCACTGAATCTAACGTGTGGCAATCCTTATGACAATTTTTCTTTTTTAAGCAAGAGGAATTCTCCGTTGTCTTTATAATATGTTTAAAACAATATTACTTGGATTTATATCCAAGGGTATGTCAATATTATTATTATGCTCAATAGGAGCATGTCTACTAGCCAAGTTCTTGGCTAAAGTTGTAAATAAATATGATAGCGAAATAGCTATCTGTCGTTTAAAATAATTGGATAGGTAGAACCTATCTTTGTAAATACTATAATAAGAATTAGCACACTTGCTAAAGTCAATGAGGTGAAATTTTTTATTGTATGTACACAAATTGTACATTGTCATATTGAGCTTATACCTAAGTAAATTTTCATTGTTAGGCAAATTCTGACAATATGGTAGGGTATACATAACTATATTTTTCACATTTAATTTATTCAATGTTTCAAAACAATTAATTAAATCTTGTTTATTCAAGTTTCCTCTGTTTCCTAAAAGGATAATAAGGTTTGTGTCACAGTCATAGCATTCTTTATTTCTAGAAATTGCTTCCACTGTTGACACAAGATTTGCGTTATGGACACAATAATTAAAGTTTTTTGCCCATATAAAAGTGAGTGTAGTGATATGCCCATATTATTTCCAATTTCATCTGTGTACATGAAGGTTTTAGACAGTCAAGGTTTTAAAGTCGATTGCATTCGCGATTTGGAAATTACCATTGATGCTAAATTATGTTTTAATACACACATTGACAATAGTGCAAGATCATTACGGAAAATACTAGGATTTATATTTCGAAATACTAAATCTTAAAAAGTCACCATTATACAATCGGTGGTCACCGAGCTTGAATATGGTTCAATCATTTGGATCCCTAAATATCAGGTTTAAAGACCCCGTGGAAAGCATTCAAAAATAGTTTACGTATCTTTTTTCCTATGGATTGTATAAAAGATCGCCATACATCAATCGACTCAAAAGATTTAAGCTTCTTTATCGGATACACGCAAAATAAATGATATGATTTTCTTATACAACCTTTTTAATAGAATCATGGACAACGCGGACCTGTTTTTCGCGAAATTCTGTTTTACTGCTCGCTCAGAGGTCCTACAGAACCACTCTTGGACACTATTCGGTCATATTGAGATTAACTAGCTTATAAAATGAATCAGTCCAGAAAAACTATAAATTTTAACAATTTCCACCAGAATGCAGCCCAGTCGGCTACACTTCCTTTTTTTATATAAGTTTTAGTTTGTTTTTTTTTGTTTAGTATTTTTGTTATAGTGTTGTGCATTAGTTTTTAGGTATTTGATGTAACTAGCTATAAGTATAGTTATGTGCAATTTAATAACCCTTAGTTTATAAACAATGCGGAATATATATTTTACTTCATCATAAGTTACCAATTCATATTCTACCATTAAAACAACCACTTATTGCATTGTTCGATAAATCTAGTTCTTTATGTAAAATATCCGTAACAGTTAATATAAAACTAACTGCCGCAAGCTATTAAAAACCATTTATCAGTTATTACACGTTTTTACCCTAATGAGTTAACAGGGTAATAAAAAAAACGCTTTAAAATCGTAACATTTTGTAATGTTATTAAAATGCCGCTGTCAATTTTCAAGATAAAATATTACTGAGCCTTTTTCTTGTGGACAGGTTAGTAGATGACTGTAATCTCTTCTGGTAAATGATTATGCAGTTTAAAATGATGAGGCTCAAGTCTGATAAAAGATAGTTTCTCTTTTAATGGCTTTTACAGAACATCTCACTAAAAAGCATTACCTTTGCTTGGTGGAAAATCGCCGGCAAATATGATAGATTTTTCAATCTCATTCATTCTTCAGTCCAGCAGATGGAAAAGAAATAAAACTTTATTCAAGTGGAAATATACTTTTACTTGTATATAAATAAATATACTAATTCCTTAATTAAATAGTTGTACAACATTTAATTTATAACTGATGTTTAGGAGCTTTAGAACAGATCTTTTTGTATAATATTTATTGAAATATAAAGCTCAAGACGATTCGATTTCTTCATATTTCTCAGTAAATTAAAATATATTTACTAATATATCAAACCGGGTCATTTGCTAGCAAAACAAATGTCAGAAAAATAGTGTAAATACTATGAGAATTATGTTGTATAAAATTTATTTATTGATGAATATAACCGTATTTTTCAATAAATCAGCAACAAAACTCGCCAATAAAACAGTATTAAGAATGATATGACATTTTAAACAATTTTTATTGTTAGCTTGGCCAGTTATTACTAAATACTTTAAGCGTTATATTCAGGGTTGGCAATTTAAAGCTCTATGCATCGGTTAAAATTTATTAGCTTTTCTGTGATGTAAAAAATGAACAAAATTTATATATCGTATTAATTATGGAAATAACTATAAAAACCCATTAGAATCTTTTGCATTCTTAAGAACTTAGGTTTTTAGAGCATAAATGCACCACGCTGCACAAGTGCACTCTCTATTCCTTCACACTCATACTCCGATGTGACGAGAATCCGACACGACCTAAGAGAGATCAGGCGCAGGACCGACAGCTTAAGGTGCTCTCCGAGGCACGGGGGTGGATTACACCGCCAATATTGATTGTTGAATTGGCCTGACCCGGGACTCGAACCCAGGACCCCATGTTTGTAGACGAACATGCTAACCACTAGAACAAGGCAGGAACTAGGCAGTTATGGGGGGGGGGGGAGCTAAGCATATACGAGTAATTCTTGAAATGTAGTCTTTAATATCAAAGTCACTTACATAAAATAATAGTTGAATGGATATAATCAGGAGAGTATAATATAATTGATTTCAAAATGATAATTGTGGTTTCACTAGTTTGCTGATGTGCTTATGTTAGGTTTCTTTGAAATATCTGTCGTTTATGCTAAAAAAGTGAAGTGCTGTAAGAAGATAATGAGATTAGAAAGGTTATATACAGAAGTGAATATATATGTATTGCTGGCGTCTACAACTTACAATAAAATATAAGCTATATCACTCATAAAGTCGTGCAATATTATAAAAGTAGACATCAAAATTACTTACTTTGTCATACAGAAAAATCGTGTTTAAATTATATCGATGTAGTGATTGTCATCTCGAAATACCTTGCTCAAAAGAAAATTTGATTTAATAGTAAAGTAAAATAATTGACAAATGTTTAAACCCACCCACTCATAGTGGTTACCAACCCTAATAAATGGAAGAATAAATATCAGATATTCTTAGCGTACAAGTCAGTAGTCAATCTTGCAGCGCTTCGCTTTCTTGTTTTCTTTTATCCAGATTTAGGTTCATATTTTAATCTACTTTAAGATTTATTTCTCTTCGGAAACAATTTTTGAGTAATTTCATTATGATTCCCGATTTTGAGGATATATTCGGTCAAATCAAAATAAATTTCTGGCTTATAGGCATTCCCTTTGATCAATATAGGATAAATGTTAGATACTTTGTTACTAATGTCGCTTTAATGATTATGATCATAGAGGAAACAGCATTCATTACGACAAAATTTTCAACTGACAATCTTCTACAGATAACTCAATTAGCACCATGTCTATTTAGCGGTTTGCTATCAGTTATAAAAGTTATATTTATAACTTTTGAACGTCGAAAGATTTTTAAAATAACTCAACGTCTTAAGAATTTGTTTGAAGAAATGCAAACTGATGCAAATAAACGTAATATTGTGAGACGGCACTTTACATTCCTTAAATATTTAGTCAAATACTTTTTTATTTTGAATGTTGTTTTGATCAGCGTATACAATTTTTCCACTCTATTGCATATATTTTATAAATATTGTGCAAAAGGTGTACTAGTTTATAGTTTACCGTACGCTGTCTCATTACCATTTTCCACAGATTCATGGTATACTTGGCTTTTGGTATATCTTCATTCTGTTTTTTGTGGTATGTATAAACATTCTTAATATATTTATAAAGTTTTTGACTTTTTCCTGTCATAACAATTTAAGAAATATGTTAAGAACATTTTAAA
This sequence comes from Elymnias hypermnestra, assembly GCA_015832385.1. Classification (NCBI taxonomy): domain Eukaryota; kingdom Metazoa; phylum Arthropoda; class Insecta; order Lepidoptera; family Nymphalidae; genus Elymnias; species Elymnias hypermnestra. The sequence continues at coordinate 2,402,016 of JACTOM010000117.1, read as the reverse complement.
AGTCTTTCAGATTTGGAAAACACCCGTCGAAAAATATTATCTTATATATTAATATGGGTTAAGCCCGTTCTTATTGAGCGTTAGCGACACAAACGGAATATGTATTTCGAATATCAAGACAATCGGGCTGAGATAACGTAATGATCTTCACTGAAGCTCAACGATGAATTTTTGCTTATATTTTGTATCTCAATTTCATGGGGATATGGAAATAGGGACTCTTAGTGAAATTTGTAAGACTACATCACAAGACATGGCATATTCCTTTCGCGATGTAGTCTTCATGTCAACTGGACGAACACTTTTGGAAATTATTGTGATGAGTGAGTGATCCTTCTTCGCTTATATATAAAGACTAGCTGTACCCGCGACTTCGTCTGCGTGGTTTGTTTTTTGGTAGCATTTTCATTAATTTAGGCAAATTGTTTTACCTATAAGAAAAACACCCGCACTGCCCTTTGAGGGTGGAATTTCCTAAAATATATTTTTGATAGTTTCTATTAAGTCAAAAGAAAAAAATCTGACCAAATTTTAAATACCATAAAAGATATAGCTTGTAAATGTGGAGTTAGAATGTTTTTTTTAATGTGAAAATTTGAATTTTTTTTTAATTAACCCCCCTTGCGGGTGGAATTTCGCAAAATTCTTAGTTGGCCTTTACTTGGCAATAAATACACTCCTACCAAATTTCAAGTCTTTACCACTTATGGTTCCAGAGATATCGCAATGAGTCAAAAGATACCTGGATATCTCTTAGATTAGAAGATTTCGATTTTTAAACCGACTTTAAAAAAAGGAGGAGGTTATCAATTCGTCTGTACTTTTTTATATTTGTTACCTTATATCTACCGATCGGGTGGACCGATCTTGATGATTTTTTTTTTAAATGAAAGGTGGTGCTAGTCATAGAGCTCGTCACTTTGGGTGACGCCGATTCCGAATATAAGAATACGAAAAACTCTAAAAAAGAATATGCATTTTTTTTTACTTTTTAGAGCATATTAATATTTGTAATATTTTGTTTTGATGTCGGTTCTTTTATTTGTTAAATTTTTTGTTTTTTAAATCTTAAAATGGATTTTTCAGGCTTTGCATGTGTTTTATACTTCACAACTGTGGACGCATTGTACTACATACTGACATCTCATGTATGCGCCCATTTTGTTTTACTGAGCGACGAAATTCAAAGCTTAGACCAAAACAATTCTCATTGTCTCAGTGAGATTGTTAGGAAACATCAGTACATATTGAAGTAAGACTTCTATTATTTCTTATCTTATTAAATCAGTTAAATTGACATTTTATTTTGAAATTAGCATATATAACACAAAATGGAATAATAATAATTCATGGAAATCGTTCTTCGTTTTTGACTTTTGATAGTTTCTTGATCATAAATGAAAATAGTCAACCTATTCCAATTTTTCAATGATCGATGTGACCGATACTCTCCTATGATAGAATCCTGTGGCATAGGCACATTTATATCTGCTTACATACCTAAAATTTTATATTATCTTTAAAATAATACTTAAAGAAGAGAAGTAAATTTTTTACTTTTTATAAAACATTCGTTACAGGTTGTCACAAGATCTCGAAGAAATTTTTCGAGGAGTAAATCTGATCAATGTGTTATTTGGATCACTTGAGATATGTGCCTTGGGTTTTAATTTAACGGTACCTAGAATTAATATTATATCATATTCTTTAGACTAGTTACTATTTATTTTTCTCTCTGACTAATAATACACCCCTACTTTTTGATTTTGTTTGAAGAGCAACTCGCATTAGCTAGTTCTTCATGTGTTTGGTTTAAATTAATTAAAGATAGTCTGTTTTCTTTATTAATAAATTGACATTAAATTTTACTTTCGAGAAAATCTTGTTGAAATTGTTTCAGCTTTTAGCCAATGATAACATCACAAGGAAATAAAGATGTCTAAGACTGTAGCTACTAAACTTATTTATGAATTAGATTCAATCATTTTACTTGTATTAATGTTATCTAATTTTTTTTAATTGCTGACAGATTAGCGCTTGACTGTGATCTCACCTGATGGTAAGTGATGATATAATCTAAGATGGAAGCGCGCTAATCTGTTAAGAGGCGATATACCCCTTACGGTTTCTACACAGCATCGTACCGGAACACAAATCTCTTTGTTTGGCGGTACGTTTTTGCTGGTAGGGTGGTAACTAAACCTCCCACCAGTCCAGACTCAGACAAATTAGAAAATACAATTTCCTAATTTCGTCCTACCGGGGATCGAACCCGGGACCACCGCTAGCAAAGCGAATATTCGCACCACTTCGCCAGTGAGGCCGTCGAACCAACCGATGGACGTCCACTGCTGAACATAGGGCTCCCCTAATGACTTCCACTGGAATAATATAATGTAATGCAATATCGACCAACTAGTTTACATTCACTTATGTTTCAAGTGGTCATTTATGAACCTATCCTATGATATTATTTAATGGTTATAGGTATTTCTTTAAATAGCAAACATCTTTGAAAACAATTACGTTGAATTCACAAAATAATATCAACTTAATTTATAGAGAGAATACTATTAATTTGTTGTCCTTTTCAACATTTTTTGCAGTTTTTTTGTTAAATATGATACGAATGAATAATAGAAATTATTTATATTATTCAAATTTAAATATGAAATTTCAGAAATCGGTATATGACAAAGCTTTTAAATGCCTGACAAAAATTTTTAATAAAAACAAAGTTAAACGTCAAGAATTAAGTTGTTTTTTATATTGTTAAATAAGCCGTCTGGACTACACCTTGTCCAAAAGTTATTTAGTTTACTTATACAATATTTTTTTTATTTCCACACGTTTTTTTTATTATTTTCAAAATGACATACCTCTTTGTTTCAGATGGGTGATTGGGCTCAAATACCAGGAGTTATTTTATTTCTACTTTCCGTATTGGTACAAATTTTGATGATTTGTGTATTTGGGGAAGATCTTATAAGAGAGGTTAATCTTTTATCTAGCTTATAAATGTCTTCTTTTTAGATAAAGTTATACTTTGAATTCCTACATTGCTTATTTGGGAAATATGAATAGGAAAATGTGATTACATAAGCCTTGTAAAAAAATATAAAGAGAAATTCTATATAAAGTCGTAGATATTTATTAGTGTATATTCTAATATACAACACGGAGAGCCCACATGTCCCCGTACATGTTTATGTATTTTTGATACCATGTATTTAAATATTTATTCACGCGTTTTCTTTGAAAGCTGAGCAAGATATGTTTGCTGTGAACTTAATGAGTTACATTTCCAATTCAGAGTAGAAGAGTTGCCGAAGCAGCATTTTTATGCAAGTGGTATAACATGGATAGAAAAGCGAAGAAAATAATTTTTATCATTATGCTGAGGTGAGATTGGGAATATATATTAAACTAAAGTCGTATTGCTTTCAATATTTATAAATCTGCAATTATAAATTTAAAAATTATAAATATTATAAATCTGCTTTATAGATCTGCATCTTATTGGGAACGACTTCGTCATAGTAGAAATGGAATATTATCCCTTATAAGAGAAGACTTTAGAAATCCCTTCACGAGATACTGGTCTACCCTGCGTCAGACACGAAATAATAATATAAACGTTTTTTTTAATTTTTAATTAGTTTAAATTTGATTAGTATTTTTTGATTTCATTTTGAGTTTAATTTTATTAAATTTTTAAAAAACATGTAATATGGGTTGTTAGCCTGAAATAAAGGTTATTATTATTATTATTATTAAATCAAAAAGGACTGGACTAATTTTAATGATCACAGATTTGTTGGACTAGTCTGTACTCCGAATAAGAGAATAAATATTATAATATTGAAAACCTCACGAAAAAATCTACTTTTCTAACTTTTCATCCTATTGACGATTTGACAGCCTCGCTGGGGCAGTGGTGCGAGTATTCGCTTTGCTAGCAGAGATCCTGGGTTCGATCCACTGTAGGACGAATTTAGGAAATTGTATTGTATTTGTCTGAGTCTGGACTGGTGGGAGGTTTAGTTACCACCCTATCAGCAAAGACGTACCGCCAAACAAAGAGATTTGTGTTCCGGTACGATGCTGTGTTGCAACCAGGTGAGATCACAGTCAAACGCTAAACTGTCAGCAACAAAAAATAAAAAAGATTGAATTGGAATTGGGCATTAGTATTCATTTCGCAACGTAGACAGTTACAAAAAAGAATCTGATGATATCAGGCAGAGGGGTATATAAACCATAACAAGACGGACAACAGCTATTCATTATATAAAGAGCATAATAGCTGATCTACCTCAGTCCTTCTGTTGCTTAGATTTCACGCCCAAAACGCTACACCAATTATGATGTTCTTTTTATATGTTTATTTAACTAACAGATAAGACTAAATTGTGTATAGACAAACTTATAAATTATAATCTAAAAAAAACTATACTGACGTTGCTTTTCATGTTTAAATATATTTATTTTTCAGATCTAATAAACCGCAGAAGCTGACTGCCTATAAATTTTCCGTTATATCATATGAAAACTTTACTAAAGTAAGTTAAAAACTTTCATTCATATATTCAGACTTAAATAGTATAACGAATTATAATCTAAGAGTTTGTATCAATATCTGAAACTAATTATTGCGCCATTTTAAAATACTTTAGCAAAGCAAATCTTTCACTTCTATATAAGCGCCAATAAAGCTCCAAGTTGATATAATTTACAAACTCTTGCCTTTTTTTATTTATTTATTAGGGTTCTATTTGGTAATTAAAATTTGAACAAATTCATACGATATATCTATTGATATGATCCTTGTTTATTCAAGATGGCCGCTGCTACAAAACGGCGGGTAATTTTTTCCAACTACCTCCATGCTTACCAAAGGAAAGTGCTCCTTGACTAGTAAAATATATTTTTTACAATACTTCTAATTCAAATCCAAAAAATCTTTATTCAAATAGACTTTTACAGCACTTTTAATTTGTAAAATATTCATGTTAATTCCAGTGGCGTGTCACTTTTTTATTAAGACTATTACAATATGTTTTTAATTTATTTTATTAAGATTCACTCCCAGGCTTTTTATTGGCCCAGAAATCCTTCAAATTATAAGAATTTTCAATTATCTTTTCTCTTATACTTTTTAAATTTATTAGGTGACATCTGTAGGACGTTTCCTGATATTTGTGAGAAAGTAAAGATAATTTCATATTTATTTCGATGTGCCTTTCAAGACAGATGCTACATGCATCTGTCTTAAAAATCCTAAAATTTACTATGACTATAATTTTATGAATACGTTATTTATATGTTTCGCAGATTATCAGCACATCCTGGTCTTATTTTACTATACTGAGAACTGTTTACACACCACACGAAGCAAACCGTTGAATTAAAATCAAGAGAAAACTAATGTATAAAATACAAAATGTTTAAGTTCTTTTTTTGTTTCTTGTGCGGTATTTTTCACAAAATTAGTTATTTTTACATCGACACATCACAATGCTTTAATTTTAAGAAATCTTAGTTACAAAACACATTGTGGCTAAACTTTAGTTCACGGAGTTTTATTTGTAATTATGGTTAATTACAAAAAAAAAATCTTAAATTTATATTTTAATATATGTATTGCTTTGTAGGTTTTTTATGAATACTTAGGAAATGTTTTGAAAAGAATACTTTTCAATGTTTCTTTTACAAAACAATACCAATAAAAAACTTGTCTTGAATTTACAATCATCTGAATTTTGAATGGAAAAAAAATAACGTTCTCTCATATTAATGTCAATAAAGTGTAAAGGGAATAAAATGTTTCATTATTAGTAAATTACATTGAATATAGTATCAAAAGGAATGAATTATACATTTTAACACCTTGTAATTTAAATATCATGTTGACACAGCTATGACGACTTCTTACTTTGCGCCGAAGAACTAGGGTTGTACAAATTAGCATAGATATAATTATATCATAAATTTATATATATATAATGGTTATGTCCGTTTTGTTGTCACTGAACTCCCCCGTAAACGGCTGGACCAGTTTTGTTACTTTTTTTTAATTCAGACGGATGTGCGAATGGTTTTGATTGGCAATTCGATGCTATAAATAAAAATGTTCCCATATCTCCACCGGATCATGACATACGCAGGTGATACCGCCGAGATCACCTCGTATAATATAAAATAATAGATACATGTGACGGGTCGAGCTTGTCCCAATCATTATATGTATCCTCGTAGTCAATCCACAATTTGGTTTTACATTGTTAGATTATAATGTTTACTATTGATTTACAACAAAATCAAACAGGATGATTTAAATAATTACTGACTAGAAACATGGTGACCTCAGATGTGCGTGCGCTCGCAATGTTACCTCGAAAGCATCACATCTCGCCAAAATAAATGTTCTGCCATCTCAGCGCCATTAACTCGCTTGTCCAATGTCACACGTCAACCACAGACTAGCCAACACCTGCCATAGGTCAATGTCTACCTGAACAAATCAATAATACCATAACCACTTGCGATCGCAGCGTCATCTCTGATTCCACCCAGGTAATTACCCTAGTGTTTCCAAACCCATAAATCACTGTTATTGACACTAACTTGACATATGCAAAGATTGTTTGTAAGGTGTTACTTTAATGTGATGTAATGTGATAGAATGTTTTAAAGTTTTATAATTTCGTAATTAGGTCACTATATTAAATTTAGTTTAAATGATAAGCGTTTTTTTTATTTATTATGGCCCATTAATAAACTACACATCTTAAATTTCTCATTCAAAAACTGGAAATAAAAAGTAACATGTTATGCCTTATAAAATGTATCTGCACAGAATATTATTATTCATATAAACAATTATAATTTTTCTGAAGTTTATAAATAGGCTTATGAAAATGATTGTATTTACACCTAATAAATGTTTTCTATGATTTTCCACTTTCATACTTAATTTTACATTCCTAATCTATACAAACAAGACGATGACAACCCTACTTTATTTGTTAAATAAATATAAACAAATATTTGTTATAGCGACTAGCATAATTTACCGCAGTTCGAATGGAAAAGGATATTTTGTAATTGGTTCATTGATGTATATCTTTTTATTGTAAAAACTGAGTATATGATATTTTATAATAGTTCACCGAAAAATAAACATGAATGTGTTAATTCCAACATTCGAAGAAATACTCAAACCAATAAAATTTAGTTTTTGGTTATTGGGCATTCCTTTCGATCAAAATGGAATCAAATTAAGATATTTCATATTTCTTCTTGCTTTAACTCTTATGGTTACAGAAGAAACAGCATTCTTTATATCCAAACTGTCCATCGAGAATTTCCTTCAATTAACCCAATTAGCACCATGCACTCTAAGTGGTGTGTTATCCATTATTAAAATTATATTAATCACTTTCGAAAGACCGAATATCTTTCCTCTGACTAAATGCCTGAAGGAGTTGTACGATGAAATTCTCAATGATCCAAGAAAACGAGAAATGTTAAGACAAGATTTCGTGTTCCTTAAATACCTAGTGAAATGCTTTTTCGTTTTAAACTTAACTGTGATGAGCTTTTACAACTTTTCAACGCTTTTTGTTATATTCTATCAATATTTAACAAAGGGCGTGCTGAATCTTATATTACCGTTTGCTGTCTTATTACCGTTTTCTACGGACACATGGTATACTTATTTTTTAGTATACTTTCATTCAGCATTTTCTGGTAAGTACATATTTTTTTAACCGAAAACAACCTTGTTTGGTTTTATGAAACTTCAACACAAATGTGACGTGTTTAAATTTGCACGAATGAGTGAGAAAATAAATACAACGTGGTCGGTTGAATCGAGCCGTGGACGTCGCCTAACGACATGCGATAGATGGACAAAAAAATTTTCAGGCGATGTAAAAATATTCACTTTAATAAAGAAATATTTTATTCTCATATATAAACAAGGGTCTGTAGTACACGTATGAATGCGCTGAATAATTTTTTTTTCTATTCTTACTATTGGTTCACCCTCTCCTTGTATACAAGGTATTGGGAAACCGCTTCCAAACAAAAAGACAGACTATAGTACCAATGACACCTTTGATGATGAGAAGAAAAAAAACGATCCAGATTATAAAATATATCATATTTTTAAATCTTTTTATCAGCATTACTTACGCTCAGTCGTATTACAGCTCCATCGTTAAACCAGATAAATAAAACGAAGGTTTTATAAAACATATATTACTTTTCTAAATAAAAAAACAACAATAAAACACAAAATTAAAAATAAGTTGAGGCTCGAGTCAACGAATGCACGCCACCGGCGCCGTATTACAGTAATGTTGTTTTTTTTTATGAAATGTTCGTTTCAATGCTAATAATACGGCTTCAATTTTTTTTCCTATCATCAAAGGTGTCATAAGTACTATCGTCTGTTTTCATTTTCGGAAACTGTCTCATAACACCTTGTATACCTTGCTAAAGTGTTCATTTAACTCATTCACGCATAGTAAAATACGAGTACATTTTTAATTAACACTTGATGTTGATAAAGTTTCAATCGAATATAAATAAAATTTATTTCGTGGAAAATTGTAGATTGCTATCTATTGAAATCTCATGTTGTCATCAAAAGGTTTGAAAGTCTTTTTCTATGTGAATGTTTAAGAAGCTCATGCGAGATGGCGTAAGAATTAACTTTTTTATAACACTGTAGATTTCAGTTGAAATTATCATTATTTCTAAATATATTTATGATTTTCAGGTTATGTATGCATTTTTTACTACACTGCTGTGGATGCACTATATTATGTAATGACGTCACATATCTGCGCTCATTTTTCTCTCATTAGCGACGAACTTCAGAGTTTAGACCAAAGTAACTCTCACCGTCTCCGTGAAATTGTTATTAAACATCAGTATATGTTGAAGTATGTTAGATCATATTATACAATATCTTAGATTTAATTGTTAACGTCCCATTATTGGGTGTAGGTATCCTCACTCGTAGAAAGATTCTATGATAGTCTAGTGGTGAGACTCTGTTAGAAAAAGTGTGGGTTCGAGTTCTTAAGATACATACATAGCATCAGGCCTCATTTCCATAGGGATAGGCAGAGACCACGTCCTTCCACTAGGCATGATCCTTGCATATCTCCCTCGCTTCTTTCATTTTCATTAAACCTATCATACATGTTCGTCAGTTTAGAGTACTCTTGACCTGGCCTTTATTTAAAACTTTCCTATTCACTCTTCACTTATAAATCCTTTTTGGCATTCTTAAGTTAGTTCTTAAGTTTCTCTTTATAAAAATGATACATACATCCTTGATTTGTATTCATTTCAAGCTATTATTTTTGGTATAGTTGAAGGAAAACATAGTGAGGAAATCTGTAAATTCTGAGATATATATACCCTGCAAATCTGCAATTGAGCAGCGTGGTAGATCAATGCTCTAAAAACTAGGTCTATTTAGTGTAAATCAACTACTTTTCTTACTTAGAAACATTATTTATAGATGATATAATTAATAGAAATATCAATGATAATAAAGGTTATTATCTATCATTGTTTATTTTATTTAGTTAAGTTATCTAAATATATTATCTAGACAGATCTCCCTTATAATTTCTGCCTATAACGTTTTACGTCTACTGTCACATCATACCAGTTCATTTTGTATCGAAGACGTGTCAATTACTCTGCAAATAACATTAGTCAACACAAAATTGGATTATACTTTTAAAGCATAAAATTTTGATCATTATGAATTGATTATTATACACAAAAATATGTAAAGTTTGCTTTTGTATCTATAAAAAAGAAAACGTGTGAACCGCTATAACTTCTATACGACATTTTGATATTATAGACTAACTCATATAGCACTGAAAAGTTTTTATGAAAAAAGCTATTTACTTTCCTCTTTTTTCATAATTAACCGAAAATCATAAAATAAACCTTAGGATAAATAACGAATTTTTTGATGTCACAAATATAAACTTAAAATTGCTTAAAACTAGTGTTTATATTTTAGTATGATTCAATATATACTATTCTTTTTTTAATTAGCCTCAGTTCAGGCCTATCATTAACATAGGCCTCCTCTAGTCCCTTCCATTTGCTTCGGTCTATTGCCAATCTTCGCCAACCCTTGGGCAGATCGTCTTCCCTTAGATATAATTCATATAAATCGATGAACACCTGTACGCATGATACAACATGACCCACTGTCACGTTCCACCTAAGCTGAACGTGCAAGCCAGAGCGCGGAACAAGCTGAAGAGACACGCGATCGGCCTAAGTATTCCGTTTGTAATGCATCTGTCTTCCTTCCCCTCAATCAGCTGATGTAACCGAGTAAAAGGGAGACAGTGGCTGTTTTGTCAACTGTATAAAGTTAATGTGGTGTGTGTTGCTTATTTAAATTTTTCATCAGTTTTCTTATGACGTTATCACGTAAAATTATCGTCCGTAAACCGACTTATAGACAAGTAATTTTTTTGTTGAGTCATATAACTGACTAAGTGCAATGAAATTCACAAATATTAAACTATCTACAATATATAAAAAAAATTAAATTGCAGTAGCTATACTTCTTATCATAAATGAATAGATTTTCCACCAAATTATATCCGGTATATTAAAAAAATACTTTTAAATTTCTGCCTGTCTTTAAGTTTCTTTCCGATAATCGCTGATGTTTTTTCATTTCTTGATAATCTACAGCGTTTTAACAAGCTGTTACATAGACTACTTAATATGCTTTAAATACGGCCAATTACGGATAAGACAAATTACTATATAATAATTGAAATAACAGTGAAGATATTATGAAGTCTGAATTTGGAAACAATAATAAGAAAAAACTGAGTTATTCGCTATGTACATATGAAGCATCATTGGGTGTTAAAAGGGCTTCTGGAAATACGCGTGTAAAACCGCAGGAAAAACTAGTAATTGATATAATAGAATATATACTTTACAGGCTATCTGAACGTCTTGAAGGTATTTTTCGCGCAACGAACCTTTTCAATGTACTTGTCGGTTCGCTTGAAATATGCAGTCTTGGTTTTAATTTAACGGTAAATCTTCAAATTTAACTTCTTTAATATTTAAATTAACATATAACACCTTTATTTCTTTTATATAACCCTTAATAAATAATAAATTTCTATTTGAAGATCTCGTTAAAATAATGTCCCGAGAAATCCTCCTTAGTTCATTCTCGGCAAGATAAATGTTAGAAATTGTAATTAAAATTTGCATATCACTTTTTCGTGCAGAAACAGTTTATAGATTTTTGTTTTAAAATTCTTGTTTCGGATTTGTATTTGGTAGTTTGTTTAGGTATGGACTACAGAGAGACTTCGGCTCTTAGCCATTTACCACCATAACAAAAAAAATATATATTCTTAGACTGTCAAATCATTTACTAACAGGTTAGATCACTATAAAGCTTTACCCAGTACATTATCTTAATATATAAAATTCTTTTGTACGTCGGTGTCATTGAACTCCTTGTAAACTACTGCACCAATTTAAATATTTTTTTTATTAGTCGATATAAAAATTCTTTAAATTAAAAATTCTATCGCAATTTTCCGATATTTACACGCAATTGGAAAGTAACAGGGTGTATTGGACATTGGTGGTTATGAAATATATAAAATCTATATTTAAACAGTACTTTTCCAACAGATGGGACAGTGGGATCAAATACCAGGAGTTGTGTTATTTTTACTCTCCGTGATAGTACAAATTTTCATGGTCAGTTTATTTGGAGAAAACCTTATTAGAGAGGTAAGTAAAAAAAATCACGTAATCACATGGTTAGACAGTCACGCATAAATCTTTATCCAATAAAATAATTCCATTAACGTGATAAGCCGACATTTACTTTGAATTAAATGAGTTACGTTTTTCATTCAGAGCGGAAAAGTCGGAGAAGCAGCTTTTCTATGCAAGTGGTATGAAATGGATATAAAAGCTAAGAGCATTATTTTAATAATAATGGCAAGGTAAGGTGCTTTAAATAAGTAACAACTAAGGTCCCAATAGATGGTTTTGCAGCTTAGAACCAACAGTACATAATAACATACTAAATACAGTCCAAAATTGCTATTGAAATATGCATGTTTTCTCCTGATTTTTCTTTCATGGATAAGCACAATGATGAATTTTAATTTTAGGGAAATTACACGCCCAAAATTCAATTGTGTGACTCTTTTAGCCAGAATCAAAGACGTAATTTTATTTTTATAATCGGGTTTTGGTTCATAAATGTAAAGTCCACGATGGCACTGCTGCCATTGATTCACTTATAAAAGAGATAAATTATTGATTCTACCTATGATTTTAGCCAACTAAACTCACACACTCACTTTCTCACTTATTATGAAATTTTCAAAGCATTTCACAATTGACTTGAAATTTAGTTAAAGGACTACTTTCGCAATAAATAGGTCACTAAGTATCAACTAAATAAACTTGAGAGACTTCAAAATCTTGCAATTAGGTTTATATTTGGCTTACGCAAACATGAACATGTATCCGAATTTCGATCTAAGCTCAAGGGGTTACCGATCCGATTTCGCCTGAATCTACATACTCGTATTTTTTCGCTTCTGTACTGTATACTATTTTACCCCACTACCCCAAACTATTTAAAATCTAAATTTGAATTCCTGGGAGGGCACTGTGGCCAAGGTCTAGTTCACTTTTAACATTAAATAAACCGATACATCACGCTAAATTTGTCGGCAACTCCTTAACTGTTACGGCCAGCCGGCTGTGGAACGCACTACCAGTGAATATAAGACGAGCACAATCTTTAAATTCCTTTAAACACGAAGTCACAAAACATTTCCTGTTACAAGTCGTAAAATTAGATGTAACTAATTTTTTTTAAACTTACTTACTTATTTTACTTACTTATTTAACTTACTTACTTACTTACTTACTTACTTATATTTTGCCGATATTTCGGCAAAATATCGGCAAAATTAAAAATTAAAAATTAAAAATCGCCATCGTGATATGTACCCGTTCAAATAGTCAATATGTTAATAAACCACGAAAATTTAAGTTTAAAACAATTAGTTACATCCCGGTACGGGCCGGATCATGTAGGTAAAATTAGATGATATTATTACAAATTTTATTTTTATTACTGTGTTAGTATGTATATGTAAGTATTTTTTATTTATATAATATTTTATATGTGTACTCTGTTTAATATTAGTATGTATTATTTCTTTATGCACCTCCCACTTACTTTAGCACAATTTCCTTCTTCTTGAGGTTGTCTGGAAGAAATCGCTGATTAGCGATAAGACCGCCTTTTTATACATTTGTTTTGTTATTACTTGTGCGTCTCTTATTCTTTGTATTTTTTTTCTTTGGTGTAGGTGTCCTCTACCAAAACGGAGGCCTTGCTCTTTCATGGACCTCGAAGGGGTCCTCCACGGGGAGCGTCTGTGTTAGTGTGCAATCAGGTCGTTAGAGTAAAGGCCCANCCACGGACCGCCATTATATGCCGAGATTAGTTCGCGAGGCCATTGAAATTAAAAAATATCCTAATTTCAATCGTGAAGATGGTTTTAAGCTGGCTGATACGTGGAATCCAGTGGTGAAGCTATGCCAAATGAACAAACGACGCAATTTTTCAAAATTAAAACGTGACGTTGTGAGTGTAGTATGCCGACAAATGGATGTGGGTGCCGTGAAAAATAAAAGAATCAGACGTAGGGTAGACAGATTCTGCCCTTGACAGCTTGACACAACCGACCACAGCAGTATCGTCGTGACCACGATCCATGCAACTGGGTCGAAATATCGGCAAAATTAAAAATTAAAAATCGCCATCGTGATATGTACCCGTTCAAATAGTCAATATGTTAATAAACCACGAAAATTTAAGTTTAAAACAATTAGTTACATCCCGGTACGGGCCGGATCATGTAGGTAAAATTAGATGATATTATTACAAATTTTATTTTTATTACTGTGTTAGTATGTATATGTAAGTATTTTTTATTTATATAATATCTTATATGTGTACTCTGTTTAATATTAGTATGTATTATTTCTTTATGCACCTCCCACTTACTTTAGCACAATTTCCTTCTTCTTGAGGTTGTCTGGAAGAAATCGCTGATTAGCGATAAGACCGCCTTTTTATACATTTGTTTTATTATTACTTGTGCGTCTCTTATTCTTTGTATTTTTTTTCTTTGGTGTAGAATAAAGAGTGTATAAATAAAATAAATAAGTATGGATTTCCTCAAATTCCCATGGGATATGCTCCAGTAACACTTAATGGCACAGCTAGTAAGAAATGTTAGTTGAAACTCGTTAATGTAAATAAAATACTAACAAATAATATATTACTAACCAACCAACCCGGCTTAGGACCGATATTTATATTTATTTATTACGCAAAGACAACAAGTAACAATTTATTTTTTATATGTTAAATACAAATATAACGTTCTAATCTTAATCATAACCCTAAGCGTGTAAACACAGCATGATAGTAAAGCATCATATTCTGCTTACATGTTTTGATTGTAGTACACTATAAATACAGAATATGTGGATTAAATTTAAAATATTTATTGTATTTTACTAAGATCAACGACATTTTTATCAACATAAAATAACTATTTATATACCTATACCAATCACCATTCACCACATAATGTTTTATTACATCTCTAGGATTTTCTTTCGCCCAAAGGTGGCCTGGAAGAAATCGCTAGTAATTTTTTCTTTTAAATTGTCTGTGTCTTTGTAATTGTTTATATTTACGGAGTACAATAAAGAGTATTCTATCTATTATCTATCTAAGGGATAAAGCAGCATTTACGCTAGAAAAACTCCGCAAAGCCAGCCGAGTTTTTTGAATAATAATCGTTATATTTCGTCCAATTTATACATGTCGGAGTGCAAGAGTCTGTGGATCGCTGGTCCGTGTGTAAAAGTCTGTGGAACGCTGGCGCCATCTTTGTGCCTGCGTGGGGGCACAGTCAATAAGTGGCGGTCCGGCCCGTCTCTCGGCAGCTCTCGAGCGGCGGTCGGCAGGAGTGATCGACTATTGAAACTGTCGCGTTCCTAGCTTATTAGTGTTAATGAGTTTGTGTAAATTGATATCGGGAACATTAAGTTATTGAACATTGTAACTCGAGTTAATTAATAAAGTGTTTGATTGCACCAACATTACCCACGAACGCCCACAGAATGAGAAATTGAATAATGCATCCAATTAATAACGATGTCGGCGGAGAACCCTACGCGCCTGTGATTTATGCTTCTCCGTTCTCTCTTATTCTCAGACATACAAATCTTATAAAATAATATACATAAACCTTATCTATAGAGGAACACATCATGAAAATATGTTCAGTAGTTTTACACTTTACGGTAAAGGGACAAGCAGACGTGACGGACGAATTTGGTTTATACGTAAGGGTATAGAGATATTTAAACAATGATTTTTATACAAATCAAATTACATGCGTTTAAGAACAATGTTTATACGATGGTAAACACTTTGAACTAGGTGATCTAACTGCTCGTTTATCCTTTTACATAGTAGATTCAATACTCACTTTACTATTAATTATTTCAGAGCTAACAAACCCCAGGAGCTGACTGCCTATAAATTTTCAGTTATATCATACGAAAGTTTCACTAAGGTAGGTTTAAATATTGTTTTTAATATGATATTTTAAGGCATGCAACGTCACATGTATAATATTGTCTTCCTCCTGAGTTCTTCTTTTAATTATAATTATTTGGTTTTTTTTTTCAGATTATCAGTACTTCCTGGTCATATTTTACCATATTGAAGACCGTTTACACTCCACCTTAATTAAGTTTCTTAATTTGATAGCAGAATCGTAAAATTAATTTTTATGAAATATTTGTGAGGGGAGTCGTAGTTCATGTCACAAAATATATTATTAATTAGGCCAAATGTTCGTAGATCGGTTAAAAAACACGCTCTGGTTCTGTTTACATACATACTTACATAGCATCACGCCTCATTCCCATAGGGGTAGGCAGAGACAACATCCTTCCAGTTGCCACAATCCTTGCATATACTCTTTTCGCTTCTTTCATTTTCATTAAACCTTTCATACTAGTTTGTCGTTTTAGACTCTTGGCCTGGCCGTTACTTAAAATGTCCTGGATTTGGTCCAGGAACGTTCGCCTTGGTCTTCCCCTTCCAACTTTCGCATTCACTCGTTAACTCATAAATCCTTTTTGTCAGTCTCCTTTTGTTCATTCTTTCTACATGATCAAACCATCTAAGCATCCCTTTCTCAATTTTAGTCACTAAGTCTTCTTTTATACCACAACGTTCTCTTATCACACTATTTCTTACTCTGTCACTCAGTTTTAATCCACTCATGCTTCTCAACGCTCTCATCTCTACCGCATTTATTTTACTTTTGTGATTCTTCTGCCATACCCAACTTTCACTACCATACATAAGTGTTGGCACCAACACTCCAGCATGCACAGCCAGTCTAGCCCTTTGAGACACCATCTGGCTATTCATAAAGGCGTGCAGAGCACCATTTACCATATTTCCTGCATTTACTCTCCTTTCAATATCACTGTTCTGCAATCTTCAATAGCACTGGTTCTGTTTCTCTCATTTATATATGACAATATATGTTATAACACTTAATATCAACAAACAATAATAACCTAAAAAAATAGTTTGTACTCGCTTTATAATAAAAATATAAAAAAAAAGTTACGCATTTTATTAACATATTTTTATATCTGTAGCGCATCTTGATTTACGTTAACTGAAAAAATATAAGCCAGTATTTTTATGCATATTTACTTAATAAAATACAAAGTAAAAGAATTAAATGTCCATTGTTATTTTGTTTAAATGTTTCTTTTATACTTTCATTTAATACGAAGTGGAGAGAATATATAATAAATATTGAAATGGTTTGCTTTTCAATATTTAATGAGAAAGCAACAAATCACAATGTCAAAAGGAATCAACAATGATTCTCTATAAATAGCCTTTTATTTAAATATCCCGTATCTCGTTGACGCACCAAATAACGGCATATCATTTTAGCTATCATTTTAGTTTAAAGGACCCCATACATTAACAGTTCGCCTCTCTAGTCGAATGATGGCCTAGTTTCTATTGTTAGCGTTTCGTATTATTTTTCATTTAATATTAGAGCGGAGGAATTTTGTAATTATTATTGTTTATGGAGTAAGTTTCGGGTTTGATTATTGATGCAACGTTGTATAAGTGCGTATGTTAGTTTTTTCTGTGTTATTGTTTTATTAAGGCATTTTGTTTAATTTGTATGTAATGATATGTGTAAAATTTCTGGTGGCTTTTTGACAATAGTTAAAAAGAAGAAAAGTGTTTGTTTTTCGGGGCTGCCATATTGACGTTTATAGCATTGTATTCTGTAAAAATAAATGGAAGTAAGACGAGTCTTTTACTATAGTCTATGTCGCCCAATGAAGAAATCTATAATTTCTTTGCTTATTGACGTGTCCTATAAATCGATGAATGCCGGCTACATGCATTAAGCATCACTCATTGTCACGTTCCACCTGAGGTTACCGTGAAAGTGAGAGCGTGGAAAAAGCGATAAAGAGGCGCTATCGGCCTAATTAAGTAGTTTATTATAACAATAATTTTTCGCCAATGCTTTTTTATGACGTTATCAAATAAAATTGTCGTCCGTAAACCGACTTTACAAACAACCAATTTTTATTACTTTCATTTGTTGTTTACACAGATGATGTAAGAAACTCACATAATTGATTTATACCACACTACATGTGCTTTAAATTACAATATGGTGCAATATCCGATACCGGGGACATATAACAAACTAGCTGAACCCGCGACTTCGTCTGCGTGGAATATTTCATTTATGTCGCATTTTCTTCAATTTAGGCAAATTGTTTTACAAATATACGTATGTCGCCCCCGCAACCTCTTTTGTGGGTTGAATTTCTTAAAATAACTTGACCTCTACACGGCAAAAGGAACATTCCTATCAAATTTCAACTCTCTACGCCTTATGGTTCCAGAGTTACCGTGATGAGTCAATATTTAACACCCCTGCAACTCCCCTTGCGGGTGGAATTTAATAAAATCCTTTTTTAACTGATCTCTACTCAGCGAAAGGTATATTCATACCAAATTTCAAGTTTAGATAGATAGTTTTATATGTATAGACTAGCTGAAGCCCGCGACTTCGTCTGCGTGGAATGTTTTTGGTTAGCATTTTTATTAATTTAGGCAAATTGTTTTACAAATAAGAAACATACGTGTAAATACTTACTGTATTACTGCAAAGTTTTTATAGTCTTTTTTCAGGCTCTAGATTATCGGTGTACCAAATTTAATTCATATTTTAAGTGGTTATTGTGTGAAAGCGCGACAGAGTTAACTTCGCATTTATAATATTATACCTTTTAGTGAGTATTGTTACTTTACACCATATATATTATTGTACTACGATTGTGAGAACTTTTCTCAGAGATGGTCGTGTTCGTGAGGCAGTGGCATTTAAAGAATCGAAACGATTTGTATGGAATGGCACATGATAAAACACGAAATCTAAATCGTTAAACTTTTTAGTTCACTGTAAAAAGCTTTGCAGTAAAAGTGTACTCTGAAAACTCTGCACTAGTAGTATCAGACTACAGTAGTATAATTATCAAGTTTTGCAAATTATAAATAATAATTTTATAGAATTCCGCGAGACCTTATACAATTTAATTGATCAAAAGTCAAAAAGGTTGGCCAAACATGTAAATGAAAAAAATACTAATTATTAAACAATATGCATGGCCATAACTATTTTTAATCAGCTGCCAGAAGCATTTAAACTCTAATACACCACAATTTAAGCAGAAACTGCAAAACTTTCTATTAAATAAAATTTATTATGACATAAATGAAAATCATTAAATCAACAGTCATATATCATATTATTATTAATATTATTTAATATAATTTTTACATATTTTTTGACCTCAGTTCCGCCTGAACTGTAGTTTATTATTTTCAGCATTGTGTAAGTGTTATATGGTTAATTAATTTGAAAGATTCAGATTTTTAAAATTTTTAATGCCCTTGCCCTATGGGGGTGAAATTTCCTAAAAGTTACTTTTCTTAGTTTCTATTAATTAAAAAAAAATCTCAATAAGTTTTGCTTATCATAAAAGATATAGTAAGTAAATGTGAAGTTTGAATTTTTCTTAATGTGACAATTTGATTTTTTTTTTTAAATTAACAACCCCACAATCCCTCTTGAGGGTAACATTTTGTAAAATCCGTTCTTAGCTGACCTTTACTCGGCCAAAGGAATATTCCTACCAAACTTTAAGACTTTATGGCTCCAGAGTATCGTGAATAGTTGACATCCCCGCAGCCCCCCTTGCGGGTGGAATTTCGTAAAATTTGTTCTTAGCTAATCTCTACTCGGCAGAAGGAATATTTATACCAAATTTCAAGTCGCTACGCCTTATGATTCCAGAGACATAATGATGAGTCAATAGTTAACCCCCGCAACCCACCTTGAGGGTGGAATGTCGTAAAATCCATTCTTAGCTGACCTCTACTTGGCAAAAACAATATTCCTACCAAATTTCAAGTCTCTATGCCTTATTGTTCCAGAGATATCGTGATGAGTCAATAAAGTCCTGGATATCTCTATATATATAGATGAGTCCCTATTTTCCTATTTCATGATATCACGCGTGCAGAAAAAAACCTTTTATATTCGTATGAAAGAAAAAATAACAAAGTAACGTAGAACGTCGGTAATTTTAACTTTTTTCCACCATTTTTTTAATATAGCACTAACAAACTGTAATACATTTTTTCAAGATGTCCGTTAGAACTTTAAAGATCGTAATTAATAAGTTACTTTCTAAATGGTCAAGTGATTTACTTTTATCGTATTACGGTAAAATATTAAATGTTGTTGCAGGTGAAAAGGGGATGAAATAAATTATGTGTTTAAAACATATAATTATTTCAATAACAAAAGTATGATTATGCTGAAATTATTTATTTAAAAAACAAAAGTATGATTTGAAAAAAAAATATTAAGGAAACCCAGTTAAAGTTCCACTTGCTCCATAAATTATTTTCTTAATTATATGTTGTAGGGATACTCACTAGAGGTCGATAAGGCGTATAATCCATACCTATAAAAAAATAAGAGATGTATTTATTTATAAATCTATTACAATTTTATACCAATAATTTAGAAGGACAATCGGATATATCAATTAAGAATACATTTGAAGTGTCTATATTAAATAACAATTGTATTATTAGAATTCAGTAACGATATAAATGTTTTTTATACACATTCACGACAAAATTTTGGTTGTTTTACAAAAACGTGTGTCTAATAAATGAATTTCGGAATGATGCTCTTAATAAATGAGGTTCCAACCAGATCAACTGACTCCAACGACATTAAAATGTGATCGTACAGCAAATAATATATTAGATATCAATCAGCAGTTAACAACTATCTAATAAGAATAAGGTACTTCTTCTGTCAGCACAATTAGAGAAGTAAAACATTGCATAACTTATATATTTGCAACAAACTCAAAAAATAAAAAAAATATACTCACCCTTTTTTCTTTAAATCAGCATTTCCCATTTTAAAATCTGCACCAGTGCATTCATTAGCTTGAGCCTTAAGCAAACCGGCGCACTTTTTCCCCACTAGGTTATTGTTCCTTACGCTTGCTGCAAATAGCTGCCAAGCTCTGCTATGGCTACATGTAGGAAGAATACATCCTGGCTGCTTTGAGCCACCATTAGGGAAAAAGTCAGCATCACCCACAGGAAATGGAATGCCCAGGGAAAATTTACCTGCATTTGTATGAATAGCTTCAACGTATATAGCGTCACCGCTTCTTAAACGGTCCTTATTTTTAGTCCAAAGTGGTCCAGCAGGATCTAAGCCTACGAAAAAAATGTTTTATTTAGAAATTGCTATTCAACTAAAGTAAAGTAGCAGGTCATTAATGTGGACCTGAAGAGCCTGTAATATCTCCCTGTGAGCCTGTCTGACCAATCTCTGAACTATAACATAAAAAAGAACGTTGAGCCTCTAGCAACGGACATGGCTACTGTGAAGACAATCCATCCTCACATGGGCCATTTACTTTTGATGGAGCGTCGTACGTGCTCCGGAAAGTTCACCCGCTTGCCATGAATATGGGGCAGCTGTTGATTCGATGCACCTCACTATAGCATATTTTTCTTAACTAGGGAACTTTAGTGTCACCTCTAGGTGGAGGGAATTGTGGTTGCTCTTCAATGTGAGGTGTTGGGAGCAGATGAGGGACGGAGAATGCTCCCTTTCACCACTGAAAGAGGCATAGGTTTACGCACCTCCTCCGGCCTCCGTATTCGATTAGACTCATCCAGGATACCAGGGAGTCACTGTCACAGATGAAGAGGAATTTTTCGTGTTTAACTGGGTATTTCGAGGCCTGCTCCATCGCCGAGTGCCACAATACATGTCTCTTAGTTGATGCTTGATAAACTTTTTAGCGTAATAACCACAAAAAAATCCGCTGCGTGATTGCAAGTAACACACTTCCCGGGTGCCAGTCCTGGATGCGACCCCATATCTCTTAACACGAATCGACGAGTCTACACATTTTGATGGTCCAATGGGTCGACACGTCTCATATTTAACTATTCAACTAAGCTTTTTATTTAAAATATTATTTCTATTATTATACTAAACTTTTTATTTATTTATATTCAACTTAACGAATATTACAAAGTAATAAGAGTAGATGCAAATGTTATTTACCAAAAGTTAATAACTGAAATTTATTGAACAATAGATTATGTTTTGGTTTTATGGCGACCTCGCTGGCACAACAGTGAGAGTTCTTGCTTCGCTTCTAGAGGTTCTAAGTTCAAGTCCTGACAGTCAGATATACAAAATTGCATTTAATCACACCTCGTGCAAAATCAGAGATCAATTTGTGAAATTGACGACCATCCTCCAATAGCGAAGAGTAACCCAAAGAAAAAGATATACTAATTAGTCGAAGCCTAGTCTGACGGGAGTTTGGCCATAGCTGGTTACAAGCCTATTGGCAATGAGGATCCGCCAAGAACAAACTATGCGTTCTGGTACGGTAGTGTGTAGACCATAAAAATTTACATATTACCAGGTGAGACTTCTACCCTCTTTTGAGACTAGATTCAGATTGAGATATCATAATTTTTCATCAGGTGAGATCACAGTCAAGCGCTAACTTGTAACATGGAAATCAAATACAAAATTTATACCCGAATAGGTTTTTACAGCATGCTTAAATTACACCAGAGCAGAATGCTGAGCCGCTGATGCCTCGATATTGGATGAAGAAGGTTCCGCTGGGTTTTAGTGGTTAATGCGAGATCCTCCTTCGTCGCCGAGTCAGACACTCCTTACCGTTTGTCAGCCAGAGTTAGTGTGTATAAATTGCATTTCCCAGCGACAAAAAAAGCACTCATTATCAGATATACTGGTATTGTAATATAGTGCTATTTAGTAGGGTAGTCGGGTGTGCCTTTATTATCATTAAAATGACAATATTATTTCTATTTTTTTTAAACTAATAAGAGTAACGATGAGTTTTTGCATTATAAATAATGAAACATACCAGTGATACGGGCTACTTTTCCATCGAGTTCTCTACCAGCATTTCCTACGAGATGAGCACCTAAACTGAAGCCAATCAAATGCATCTTGTTAAAGGGAACACCAGTTACTTCGTTAAGAAATTCAAGGAATTGTCCGAGTCCACGACCAACATCTGGCACTCCCTTCACAGCAGTTGTATAAGTAGATGAAGCAAGCCTATTCCAGTCCAAGACGATTACGTTAGTTTCTTGTAAATCTAATAATGCTGAAAATTAAACAAATATAAAATCAGATTTTTTCGTATTTCAATATAATATGGTGAATTTTAAAACGGGTTTACCTAACCTGCCAGAAAGAAATTACACATACTATACTAGACTTCGTGACGCAACATGCTACAAAATCTTTTAAAGCGTTCGAACAAATACAATATCAAAATCAAAATATTCCTTATTCAAGTAGGCTCGTAATGCACTTTAGAATCGTCAGAAATCTGTCCATTGGTAACAAATCTACCACCGCTTCGAAATGTATTATAAATTAAAACGATATATATTTGGTTACATTTAATTCTAATACACTTCATGGGGTTGAGAACCTCACCACTTGTGCTCTCTTAAGTATAAAAAAATCAACTTTTTATTCGTTCAGTCACTCTTAACTACATCATTACACAATACAATAGACAAATGTAACAAGGTAAATAAATACTAATAAATAAATATGCTACGGAAACTTCAGTATCAGCATAGGCTTCAGTATCAGTATAATAAGAATTACTCAAAAAGTGGATAGATATGAAAGGGTAAATGGATAATTGTGATATGATTCGTATAGGATGGGCAGATGAAGTAAATATAATATATACTATGCAATGTAACTATATACTATGTAGTAAATTGAATATAATATAAGTAGGAAATGTAAGGAAGTAAAGGATAATAATAATTGCCTACGAAGTTTGGCGATTAGTACTGTTGTTTAGATATTCACAATATCATAGCATACATACAAAATAATAAATATACATGTAGTATAGATACTAAAATAACACTAAACAAGCTAAACAAAAACAAAATTAAATACAACAAATCCAAAATTTAAAAGCTATTCAGTTTTGATAATACAAACAGATAAGTCACAGTTAGATAGTCTTATAGGTATAATACGGTCGTTGCAAATAATACGGTCGTTCAGATTATAACTTTAATTGATAATTACTAAGTCATTGACATACCTGCAAGTTATTGAATATAGACCCAGACGAAATATGTTATTATTTACATAGATAAACCAAATGTCACATATAATCTCAAAGGTTAAATACGAAGTAAAGAGTCATCATTAGCTTTAGTAAGAGGTGTTATACATCTTATTATTTTTAATCAGCATCGTGTTGGAACACAAATCTCTGTGCTTGGTGGCACATCCTTGGTGATATCAATAGCCTCCTACTAGCCCGGATTCAGACAAACTATAAAGAAAACATACTGTCTGCATAGGATTTGAACTTGTGATACCTAACCACCTACTGATTAGAGTAATGAAGGGCAAAATCAGATAAAGTAATTATTTAGTACCATCTTTGATGAGAGTGTTGATGTCAGAATCTTTGCTATTTAAGTATCCATGTGCGATTACAGCAACTGGATGACTTGAGTCGAAATTCGTCGAAGTGATGCTTTCTGCATCGTCCATAACAAGCACCCTCTCCAATGTGGGATTCCGCCTAAAAAAATTTAAATTATTATTATTCTTGCTAGTGTAAACATCTTATAATATTATTAGCATTGACAAGGGATAAAGAAAAAATTAAAACGGGAGGCCTTTAAAAGTTGACAGCCAATCTTCTGAAGCATAAAGACATCTAAAAAGAAAAAGTTCTGCGTCATTATTAGTTCGCCACAAGATTATTATTAAAGGTATTGTTTCTATCTCAAAGAACGCTTCACTTTCCACTGTTATGATCGAAATATATACCTTGACCTTCACTCCCGATCTAACAACAAACTCCAGCATCATCCAATATGTAAATTTATTACACCAATTCATTTACTGACCAAGTTGTAAACTTGTGGACCTGATACCTATAATTCAGAGTCAATAGCCATTTTCAAATTTTTTTTGAAAGAATACTATCTGGCTGGAAAATGCTGTGAATAACACTATATTTGTATTTTATTTCCTTTCCTTTGTTGAAATTTCACTTCATGTATATCTAATCTATTTTATTTAAATATATTTATTATTTGATTTATGATTAATTGATTTATTAATAATCCGCCAATATAAAACAAATTTTGCCTGGAAGATATTGATTGCAGCAACAATACCGCATTTCCAAGATCCTAGATTAAGTATTTAGTTTTTGTTTTTCCTGTATAAGTTTTTTTCCAATAATGTATTTCTATCAACATTTCTTTATGTGCGCTTCACACTTCAATTTGTAGGTATCGAATGAGATTAGGCTATTTTTGTTTGTCTTAAAATAGATGAATGAAACTAGGCAATGTAATACATGTTCAAGTAAATTCGCCTCTACAAGTGAAGATGAAAGACGGTTATAGTTAACGCGGTACTGCTATATTTTATTTCATTAATTAATATTCAACAATCCGATCCCAACAACTATCGTCCCATCTCTGTGCTTCCAGTTATATCAAAAATCATTGAAAAAATTATTTACAATCGATTAGAATGTTATTTAACTTCCATAGAATTTCTATACCAAAAACAATATGGATTTAGACCATTATCTAATACACTAGCAGCCACAGCTGATCTAGTAACAAAAATAAAAAATAATATTGATGAAAAGAAAATAGCTCTAGGAATATTTATAGATCTAAAAAAGGCATTCGATACCGTTAGCCATGAAATTTTACTCAATAAACTAAAAGACATTGGTATAACTGATAGCGCTTACAAAATCTTCGAGTCTTATCTAAGTGATCGCTATCAAGTGGTTAAGATAGGAGATCATCAAAGCTCACAGAAACCTATAAATTACGGTGTTCCGCAAGGATCAATCCTTGGATCTATACTTTTTCTGATTTACATTAATGACATTAGTAAACTTGGACTTAAAGCAGAGCTATCTCTATATGCCGACGATACCACACTTTTTTATTACGGAAACAAAATAGAAGATATAATTACTGACGCCCAGAATGACCTTAACTTACTTAATGTATGGTTCCAATGCAATTTACTTACGCTAAATATAAGCAAAACACATTATGTAATATTTGCAGCCAAAAATAAGAAAATTAACGACTTTGAACCCTTAAAAATTAATAATACCACCATTATCAGGTCAGATTGTGAAAAATATTTAGGTTTAATTTTGGATGACAAACTAACGTGGAAACCACACATTAAAAGTATAAAATCAAAATTAACATCTCTAACTGGAGCTCTTCGCCATATAACAAATTGTTTACCTAATAAAGTTCGCTACATAATTTACAACTCCCTCGTTAAACCGCATATAGACTACTTGATTCAAATATGGGGCTCAGCAGCCAAAACTAATCTTAAAATTATACAGACAGCCCAGAACAAACTACTAAAAGTACTATTCCACTATAACTTCCTTACATCGACAGAAAAGATATATAAAGAAACCAAACTAATGAACATAAGTGATAGCTACAAATACAATACATGCATTCTTATTCGAAAAATAATAAATAAAGAACTTCATACAAATATAAGCTTCACGACTAGAAATACAAATCCGTCTTTAAAACGTTTAAGAAGTTCAAACAATATAACTCTACGGCAATCGAGAACCAATTATGGCAAGAAAAATATTACGTTTGAAAGTGCTCAAATATATAATAAACTACCCATTGCTATTAAGGAAACCAAAAGTATAATAAATTTCAAAAAAAAATTAAAATTTTACCTATTAAATAAATAGCTTTTACTAAAAACTCAACTAATTATTATTTTGTCACATCCAGTTACGCAACTTCAATATTTTACACTAATGACCTTGTTTTTTTTTTTTTTGTTTTACTGTATATTAATAACTTGTGTAATTTACTATTTGTTCACCTCAAAAAAATTATTGTTCTTTTTTTAAATAGTAATAAGATTGTTTACACAAATGTATTAACGAAAGTGCAGAAATTTTTATTATGTATTAGCCTGTAAGTGAATATTATTTATATATAATATAAGTTTCCATGTAAGTGAATATATATTCTTTTTGGAAATAAATGTCTTAAACCATAATATAAATACCTATCCAAAAAGTCTATAGGTTAGCATGTTCGACTACAGAATTGAGGTCCTGAGTTCGAGTCCCTGGTCGGGCCCATTCAAAAATCAATATTGAGTTTTCTATTAAGTGTTTCTCAAGATTTGCCCGAAGTTGGGAAGTTGGCGGTGTAATCCACCCCCGTGCCTCGGAGAGCACGTTAAGTCGTCCGTTCTGAGCCTAATGTCTCTCCGGTCGTGTCGAATTCCCGTCACATCGGACTGTGAGAGCGAAGGAATAGAGAGTGCACTTGTGTATTATGTCTGCCAATCCGAAGTGGAGCAGCGTGGTCGGACTATGTCTGCGAGTAGGCCTGTGCCCAGCAGTGGGATGTAAATGGGCTGATACTTACTTACTTTACCAAAATTGGTATAACATTAAAATTATAGCTTTTGCACGTGACTTACTGTCACGTTACATTATTGATATAGAATAAAATTTACCTCGTGTAAAGATGGTAAACGTTATTTGCCGGATTTTTCTGGATTTCTCTTAAAACCTTGAAATCGATTGGTTCCAGTAAGTCGATTTTACGCGTAATTATTTCTTTGTATTGAAATATACGCGGATAACCATCTAGTTGTATGATTTGTTCATCAGTTTCCTGTGCGATTGACGAGCAAACTGTGGAAAAGAAACTTTATCTAATAATTGTCAAGGTTTTTTGTAATTTTTCATTAAATAAAACAATATATTTAACCCATGACCTTGTGCATTGAAAAGTTTTCAAAACTTTGGTGTAAAGTTAAAAATAGATATATGAAAAATAAATAAAATCATTGTAACCTTACGTGCGAAAAAAAGTCATAACTGAATAGTAAATTGTATTGCATATATTTCAAGAACTATATATACATTTAAAAAATTTTACTTACGTGTGAAATTCACGGATTATATGAAAAAAGTAAAAAATCTTTTTAGGACTTTATTTAAATATGTACCATTATTTTTTATATCATATTAAAGTGAAATTTCTTATGGCATGGCAGGGAATATTTCGTTATGCGTTATGCATTACGAGAAGTACGTATACATTTATATTGGGGTCTTTTGTTAATCATACTTAAAAAAAATGAATAGTAAACATTTATAACATGAATTTCAAATAAAATTATATTGTAAAATTTAATACAAATACATTTTTTTCTATATCTATAAATTCCATATTTCATAATTTTATTGATAATTCATTGGTAATAAAATAAATTGCTAGTTAGAATCAATAAAATGTTTGAAAGCTATGTGGAGTACCTTATCGGAGTTGAATGTTTTTCTTTGCAAAAATATACATATTTCAAAAATCAATTAAAGTAATACAGCTTTCACTTACCCGCTAAATAAAGCACACACAAAATAAGTTTCATGGTTCCCATTGTAGCTAACTATGCTTGATTACCTGAAATGGTCCTGTTTTTATACGATTTCGTTAATTCTCTGATTTCGTGAAAACCGATAAAATTCTACTAATTAAACAATTTCTGTATGGCAAGTGAGTTGATTATTTATACATGTCATAAAAAAACGTAGCATATAAAATAAAAAAATACGTATTCTACTCTCTAGATTTTTTAAAAATAAAAACGAGTGCTCGTTTCAGTGTACACATGGGCGAAGTGAATCTTCTTTGGCGTGTTTGATGTTCTATCATATAATTTGTCTCTAAAATTATCTTAAGGACAGGTATTTTGTAGTAATTGCTTCTAAGTGTACGTGTGTAATGTAAAGATACAACAAAGAATTCTACTTACTCATATAGTCCTTTTATAACACGAAGGCTTTTTCCTGCCTTTTTAAGTGAAACTGCAGTATCACTTAAAAATTTTACGTATCGATGTGGCTCGACAATAAAACGTTAAACATAAATATACCCTCACTTTGGTATAATACCAGTTGACAGTAGCGTGATCCTTGCCATAATATAGCTAGTTTTTAAAAGGAAAAACACTTTCATTAAACAATTTTCAAGAATTTATCTTGTCATAGCGTCCTTCTACAATATCCTCTGTGATAACACAAATATAAAAGTTACTATATACTTTGAGTAAGTAAATTAAATTTCTTTTGTAATATAAAAAATGTATATAATTAAATTAGATCAGAATGTATCTAACATATTAAGGTCAGTTCAAAAAAATCTTTTATTTCGACATTATATTATTATGCACAATTATTGCATCCATAACTTAAAATAAACAATTTTGTTGTAATATTTTGAAAGTTTATCCACAAATGCACGTAATCAGAGAATTGGGTATTTACTGAGTTGCAAGATAATACTAGCTGACCCGGTGAACTTAATAAGCAGAATTTGGATATAAATATAAGAATTATTTATTGTTATTAAGATAATAAATATAAATAAAACAATTATTTATTGGCCATGTATATTGGTCATGGGTTGCACCCTTCAATGCACCTTGTGATAGACATTTTTCAGTTTTTCAACCTCATCTTCTGACGTCGCTGCTCGGCCCATACCTCTCGCTGACAAATAATATATTATAGGTACAATTCTCATCCGCGAATGGGTCTAAAAAGCTCCTGTAAGAACAATCATTTCGTTGAAGTAGGCACGACAAAGAGAGAGGGTGAATGCATTCAAAGCACAGCATCGCCGATGTAGGGGATAAGGAAACAGGCGACTGAGGTTTATCCATCTCCTCCCCCTGTAATCCATTTATGAGCCAGCTTCACTCAGAGAGGCCACGGTAAAATACCCCGACGAACCTCTATTGCTTCCATTCAGAAACGACGAGGGCTTCGCTGGATTTTAGTGGATATTCTGGTACTGCCGGTGAGTCCCATACTCCTGTCTGTCCCATGAACGGGGGCCTAAATGCACGTGAACAAATTACGAAAGAAAGAAACATTTATTGTGTAATGGTGTTATAAACAGTACTCTTACCCTAGCTTTCTAGCGGTACTATCTGTACTTAGACTACTTCTTAGAGTACTCTTGACCTGGCCGCTATTTAAAATGTCCTGGATTTGGTCTAGGAACGTTCGTCTTGGAACGTTGGCCCTTTGAGACACCATCTGGCTATTCATAAAGGCGTGCAGAGCACCATTTACCATATTCCCTTCATTCACTCTCCTTTCAATATCACTTTCACATGTTCCATCTTTTATAAATTTATATCCGAAGAATACAAATTGTTTCACCTCTTCCACTTGTTTCCCATCTATCAAAATATTGCCATTTATCATAGATTCATCTCTTTCAAAAACCATAACTTTCGTTTTGTTTACATTCACTTTCATTCCTTTCCTTTTCAAACCTTCATTCAAAATATTTACCATTTCCTGTAGCTCATTAGCAGATAATGCAAGTGTTACTTGATCATCAGCGTAGAGTAAACATTTGATGAGTAATTCATTAATTCTTAACCCGTACATACTTTCATTTAAATCTTTCAAAGGGTTGAATATAGAATTGACCTTTAATAACTTTTAGTATTTCACACTCATTTGATTTTTTAAGAGACAGAAACGATCTTTGATCCTGAACGTGGCACACATAATTTACCATGAAAAGAAGATGGATTCAGACCACAAACTTTAATGGATTGGCCATGGAAATGATCATGTTCTGTTGCACAGTTTTGATTGCTTTTGTTTTAAAGCATGATTATTACGAAGCCAAGTTTTAGTTCGGTAGTAAAAAAATATAAAAGATACTCTAAATCCTGTCTTCTGGATCTAAGCTACCTAGGCGAGACTAATTTTCAATCAAATCGGTTCCGCCGTTATTGATTTATAAAAAGTGTAACTTATATTTGTTAACTGCTGACTTGTTAGTGCTTATCTAATATATTACTTGCTATATGGTCTAAAATGGTAACATGCTGATCTGGTGGGATGCAATTAACCTCAGAATCATTTCTTAAGAGCATTATACTAAAACTTATTTATCTATTAATAATAATCTTTATTAAAGACATCAAGGTCCAGTTGTTAGTTCTTAAATCTAAAATCTTATAAACTAGTGTTAGTATTATATAAATTAACATAAACTTAACATCTAAATATAATTCGGACACAATGTTTATACAATTGTGTGTTAATTTTTTCCGATAATGTTTTCAGAATGCTGTTGTTACTAGAACATATTCTGTCTAGCAGTGCCGTTACCCTTTTTCTTCTTAGACAATGAAAATCATTTGTATGGAGGACGGCAAACATGCCAGACGCACTGCAAAACCGCGGTAGTCCCAACAGCATTCTGAAACCATTGTTATATTGC
>JACTOM010000117.1:2182534-2367298 GCA_015832385.1 Elymnias hypermnestra | reverse complement strand
CTTAGCAGCGCAATAGGTCTATAGTTCTTCAATAAGGTGTTGTCACCTTTCTTGAAGAACAGAACTACCACGCTCCTATGCCATGCCTTGGGCACCGTGCCTTCCAGGATGACGGAATTGAACATTCGCTGAAGGACTTTAAGAATGGGTTTTCCACCCGCCTTCAGGAGTTCCGCTGTGATTCCGTCATCACCCGGTGCCTTGCCGTTCTTCATCTGTTTGAGAGCCATACTAATCTCGTACAAGCTGACGTCCGGGATATCTTCGGTATAATGCCGGGTCAGTTTGGCACGGGGATCTTTAGCCAAACTATCAATAGGCTTGCAAGTCGATGTGTATAACTGTCCATAGAAACTCTCAACCTCCCTCCGAATCTCAGGTCCAGATGCAATGAGTTCGCCATTTTGGGTCTTCAGCCGCGTCAACCGGCTCTGACCGATAGACAAATCTTTTGCGAACACTTTAGTGCCTTTGTTGCGTTCGATAGTAGCTCGTATACGCTCGGCATTAAAGTGACGCACATCACGCTTTTGCGATTTAGAGATCTGTCTATTGATCTGCCGGTATGCGGACGCGTCAGCTGTAGACTGCAAGCTCATTGCATGTCTCTGTTCCATGAGACCAAGAGTACGGTCTGAGAATCTCTTGGTTTGCTTTTTACGGGGTTTATAGAATTTCATCCCAACCGTATGGACAGTTTCCACTAGCCTATTGTTTAGCTCGTCCACGGAGTCGCATTCCTCGAGGCAGGCGAAGCGAATAACAACACTATGATTTGTATAAATTTATTAAGGAAATCCAATTAAACTTCTACTTGCTACTACTCCACACTATTTTCTCCAGTTGCTACACTGTGTTTTTTAGATATGGCATAAGGATATTCACCAATAGTTGATAAGGCGTATAACCTTAACCTATAAAAAATAAGGGCTGCATTATTTAAGTTCAAATTAATTACAATTCTATGCCAATACTTAATTACAACAATCGGTCATATATATATATATATATATATATATATATATATATGAATTGTCTATATTAAAATAACATATATATATATACAATATATATATGGCATATAGTTGTTTTAAATCTTAGTTTTTTTTTTACAAAAACGAGTTGCCAATAAATAAACGCGTTTCAGTATGATGAATGAATCCAAATCTTTCGCTTCTCGTAATTGTGCTGGCCAAGGAAGTACCCTATTCTCACTTAATATTTGTTAACTGCTGACTTGTTAGTGCTTATCTAATATATTACTGCTATACGGTCCAAGACGTAACATGCTGATATGGTGGGAGACAATTAACCTCTCAATTATTTCTTAAGAGCATCATACTGAAACACATTAATTTATTGGCAACATGTTTTTGTAAAAAAAAAACTAGAAATTAAAAAAATTGGAATAAATGTGCATAAAAAAATATACTTTTGCTCAATGCTAATAAAACATTTATATGTATGCAATAAATTCAGAAATAGAAAAATATACTCGCTCTTTTTTATTTAAATCAGCATTTCCCATATTAAAATCTGTCCCATTGCATTCATTGGCTTGCGCCTGCGGCAAATTGGCACACTTTTTACGCACTAGGTTATTCTTCCTCCCACTGGCTGCGAATAGTTCCCAAGATCTACTATGGCTACATGTCGGAAAAAAACATCCTGGCTGCTTTGAACCACCATTGGGGAAGAAGTCAGCATTAGCAACAGGAAATGCAATTCCCAGGGAAAATTGCAATTTGCCTGCATTTGTGTGAATAGCTTCAACGTACACAGCATCACCAATTTTTAAGCGATCCTTAGTGCTAGTCCAAAATGGTCCAGCAGGATCTAATCCTACGATAAAAATGTTTTCTTTAGAAATGTCAAAATTCAAAAGTACGAAAAAGTAAAGTAGTAAACTATTAATATTGACCTAGAAAGCATATATATATATAGCCTATAGCTCAGTCCGGGCCGTCCAATCTCTGAACCAAAGATAAAAGGGAAACTTAAGCCACTAGCAACGGATATGACAACGGTGAAGACAATCCGTCCTCACATGGACCTTTAGCTCTTGAAGGAACACGGGATACTTCCCTATAGACAGGTACTGGTTCTGAAAGGGCGTGCATGGTCCGGAAAAGTCCTATACCAAATTTGCTGAGAGGAGTGACCCGCTTGGTTCAACGCACCTTACTGAGATATATTTTACGCACGCACCTTACCTTACAGCATGGGAAATTTAGCGTCACCTAAAGATGCAGGGAATTGTGGTTGCATTTCTCTTCAATATTAGGTGTTAACAGGAGACGGGGGACGGCGAATTCAGTGGATGCTTCCTCTCATCGCTAAAAGAGGCGAGGTATTAAGCAGCGTTGGTTAGCGTGCCTTCTTCGGCCTTCGTGTTTCCCAATTAGACTCGTCAGGAAAACGAGGTAGCACAACGCTAGGGAGTCGCACTCGCAGATTAAGAGGGTTCTTTCAGGTTTAACAGGATATTGCGAGACCTCGTCCATCGCGGAATCCCACGATGTCGATCTATGGGTCAGTGTTGATGAGTAAATGCACTTGTCAGCGTTATAACCACAACCAGGAGAGAGAGCTGTCATCATAGAGCATATCATCGCATGTCATCTGTTGAGACCACAGTCAGACGCCAACCAATAATAACATAAAGTGAAATGCCAAGTCTTTATTCAAGTAGGTTTTTCCAGTACTTTTAAATTGTCATATATACTAGTATTGTTATATCGTACCATTTCCAATGTATCACTAATCATTGTATTAAAGAACAACTTAAAAACTAAAAACACGGGTTTTAATCTCAGTCGAGTACGCTTTCATCATCGTCAGCATTACAATATTTATACGCTTTAGTTTTAAATTAATAAGATTAAGGGTGAGGTTTTAAAATAAAAAATTGTACCGGTGACACGGGCTACTTTTCCTCCGAGTTCTCTAGCAGCATTTCCAACGAGATGAGCACCTAAACTGAAGCCAATCAAATGCATCTTGCTATAGGGGACACCAGTTACTTCGCTAAGAAACTTAAGGAATTGTCCGAGTCCACGACCATCATATGGCACTCCCTTCACCGCAGTCCTTTAAGAAGATGCAGCAAGTCTATTCCAGTTTAAGATAATTACGTTAGTTTCTTCCAATTCTAAGAACGCTGGAAATGAAATAAATATAAAAGCAGATTTCTCATTTTAATTAGTTTAATCTATGTCGTTGGCGTAGTAATACATGCAAGTTATCCAAGATAAAACTAGAAGATATACATACGCATATTATCATTTGGTTAGATAAACTAAATGTCACATAAGGTTAAATACAAAATATGATGTCACTCAGGTACTTTGAAATTGCTGCTTTGATTGAATAATAATTGTTACAATTATAGTCCCAAACAGAATCCACAATAGTCTATATTCTCTTGCATCAAAAACTCCTTAAATATTAGATAAAGTGAATAAAGTAATTAATTATTACCATCTCTGATGAGAATGTTGACATCAGAAGATTTGCTATTGAAATAACCGTGTGCTATTACAGCAATTGAATGATTTGAGTCGAAATTCGAAGATGTGATGCTTTCTGCATTATTCATGACAAGCTCCTGCTCTGTAGTGGGATTTCGCCTGAATTAATTATTAATTTTAATTATTATTCTTCTTGATATTTTCAATAGCTCATTATATTATTTATACTAACAAGGGAACGAGAATCCTTTCACAAGCTGACGGCCAATCTTCTGACCCAAAGAGAAAAAAATTCAGCGTTATTCGTTCACCACAAGATGACGTTATTTGAGTAGAATTGACAAAAACTTAAAATTTTAATGATATATTACGGATATTATTAAAATATAGTTCTCTATCTACTTCAAAGAGCGTTTCATCTTCTACTGTGATGACCGGAATGTTCACCTTGACCTTCGCTCCCGATCTAACAATAAACTCAAGCATTCAGTATGTAAAACTAAGTATTACATTCATTCAGTGTCCTACTTGAAAACGTATCTATCGAATAATATCCGTCGTCACTGAGTGTCATTTTGTAACGGACACGTCCTTAGATAAAAATTATATAATAGATATAAAATTTTTATACAGACACATCTATACGATATATGTATGAAAATAATTAAAATATACGTATTCATCCTTTTTAATTAATGACATAGATGACAACCTACAAAAGTTAAAAGAAGATCTAAAAGGGTCTAGAGTTGAAGGAACGGAAAAAAAGGAGACCTTGTCTGATTCCCCGCTCTAGCCGATACACACTAAGATTCACGAAAATCGAATAAGCCGTTTCGGAGGAGTTCAATTTCTAACACTATGACACGAGAAAAATTTGAACACATTATAAATAGGGAGACTGGACAAATGGTCTGAATTAAATAATTTTGCAGAAAATTTTATACACTTGTATTGAAAAATTACTCTTTTTCCTACAATAAAAAAGCACAAAAATATTACATTTTATGTCAGATGATGGTACCAAATTTCAATCATTGAACCCTATTATATGGATATTGAAATGACGCAACAATTAAAAACATAAATGTTAAATAAATTTATTGACACGGTACAGTTCAATAAAATTTCCTTCGCAAATTAATTTTCTGGTTGTCAGATCTTCAAGCCAATCAAGAATCAAGAAGATCCATTAGTAAGGATATCGTCTAGCTGTATTCACACGGAATAATCCAGATCTATAAAAAAATAACATTGGCATAATATAATATTTTTATCCAGCAAAATACAGTAAGTAAAACCCTCGCTCCGCGGAGTGAGGAGGCCTGTGCCCAGCAGTGGGACGTTAATGAGCTCCTACTAAATACAGTAAGTAGAAGCCTATTAACGTCCTACTGCTTGGCAAAGTCCTGCTCACTCATAGGAGAGAGGTTTTTAGGACACAGACCCACCACGCTACTCTACTGCGGGTTAGTAGGCAAAGTACACAAGTACAGTTTTTATTCTTTCACCTTATAGTACGATAGTACGATGTGATGGAAATCTGTAACGTTCGGAGAGAGATCAGCCACAGGACTGACGGATTAACGTACTCTCTGAGGCACGAGGGTGGAGCGCACCGTCGACTTCTTAAATTCGAGCAATTACTGAAGATTTGTTAACAAATAACTCTCTATCAGTTTTGACTTTGCCCGATCCGGGACTCCAATCCAGGACTTCATGTCTGTAGCGGAACACGCTGGCGACTAGACCAATGAGGCAATATAGACCAATGATGCAGTATAGATCAATGAGGCAGTATTGCAATTCTTGTCCATCTATTTTTTTTTTAAATTTAAATTGATATCAGTTACACGATCACTTACACGAAAGTATTATTATTTCGATTTTTTAAGTGCAAATTTTCTATATACATCTTCAATGTATAATATGTATAATTCGTAGATCTAAGCGCTAAATGGATTTTGATGAAGTTTCTCACATAACGACGAAAAAAAAAGCATTTCTCATAATGAACTACGTGGGTTGAATCGACAGGATTAGCTAATTCCCTTTTGTCGTATTTGCATATTTTTTATGAACGACGTCATGCTTACTTGTTAAGCAATAAATTTTTATGATGTCACAGATTTCAAGGAAAGTCTACTCTTTTGTTACTGAAATTAAATTCTACCCACCCTCTTTTGTTTAAAAAAACATTTCCCATGTTGAAAGCTGCCCCATTGCAATTGTTGAAGTTAACTTGCTGCATATTATCACATCGTCTCGCTACGAGATGATTGCGGGTTATTGTGGCTGAGAAGTACTCCCAAGCCCTGTTATGGTCACAAATGGGGGTGTAGCAACCAGGTTGCGAAGTACCACCGTTAGGAAAGAAGTCAGCATCTCCCACTGCAGATCCTATTCCGAGACCAACAAGGCCTCCGTTTGTATGAATAGCTTCCACATATATTGCATCACTACTACGTATACGGTTGTCATTGTTACTCCAAAGTGGACCAGCGGGATCCAAGCCTACAGAAAAACAAAATTTTATGCTTAAATCAGCAGTGAGACTTAAGTTAATAGTACGACATAAATTTTATTTTCGTACAATATCCATAAAGTAATAACAACATATATTAGAATAATCTATATACTGTAGATATAAACAACATTTACTGTACATATAAAACAAAGTGTTCATAACACCACTTAAAACTCAAGAACGGCTGGATTGATTTTAATGGTCAGTGTTTTTGGATACCGATTAGAGTCGAATAGCAGTATAACCATTAAAATTATTGGCTTGACTTAAAATTTGGTATACATATGCTTTTTGCGACGTACACTCTTACCAAGTTCGGATCCGGTATACATATACTTTTTGTGAAGTAAACCCTCAATAAGAATCAGTTTTCCCATATTTCCACGGTATTAGGAACTACACACAGAACACCTAGTTGTATATTAATTATTGTTAATAGTATATGTATCACAATGATACGTTTACTGTAAATCTCTTGCTATTTTAGTCGAGAAGAATTGCAATAGAAAGTGCATAACGCGTGTAAAGAATTGTTACCTTTAAAAGTGATTTACCTGTATCCTATTTTTCCTAGTTTCAAAGTGATTTCCGTCGACCATAGACAATTATAGGGACGTTAAAATCCCAATAAGGGTATAAATTTTTGCTAGAAGCTGCAAGCTATTTTATAAGGCATATAGAAACGAGTCAACTAAGTAAATGTCCATTTGCTGATGCTTTGGCGCCAGACATATGAACTCCTTCATCTCATAATGACAGGCATATTCGGGGAAAAAAACTTAGCATTGACTGTAGAGGAAAACTATGACTTACTAATATTATAGCCATCTAGCTACGTTATCTTGCAAGAGATAGAATTGAATATGCTGAACTGCTAAGGTCTGATAGTTGAATAAGCACATAAAGAAGAAGAAGGGATCAAACGTACCAGTAATACGAGCTACTCTTCCTCCCAGTTCCCTGCCAGCATTTCCGACGAGATGAGAACCCAAACTGAAGCCAATCAAAT
Organism: Elymnias hypermnestra; assembly: GCA_015832385.1. Lineage (NCBI taxonomy): Eukaryota > Metazoa > Arthropoda > Insecta > Lepidoptera > Nymphalidae > Elymnias > Elymnias hypermnestra. The sequence goes on along the minus strand of JACTOM010000117.1, from coordinate 2,360,292 downwards.
GCATGCTACTAAAAGGAGCACCAGTTACTCGATTCAAGAAGTTAAGAAACTGTCCAAGTCCACGACCAACAGCTGGCACTCCTCTAACAGCTGTCGGATATGTGGATATAGCAAGTCTTCTCCAATCTATGATAATCACATTGGTTTCGGCTATTTTTAAATATTCTGAAAATAGAAGGGTTTATTTAAACTGACGTGTGTGTGTCCTATACATGACTTTTCCTATTCAACTTTATTGCCAGGTTACAAAAGACTACAAACGCAAGAACGACTTAAAGAACAGATCTCCATATCAGATGTTTTTGAATATGAAGAGCAGAACTGATTCACAGTGATTTGTCAATACATGGCAACTGAAATCTATGTAAATTCTTCCTTCGTGTCTTTGATATTATAATTTACTAAATAACCCACTCTATAAACTGACAATCGCTATAATATATGATACAAAATCAATTTTAGTATTTGAACTTTTTTTATGAACAAGTTTTATTATAGGAATAAACCGATAAATATTAAACTGAGACAGATATTTGCAGAGTCCGAGCACTAACTAATCCGTTGTAGATTGTTCCAGATTTTATTTCTTAAAGATCTTTACAATCGAAAGAATAAAGTTTTTCCTTTAATAGTTCTAATAATAAGCAGAGTAAATTGATCGTTACCATCTCTGATAATGGGGTTGAGGTTAGTTTTCTGATTACTGAGCCATCCATGGGCAATCACAATTGTTGGATGTCTGGGGTCGAAATTTGATGAAGTGATACTGTTTGCATTGTTCATAACCAGCCTCTGTTGTGAAGTGGGATTGCGTCTGTAATAATATAGAAAATTTACTATTTAGGACCACTAAATTTTTTTTTTAAACTTTTTTTTAATTGGTCATATTTTGGCAATTCGAGCTTATGCGTAATTTGCAGCAGCATAGTATTCGATCTTCTCCTCAAAGGCTTTCTATAATGTTTTTAATAACAAGTTTTGATTAATCTATTCCGATTAACTTATTTTAAAACTTGAGTTTCATGCTTGTTAATCATTTTACTAAAAAAATACTATACGCAAAAAACGTATTTAGATGTTCTTTTCACATCGTTTTTAAGATAATCATTAAATAATCATAGTCATTTAAAGAGGAATAAAGATAATTTACCTTGTGAATAAATTGTATTCATTATTTGCAGGATCCCTCTGGATGTCATTCAAAAGTTTTGTGTCAACTGGTTCCAGCAAGTCTATTTTATGGGTAACTCCATCCTCGCCTTTGTATTCAAAGAACCGCGGATATTTACCATCTACCAATTTTGTAGGCACTGCCAGTGCCGAGCAGACTATAACAAAAATATAAAGAAATTTATAAAACGGTGGCTGTTATCAATTATGGAGTCAATTAGCAAAGTTTCAATTCATTTGGATAATTAGTATTAGAGATCTCGTCATAAATGATTGAGTGATCGGTCAAAGCAAACATTTGTTATTGGAGTAGGCTTTTAAAGTGACTTGAATCGTCAAATACAGTCATGACTTCATATAATTTCCAGTGTACGATTGCTGATTAAAAGAAGAAAACCTTAAAATCCAACGGTTCCTTCGCGTCTATTTTAAGAAGATATCACAACAAGCTCAGTCTAACCCCTCTTTGTTATCATCATAATTACAATATAATTTAAATTTGTTTTATATCAGTTACAGCAAATTAATTACTCCCACACTGTTTTTAGTGAAGTTATCATCAAAGTATTTAGCTTAAATTAAAAAAAGAGTTTAAATTGGTTTTGCGACATCTCTGGACTTTTATTATAGAAACATTTAAATTAATTGAAAAATTTTTATGCAGCCTACTTGAATATATGACAATTTATTTATTTATATATACACAGTAGCAGTTTATCTGGTGTCGCGTAAATCCTCAGTAGACTGTACCTCTGAATGAAATTAGCCCCTTCTTTCGCACCTCAAATCTCAAGGAATCCTGTTCCCTCATTCACACAAAAAAATGCAGCAATTTTCATTCAGTTTATTTATACGAAAAAAGGGTAATGTATTAAAAATTAGCATACTTCTTACAACACTGTGCCAGAGATTAGTATGAACTTTTTATAAGAAATATGTATTTGTAACGATAAAATAAATACATACCCGCAAAACACAGAAAACACAAAACAGGTTTCATGCTTCAAATAATCTGAGGTTGTCTAGATTATTTACTAAAATCTTATTTTTATATCGACGTATTTCGCATGTCATGTGATTATAAATTATCATCGATGATTTAAATCATCATTTATCATATTTCTATCGATTAACATACCTAAAAATACCACCAGAAAGGACCAAAATAATATATAATAAATATTTCTTTATAAGACGAATACTGATAAATGAAGGTAATTTTTTAGTATCTTCTTATATACATTGCACTTAATTACTGTAATTTTCTAAGCTACACTTATACTGGGTGTTGGAAAATAGCCTAATTAAAATTTCACGTTTGAGGAAGGAAAATCTGTTAAATTATTTACATAAAGATGACTCAAATGTGTATAAGTATTATAAATGCGATATAAATTCTGTCTGTCATTTTGGTTTAAACTAAATTCGAAATATAGGTACAGAAGAAAAGTTTGAAACAGGATATCGGGCATTGGAGGGATAGACATAATGAAAGTTATTTTTGTAAATAAAACTTGCTATTTAGTAAGAAATATTATGGGCGAAGAAAAATCGACGTGAGTTTAGATTTGTAATCATTCTGTTATATCATCAGGGCACTTAGACAACGTAACTTTCGAAGATTGCTAACGCTTTAAATGTATGGGGATGAGGCTTTTCGATGTTTCGATATGAAACGTCATTCCCATACATTTTGCAAGCGTCAGAAAACTTCGAAAGTTATGTTGTCTACGTGCCCAGTAATAAATTAGAGATAATTAGTAAAAAGCCCTATGTTTGTAGATTCGAAGTGCTTTAAAAGCCTACTTGAATAAAGAATTCTTGAATTTGAATTTTAAGGTTGTATTTCATACGCCTAAGAATCGTGTAAGCTGTAAAAAAAAGGATTAAACAAATAATATGTTACCATATGTATAAACTATAATCAGTATTATTGACTGTAGGAAGATTTTATAATAAATTATGCTATGCTGATGTTAAACAGGCTTCTGTTTAGGTCATAATTTCTAGAGAAGTCCAATATGCCAGTCGCAAAAGTAAATTATAACTCATTGAAACAATAAATAGAAATTTGAAACAAAAAAAGAACCGCCTTCAAAACAAATTTACAAATATATTAATTTGCTCTAAAAAGTAAGAAATTATTGCGAATTCTTTTATAGTGTTCTTTGTAGTCTTATATTCGGAGCCAAAAATCAATATTCTTACTATAAGCCGTTGAGGAGTTCCATTGATTTTCATATTGAACTACGACTAGCACTTGACCATACCGAAGTTACGGTAGGCAACTCAAATATCTGAATAGCCTATGGAAGATTCTGTCGAGTATCGTTGATTTGCTCCTAAGAATTGAAGAGTTCCGTCACTTTGTCATGGATTCCATCATCAAAAGCTAACCAAACTATTACAAAACAACCCTTGAAGTATATTCTTTCCAATAAAAAAAGAATCTTTGAAATCGGTTGGCGTGATCTTGAGTTATTCGTCCATGTGTCGCGCACATACTTATGCAAATTTAACACTTATCCGGTTTTCTCATAGATGCCATCATCAGAACTGGATTAAAAAAATGGGACCCTATGTCGAGCACCACCTTTCATTTAAAAAAATCATCAATATTGGTCCACCCAGTCGGGAGATATGAGGTAACAAACATAGAAAAAATACCGACGAATTGATAACCTCCTCCTTATTTTGAAGTCGGTTAATAAAATGAAAATATTCTTTTCCAAGTCGGATTTTTAAGCTCTTTTGAATATTATATATCTCGGAGAATAAGAGAGAAAGGAAGCATAAAGCATAGAGGCGTAGAGTTCTCCGCCGACATCGACATTAAATGCATCCATAACTCAATTTTTCACACAGTGGGCGTTGGTGGGTAATGTTAGTGCAATCAAATACTTTATTAATTAACTCAGATTGTGATGTTTAATCACTTGATGTTCCCGATATCAATTTACACATACGCATTAACAGCTAGGAACGCGACAGTTTCAATAGTCAACCGCTCTGGCGGACCGTCACCCGAGACCTAACGAGAGAAGTGCGCCGGACTGCCACTATTGACTCTGTCCCACGCCGATAGACAGATGGCGCCAGCGCTCCACAGACTACCGCAATCCGACATATATATATGTAGAAATCACTCAATCTGGTTAATAATACAAATCGATACTGGATTCTAATCCAAATGTTTTTATCAATGAAAAAAATCTTCAACTGTATAATACGCTTTACTTGTTACCGTGACTACCTGTAGTTTAAATTTATGTTTAACTAAAGCTTAACCCAAAATTGATTGTAGTATCGTTTTCATACAAACATACACTCACTCAGCCCAGTAACTGGATTTTTGGTCTTTTTTCCCTAAATTGCCTGGTCATGCTTCGCCGTTTCAACAGATTAAATACCAAATTTAAGAGAATCACGTCATATCTAAATCACACGTAATTACATTGATAAATTTGATATGCAATCTTGCAATACTACTTAAAGCTCCCAGTTTCGTGTTAGTTGTATCTTTAGTATCAGCAAATAATAAAAACTTTAAATCAAAGCACAAACTTCATACACTCTAAAACCCTTTACATGTAACTCTAAAAACCTTTTGTAGCAAATAGAATAATAATAATTTAATTAATGACGTCATATATAATAAAAATACTTCATTAACATCAAATATCATACGCTACAAAGTTTAAATGACCTAAACTAGCTGTTCCTCGCGATGTCATTCGCGTAATTTTTGGTTTATATTTTCTAAACATAAAGTACAGTTTGAAAAGTCTTTTATGATGTAAGTATCGTATTTCATTAATTGTTACTAAACCGACCTCACTCATAAATACTTCATATAATTTGTTTTTTTTTTTTCATAAATCTACACAATCGTCTCGCATCTGGCATAGTTTAAATGTATCGCTGGAGTATAAATCACAGTCATCACACAGATGACTATGAGATAATGTTGTCATAATTGATAATAGCCATCAAGTAAAGTCTCTCATAGACTTCTTTTCTATCGTACAATAATAATAACTATCGTAATAAGTAGCAAGTGGAGTAAACCACAAACTGCCGAAGGAATCCCTACCATTGGCACTCGGATACCTTCTATTAGTATCCACCCAAGTACTCTACTTAAGTAATCGGCTGGCTTCACACCGGCTAGGAACAATGAGCTCCGAGCCGTGCTATGAGCCCTCCCTCCCTGATTTAGGGATTCTTGTTTAAAGTGCGCCAGCGGAAAGGTTATTTTTAAGGTATGGTAAGGTCATTGGGACTCAAGCTCGGAGTTTTATATTCATTTAGAGATAAATGAGGATCGAAATCATATACTTTGTCATCCGAAGCTGTGATGCAGCAATCGCCATGACTGTAATGCGCAAAGCGCGGTATCACTGTAATGGGATCGTTCATGTGTAATGTCAGATTTCTTGAAACATACGCCTGGAGCATCTGGTAAGCGAACCACAGTCCGGACCACAGACCACAGAATAGTTTAAAATACGCTTCACTAGTGATCTTAATAAATGATGAATTAGCATTTATCAATAGTGATAACTATTCTTATAAGCTACGCGGTTACCAGAAGATGTCCCGGGTTCGATCTCCGATAGGATAAATTTATGACATTTTCTTATTTGTCTGAGTCTGGCCTAGTGGCTCTTTACCACCCTATCAGCAAAAGACTTAGCGCCAAGCAAAGAGATTTGTGATCCGGTACGATGTTGTGTAGAAACAATAAGAGTCACCTCTTATTGTTTCTACACAACAATTGCCTCCTATCAGATTATCGCGCATCCGTCTTAAACTGTATCTACTTACTACATTAATAAATTAATACATCTCCTCGGAAAGGAAATCTTCGTTAGGTATACATTATAATAATAAAAAAATATTTTTATGAGGTCAATCCGGAGTATTTATTTATAATATTATACAGGTTACATTAGAATGGGTATCTTCTGCCGGTGTTAACTCTGAACATGCCAGATCTGAAAAAAATTAAAATAAATTATTTATGTACACCGTTTCTTTGTTGAGTCTTCATCATTAATTATATAAAATGTTAATATAACAATGTATAAGTATGTAAGTAAGTAGCAGCCCATTAACGTCCCACTGCTGGGCACAGGCCTCCTCCCTCATATGACAGAGGGTTTTTAGAGCATAGGACCCACCGGACCGGAGATCAGGCACAGGACCGACGGCTTAACGTGCTCTCCGAGGCACGGGGATAGATCACACCGCCAACTTCCCAACTTCGGGCAAATATAGAGAAAATTTTAATAGAAAACTCAATATCGATTTCGAATTGGCCCGACCTGGGACTCGAACCCAGGACCTCATGTCTGTAGTCGAACATGCTAACCACTAGACCAATAAGGTAGTTTGAGTATTTTATCTACAATGTACGTAAGCCTTTTGTTACAAAAATTGGTATTAAGATATTTAGAAATGTTCCTATAATAAACATTTTAGCACGAGATTTTAACATATACATACATATATAGGATCAGGCCTCATTCCTATAGGAGTAGGCAGAAACCAAGTCCTTCCACTTGCCGCGATCCTTGCATATCTCCTTTGCTTCTTTCATTCTCATTAAACCTTCATACACATTCGTCGGTTTAGAGGACTCTTGACCTGAATCTTATTTAAAATGTCCTGGTCTTCCCCTTCCAAGCTTTCCATTCACGCTTGACTCATAAATCGTTTTTGTCAGTCTTCATTCTCTCTAGGTGCCCAAACCATCTAATCATACCTTTCTCAATTTTAGTCACTACGTCATCTTTTGTACCACGACGTTCTCTTATCACATTATTTCTTACTTTTCCACTCGGTTTCAATCCATGCTTCTTCTGTCATACCCAACTTTCACTACCATACATAAGTGTTGAGACCAACACTCCTCCACGCACATTTTACATGTTAGATTATCAAACTGAGTCGTAACTCAGAATATTATCAGATTTACTTAGTATACACACAAGAAATTTGTTTTACTTACCCTCGTTTGTTCAAGTCGTCGTTGCCCATATTTAAGCTGCTGCCACGGCAAGTATCATAAGTGATTTGTAGATTGTTAGAGCATTGTCTACCCACGAGATGGTTACTGGTTACAGTTGAAGCAAATAATTCATATGCTCTATTGTGGTTGCAGAGACTGGTTAAGCAGCCGGGTTGAGAGTTGCCTCCATTGGGGAAGAAATCTACATTTGCAATAGCTGATCCGATTCCAAGACCAGCAAGCCCACCATCAGTATGAATAGCTTCCACGTACACACCATCATTTCCATTTAATCTGTTTGAGTTTAAGTTCCACAGAGGACCAGCGGGATCCAAACCTACGTAAACAAAATGATAAATGTCTCATTAAAACTGAATTATCAGCTAGACGTTGAAAATATAAGTTTTGTAGCGTTTCTGTGTCTTGTAGATTTCGACCGTGACTAGATACCAACCAGTAAAAACAAATGATATGTAGATGTTAAAAACTTGTTAAGAAGTTCTGCCTCTGATGAGATTTCAGTCAACCGTTATACGCTATAAAAAATCTATTTCTTGAATTTTTGACATTTTAAACTGAACAGTTTCGTCCTATATACAGAATAAGTAATATAATTGGATATCGTTTAAGGAATACAAAGATTTTTACTGCCCGTAAACAATTTATTCACCGCAATTAGTCTAAAGACAAGGAAATCCTTGGTAAAATTATCTTAATTTTACTTGAAGTTTTATGTGTGAATATATATGAATGATTAATAAGAATTTAAAAAGTATATTTCAAATGTACCCGTAGTACGTACGTACCAGTAACACGTGCTGCTCTTCCTCGCAATTCTCTACCAGCGTTTCCAACGAGATGAGCACCTAAACTGAACCCAACCAAATGCATGCTGGTGAAGGGGGCTCCAGTAACACTGTTGAGGAAGGCGAGGAACTGTCCAAGTCCACGACCAACTGCTGGTACTCCAGCGGCTGCGGTTGGGTAAGTTGAAAGAGCCAGCCTTCTCCAGTCCATAATGATCACGTTGACATCACTTTTACCGAGGTATGCTACAATAAAATCGTTATTTTTGTACACATTAAAAATGATATAAAAGAACAAAATAAGGCCTCGCTGAAGTAATGATGCGATAAATCGTAAGTTTAGAAAATAGTATTTGCTAATTTGTCGAAATTTGGACTATTAGAACCTGGTAAAGACGCTTATTTTAGGGATAGGTTATCGCTTGACTATAATATTACCTAATGATAAGTGACGATACTATCTAACGTGGAAGTGCGCTAACTGGTAAGAGGTAATTTACAGAGATTATCTATATACGAGTATATAAGAGATATCCAGGTATCTATTGACTCATCACGATATCTCTGAAACCATAAGGCGTAGAGACTTGAAATTTGGTAGGAATATTCCTTTTGCCGAGTACAGGTCAGCTAAGAACGGGTTTTACGAAATCCCAACCGCAAGGGGAGTTGCGGGGGTGTTAATTTAAAAAATTCAAATTTTATAAAACTCAATAAAATTCGAACTTCACATTTACAAACTATATATTTTATGGTATGTAAAACTTGGTCAGAATCATTTTTTTGACATAATGAAAAGTAAATTTTTGGAAATTCCACCTTCAAAACGCAGTGCGGGTATGTTACTTATTTGTGAAACAATGTGCCTAAATTAATGAAAATGCTACCCAAAAAACATTCCACGCAGACAAAGTTCAGCTTGTATTTAATATTAGAGTATGGTTTCTGCACAGCATCATATCATGCGTATTGTTCTGATTGACGGTACGTCTGGAGTGATAAGTGGGCACGACCTAAACTTCCTATCAGTATACAATAGAATAAATAAGAAAATGTAATTTCCCAAATTAGTCCTGTCGGGAGTCGAATCCAGGACTAGGGAAATTCATGCTCCATTGCATCAACTAGTATTAAAAAGGTAAAAAAAGATAAGTGGCAGCCGTTTAACGGCCCACTGCTGGGCACAGGCCTCCTCACTTATGTGAGAGAGGGTTTTTAGTGCAGAGACCCACCACGCTGCTCCACTGCGGATTGGTAGGCATAGACAAGTGTAATCTCTATTCCTTCACTCTCATAGGCCGACGTGACGGCAATTCGGCACTACGGGAGAGAGATCAGGCGCAGGACCGACGGCTTAACGTGCTCTCCGAGGCACGCGGGTGGATCACACCGCCAAATTTTTCCAAACTTCAGACAAATATTGAGAAAATCTTAATAGAAAAATCAATATCGATTTCGAGTTGGCCCGACCCAGGACTCGAACCGAGGACCTCATGTCTGTAGTCGAACATGCTAACCACTAGACCAATGAGGCAGTAGTATTTCAATTATATATTTCTGAATGTCCCATCACTTTTGCTAGTTTTAAGGAATTTTTTAAAGTTGTGTTTTATGTTTCATTTTTAATTTGATTTGATAAAACAAAAAAAATAGAAATGAAAATACGCTTACCATCTCTTATGGTCGGGTTAATGTTCGTGTTTTGATTACTGAGCCAACCATGAGCTACGACCACAGTAGGTACCGCAGCGTTAAAGTTGGATGAGCGGATACTATTTGCATTGTTTATTACAAGTCTTTGGGATGATCTCGGATTACGTCTGTAATCACAAATGTATGTATTATTTTCCTGCTCTTTGTGAAGTTCAGTATAATACAGTATATGTTGCTAACGCTGTATGCAAAATATAGAATTATATTTGTATCTTGAAAAATGTTATATGAATTTAAGCTGTATGTATATAAATTTGGACAAGAATAAGACCGGAACTACTTCTTTTCCTTCAATAAAATTACATTTACATGATAGTTGTTTTGCTTGCCTATTATTGTTTTTGTTTTCCAAACCTTGAATAATACTGGAATCATGCAAGAGAATATTCAACATATATTAATTTACCTGGTGTATAATAGATATTGGTTATTAGCTGGGTTTCTCTCAATTTCCCTTAAAAGATCTGCATCAACTGGCTGTAATAAATCTACATCGTGCATAACACCATCGCCATCGGGGAATTGAATAAACCTTGGATATTTTCCTTCCACAAGCTCCACCGGCACCGCGATTGCAGAGCAAACTGCAAAAAAAGAAAGGAAATTTCCAAATAAAATATCGAAGTTAATGTATCTAATGAATGAATGAACTACAGAGAACAACACATTTACTAAAAATTATTAAATATAAACTGATATAACAAAAATATTACATTAAAAAAAAATATAAAATAACATTAATGTGATCAACAATGATGGTTCTTAATCTCTGAGAGTGACTTGTGTGTGGGTGAAAAAAGTCTAGATAAATACATGCTAGACAAATCTACTATTCAGACTCTATAGACCCAACTAGTAAGATACTAAGCAAAAGATCTGTGACAATATTGTTTAGGCTATTAAGTTATATCGAATGTATCGGGGTAAAAAGTTTAAAACTAATGTAGGATCTAAATCATTACAGGCATTTGAATAAACCCGTTACGAGTATTAATAATTTAGGAAGTGGAAAAAAATAATCCACTAGTTTCCTAACATTAAGGAAGTAGTACCGCGACAGCTATGATTTTGTATGTAAAGTAATATTTAGATGATGAAATATGGTTTTCAGAAGCTAATTATAAATCTTGTTATTTATATGTAATTCTTAAGATTTATGTATTCATCAATGAAGGGCCAACAATTTATATGATAATATTAGGGCGAGAAAAAGGAATCTTCACAGGATACCTCTATTTAAATGTACTTCTCACGATCCTGAAGTAGACAATCAAGTAAAATTATATCTTAAAGTGACATGTGTCTTCATACCATGTCACACCATGTATGCTAATATTGGAAGTATTTAGGTAGATAATTATAAAAGGAATAACGAGTAGATTGTAATATTGGATTAAAGGAATAACGAGTAAAATACATAACAAACTTTGTTAACAAATTTTTCATAATTGTGATTACGTTGATTATAAAGAGCAGATTTTTAAAGTTCCAATGTTTATACAGAAATCCTAAAAGGTGTTTTTCATCTAATTATATATGAATTAACATCTGCAATATTTAATAGACTAATTCAAGTTATAAATAAAAACTTCATTAACTGGATCAAAAATTTAAAAAAAGAGTTTCCGCAGGCAATAAATGATATACTAACCGGTCAAGCCTAACAAGCACAAGACGGTCTTCATCTTCCGTAATACTTGTTTTTCTGTTACGCATCACAGTTTTTATATAATCAGATTTGCACTTGTCAATTGATAATGTTACGTTATCTATAATTTAAATAATGATTAATTGGTTTATGTGATTTTTTTCATCGATAGGTGTGTTTTCGTAACATTACTTCGTTGGTGTCATAAATTCCTTGTCAGATTTAATGAAATACCTTTTTGACTTATACTTATCATAATCGTCTATACAAGTACAATAAAGTTGATTTAGCAAGACTATAACTAAATAATAAATGTACTGTGATTATATATATATATATATATATATATATATATATATATATATGTGTCGGAGTGCAAGAGTCTGTGGATCGCTGGTCCGTGTGTAATAATCTGTGGAACGCTGGCGCCATCTTTATACCGGCGTGGTGAGTCAATAAGTGGCAGTTCGGCCCGTCTCTCGGCAGTCATCGAGTGGCGGTCGGCCGGAGTGGTCGACTATTGAAACTGTCGCGTTCCTAGCTATTATTTTTAATGAGTTTGTGTAAATTGATATCGGGAACATTAACTGATTGAACATTATAATCAATTAATTTAATAAAGGATCCTATTAATGACGATGTCAGCGGAGAATCCTACGCTCCTGTGCTTTATGCTTCTCCATTCTCTCTTATTCTCTTACATCAGAAGTGGGTTGACTGTTGGTACGAAATGAGAATAAGGGTCGAACATAGTCCCTGACAGGAAAACAACCGGCGAGAAATCGTGGTTTGCGGCTGAATTGTATTTTCTGAAAATACCCTGCGTGGCGGCCGTTATTTGCTGGCCGGCGGTGGGACGCTTTGAGTGAGGCCTCAACGTTTTGAGTTTGCTGTGATCTGGTGAGTCGTCCAATGTACTAGATTTAAGAGGTGCTAAACTAACTTTTGTAAAATTTCTATGACATGTTACGTTGGTGTCCGGGGCGACGTGTGACGGCGAGTGCGGCGTTGGGCGCCGAAAGACCGCGATGGTGGTGCTGGTCGCCTGGGCGACGATTGTCACGCCCGAGCGAAATCGTGGGCAGCCGACAGCACTAGCAGCGGCCGAAAAGTGGCGAGTTGGCGCATATGGGTGAACCAATTTGTTTTTTTACTTACGATTTTGACTCTGAATGTTCGTTAGTAAAAGAAAATTTCACAACCAAGTTTAATGACAACAGTGGCCATTGTAAGGCGAGGTGGCCATTGAAAGTCGAGGTGGCCATTGTATGGCGAGATGGCCATTGAAAGGCGAGGTGGCCATAGTAAGGCGAGGCGCCTCTTAGCTATTAGTATAAATATTTAAGTCATATTGTTTTTCGTCTCACATTTTTGTTTTTGGACCAATTATTTACAAATTATTTCCATTTCCATATTCATAAATAACTATTGTTTAACTATTTAAAAAAATCAAAAGTATAAACTAAACTTAAATAGATACTTTTTCTGTAATAAACTTTTGAAGCCGAAATTTAGACAAGAACGAAAACTCGAAAATGGTCCCTTTTTGCATTGCTATCCATATGGAGCTAAGATTATAGTAAATAATCACCTATTTCATCTCCTAACGGGAATATGTCGAATTACCAATAACTCCATTTATAATATAAATATACGAGTATATACATTGATACGAAATTTGCCAATCTTATCGCAACTTAAACAGATTTTAATATTCCTCCATATTATATTGTAATATATAGTATTCATAAAAGATAGCTCGTTAATATGTTCGTTATATATAACCAAAACACATAATTAACGACTGTTGCTAAAGGTTTTTAATAATTTGAAAGATCAGGAAAAGAGCCCAACAGTTTTGTTTTCCAATCCTATGTTTACTTAAAACGGAGGTAATGGCAAGTCTTACATTAATTTTTTTGTATTAATTGTAATTTCAAAAAAAATTATATGTTTGATTTCAATTTATAATATCTGTAATTGTACATAGGCGGCGTCAGCTAGATTAATCATATGCGTAATGAGCATTGTTTTTTTTACTCAAATGATAAATCCATTTATTGATTATGACATCGCTGATTAAGAGAAATAATACTAGAACAAGCTGTATTCAGTCATTTGCAGCGGCTCGAATTGGGCAAACACTAATAGACTACAAGCCCATGGAAAAAGAACCTGGGAAATAAAATGAACGAACGTGAATAACGCTTTGAAATCTGTTACTATATCATAAAATAACTCTGAGCGCTATGCCATCATTTCTGAGCAGTACAGGTGAGTCTGCTCTCATTGGTCTAGTGGTTAGCAAGTTCGACTACAGACATGAGGTCCTGGGTTCGAGTCCCAGGTCGGGCCAATTCGAAATCGTTATTGAGTTTTCTATTAAGATTTTCTCAATATTTGCCCGAAGTTGGGAAGTTGGCGGTGTGATTCACCCCCGTGCCTCGGAGACCACGTTAAGCCGTCGGTCCTGAGCCTGATCTCTCTCCGGTCGTATCGGATTTCCGTCACACCGGACCATGAGAGTGAAGGAATAGAGAGTGCACTTGTGTACTATGCCTGCCAATACGCAGTGGAGCAGCGTGGTGGGTCTATGCTCTAAAAACCCTCTCTCATATGAGGGTGGAGGCCTGGGCCCAGCGGTGGGACGTTAATGGGCTGCTACTTACTTACAGGTGAGTACGTGAGCAAATGACTTTTTATCCCAATAGAATTATTTGTTACCATTTATTATGAACGGCTGTGAGGTACAACGATTTATTTAATAACATTTTATACAAAAAAAAGGTGCCGTACTTATAAATTTATGACGTTACACTAATTATCTACATTTTAGGAATTACCGAGTTATTACTGCTGTAAGATCATAAATTTATGAATGGCAACTTGTTTTGATATAATGTTATTAAATATTACCGTTGTACCTTATTGCCGTTCATTATAAATGATAACAAAGGAAAAATATTACGATTTAAAAAAAATTCTCAGATACTCACTTGTGCCGTTTAGAAAAGTTGGCATAGAGCTCAGCGTTATTTTGTAATATAGTAGCAGCCTTCAAAGCGTTATTACTTTTGTTCATTTCACAGGTTATTTTTTTCCATGGGCTTATAGTACATACATACATACATAGCATCACACCTCATTCCCATAGGGGTAGGCAGAGACCACGTCTTCCACTTGCCACGATCCTTGCATATCTCCTTCGCTTCTTTCATTCTTATTAAACCTTTCATACAATTTCGTCGGTTGAGAGTACTCTTGACCTGGCCCTTAAAATGTCCTGGATTAGGTCCATGAACGTTCACCTTGGTCTTCCCCTTCCAACTTTCGCATTCACTCTTGACTCATAAATCCTTTTTGTCAGTCTCCTTTCACTCATTTTCTACATGCCCAAACCATATAAGAATACCTTTCTCGATTTTAGTCACTACATCTTCTATTATACCACAATGTTCTCTTATCACACTATTTCTTACTCAGTCACTCAGTTTTAATCCACACATATTTACAAGCTCCTGTAACTCATTAGCGTATGACGCAAGTATTACTTGATCGTCAGCGTAGAGTAAACATTTGACGAGTAATTCATTCATTCTTAACCCATACATGCTTTCTTTTAAATCTGTCAAACATTTATCCATGAATAGGTTGAACAGCCATGGTGACGCAACACATCCCTGTCGAACACCTCTTTCGACAGGAAACCACTTCGTGTACGCACCGTTTATTCTGACACAAGCACTAGAACCCTCATAGAGAGACTTCAATGCATGAATCAGACTACCCCATACGTAGATAACGTTGACCATAGCTCATTCCTCACCACTCGATCATAGGCCTTTTCTAAATCTACGGGCTTTTACCTTTTCTAAATGGGCTTATAGTCTATAAGAATTATAAGATCCTCAAAGAATATACCAGCTTGATGTAGCAACAAAATCTTGCTTTATTGTGTGAAAGTAGGACTCGAAATCCTGAGGGTTTGGAATGAATATTGCCTTTTTTGCCTTAAAATCGTCTGCTTGTATTGGACTGTGCACTTCCTTCAAGAGTAATGATTTCAGATTCGTTTTCCAGAATAAACAAATTAAAAAATCTAAAACATATAATTATAAATATTTTCTTTTCGGTGAAGAACAACATCGTGAAGATACATATTCCGGGAGCAATTCTGAGAATTGTGTAGCCTGCCAACCTGCATTTGAGCAGCAGTTGGTCTACGTTCTAGAAAACCTCACTCATGTGAGTGAGGAGGCCAGTGGTTAGTAGAGGCCTGAGCCTCTTTTTATATAAAATACATTTATTTACTTTTTTGCGTCGCAGCACACGCCGAGCGACAAGCTAATCAGTTAATACCACATAATTACTTGATCCACGAATGCTATCTAAAGCTTTTACAATCAACACAAATTATTTTTATCACATTTCATATTATTAAAACGCAAGCAATAAAGTCTTACATGATTACACAAATTAATACCCGTTGATTCTATAGCTTTAGGTAAATATGTGATGCTTATGATTGGGCAGGGGGGCTGATAGATAAAACAGCAGTGTTTATCCGTATATCTTTTCTTACAATCTTGTCATATTTCTTACAATATATTACCAATTTTCTTAATGGTTGTTTTAAGGCAAAAATATTTGTGTCGAAAAGTAAAAGAAAATGCATCTAAGATCTAAAATATTAGCACGGCAATTCAAAATTAAAACTAGGACAGTCCAAAATTCCCAGCCTGTGTTATCCATCCTAGAATATGCAGGCTTCGTCTTCATGTTACTTCCACCAAAAGCGGAATAGATAGATAGATAACACATTCATTGTAGAGCACAGTATTACATAAACAGAAAACACTTAAAATAAAAGACAAAGCAATATAATAAGGCGGCCATGTCGCTATGTAGCGTTTAATTCTTCCAGGCAACAATTAGATAAGAAAGACTACTGAAAGGATACTTCCTTTAGTTATTAGTCCATAAATTCCATTCCAGTCATCACACTACTGGGTATTTATGTAAGTATATAATAGCTACCTAGAAAAAGAGAGATAAGTTTAACTGTCCTTGTGGAATGATGAATTTATGGAAGAACTAGCTGTACATAGGTTCCGATCTCATCGAAATATGGGACAAATAAATCCTTCCTAAAACCCCTGAACATATGGTACACAAATTACAAAAAATACTCCCACCGTTTAGAAATAGTTACAATAATCCAAACCAATTTCTTTGAATAATAGCGATTTCAAGGAGATTAGAGATTTTGAGAGAGAATTTTTGAGATTCAGTCAAAGAGAAGTCTCAGTCAAAAAGGTAAGAAAATTTAAGTTTACTAATATCTCAATTCAAAATGTTTTTGACTATATATCACACACGTCTAAGATAAACTTGTATAGATTTCACTGTAAGTTTATAAACAGTCCACTATTTTGCTACTAACACGATTATTTTCAAAGCGATCTCTTAATGTAATGATCCATTTTTTAAATACACTAACGAATGAGGTTACAAGTCGACCTTTTCAGCTTAACCCATATCTTTTTCATACATATAAAACCCTCCAGTACTTTTCTAGAAAGCAAGAACTGGTACTAACATACTTTCCTTTGTAACACGAAAAAGGCTAGAATTTACGCGCGAAATGTAAAAGTGAGGCCAAAGGGTGAGCACAGTGTATCCGTCTGAGTATTTACTACTGCTAGCAACTCTTTTGATGGCAACAATGGTAAAACCTGTCAACGCCATCAAAGAGATACGCACAGACCACAATGAATAGAAACAATGGACCTGTCATTTTACACTTTATTAATTAAAATACTACATTTTTGGGAGTTAAAACTTCTTCAGGCTCGCTGTGTACTTTATTTTTTAAGGTATTTAATCAGACTGAGCTGAAACGCTCGGCTATGTAACGCTCGTTCATGTAAAGATCAAAATCACTACATATTTTTAAGAAATCCATAAAAGAACACTCTCTGCCGCAGCTTGGCGACTTATTTTACTGTTTTTATTTATAAACTTTTACTTATTTATTTTTCATTTATTACGTATATTGTATTTATTAATCTATTTATAAGACAATATATATGTTATTATAGTAATTTGTGAATAATGTGTATTTATTAGGATGTAGCTATTTGTATGTATGGAAATCAATATTGAGTTTAATATTAAGATTTTCTCAATATTTGCCTGAAGTTGGGAAGGTGGCGGTGTGATCCACCCCCGTGCCTCGGAGAGCACGTTAAGGCGTCGGTCCTGTGCCTGATCTCTCTCCGGTCGTGTCGGATTCCCGTCACATCGGACTATGAGAGTAGAGAGTGCATTTGTGTACTATGCCTGCCAATCCGTACTGGAGCAGCATGGTGGGTCTATGCTCTAAAAACCCTTGCTCCTCGGAGTAAGGAGGCCTGTGCCCAGCAGTGGGACGTTAATGGGCTGCTACTTACTTATTTGTATGTATGTATGTATATGAAAATATACCACCCACTATGTTCTGCTATAACTACTCCTGTACCAAAGGTTGTCTGGTAGAGATCGCTACCAAGCGATAAGACCGTCTCTTGTACTCTGCCTTTTTGTAATAGCTATGTATTTGTTTTCTTTTATAATACTGTGGTGTACAAAAAAGTAATAAAATAAAATAAAAAAGGTAGCGAGAGAGTATACTGATCAATATAAAACACGCTTGCTTTTATTATGCTCAATACGATGAAGTTATCACTTCTATCGAAACAATAATTTGAAGAATTCATTGAGTAAAAATATTTTGTTGATAATACAATAATTTTCAAACGTATTTGATAAAAGTGTTGATTACTCTTTTCATCGCTCTTCTAAACTAATATTGTAAAAAGGAAACGTTGGTGTTTTTGTATATGTGTTAGTAACGTTTTTATACAAAAACAATGGGATCGCTTTCGATAACTATATGGCAGGCTATGTTAATTTCTTAAAAAAAATAGGGATTCGTAATAAAAATGAATTAATGTAACCCAAGGTGTTAAAAAAATTGTCACAAAAAATCGGTCATTCCGTGCAGAAACTATTATTGATAGAATAATAACGTGTTAATATCTACAAAAAATAAACGTGCCAACAATTATCACACCTCTGCATTAATCCTTATCCTATTAATATTGTATTCAAAACCATTTCAACATAGGCAAAATAATTTTTCAATTAATAAAATCCGAAATTCCATTCAAAAGATATAACGAATGTAAGAATGTAAATCTGAAGGAAATAATGTTTTCAGAGTCCAACTCCAGAGCATCACATTATTTTGCTGCCACAAAACAAAACTGCTTCAAATGTTGTGTACTTTCCATTTATTTATTCAGCAACATAAATAATTCAATCAAGTTAATTTTACATAAATAAGCTGATTAGTATTAGTTAATCAATTAATATTTTCACGAAGAATTAAATTAAGATTTAAATCCTGCCGACTTAAGCTTCCATAATTCCTTAAGAACTTGTCAAATGATAATTACATACTATCATGAAATCTTTGCTGTGGATAATACAATACAATAACTTATATTAATGCAGCTGAATTATTTATTTAATCCTTACTTAAACGATAGGAACAGGAAATTTATGATTCTATGAATGAAGTTATCGTTCGAGTTATTTCGTAAATATTATGTAAAGAAGAAGAAGAAATGACCCGATTCCATAGAAATGTAGACAAATCGGTGGTGAATCATCAATTTAAACAAAAGCTTGCACTCAGCAACCAAAAACTTTCAACATAATTTGCCTGGCACTTTAGAAGCAGTTAAGATACTCACATACCTACGTACAAAAGAATTATACATTAATATAAAGAGTAGCTCTGCCCCGTAGCTTTTCCCGTTCATTACGGTTCATTCAGTGACGGTAATTAGGTTTTCTATATATTAGATGATCTATTTCTTAGTGAGCGTGTAAAATATTAATAATAATGACTTAAATTCGTTTAGATGAATGTCCTATTTAGATGGGCATATGAGTACAGTAGTTATTACCGTATCAGATAAATAGTAGCCTTTATTTATTTTTTATACTTTTTGCATATAGAGAAATAACAAATTAACACGTTCCCTGCGCCATCATTTTTAAAGAACTTTCAGCTGGTGCTTTGGAGACCTAAAAGATAACTACCTACCCTTTCTTGCGTTAGGGATCTAATCAGTCTCTTAAAAATACAGTTTTCAAGTTTCCAAGAGTATCAACATGACGTGCGTTAGGGACCTAATTCATCACGATTTTTTTTTAATTTCCTTGAATTCACCTTTAAGTAGAAAGCAAATATATATGTCGGAGAATAAGAGAGAACGGAGAAAAGCATAAAGCACAGGGTCGTGGGGTTCTCCGCAGACATCGTCATTAATGGGATCCATTATTTAATTTCTCATACTGTAGGCGTTCGTGGGTAATGTTGGTGCAATTAAATACTTTATGAATTAACTCCGATTATAATGTTCAATCACTTGATGTTCCCGACATCAATTTACACAAACCCATTAACACTAATAGCTAGGAACGCGACAGTTTCAATAGCCGACCACTCCGGCCGACCGCCACCTGAGAACTGTCGAGAGACGGGCCGGACTGCCACTTATTGACTCTGCCCCACGCCGATACACAGTTGGCGCTAGCGTTCCACAGACTATTACACACGGACCAGCCTTCCACAGACTCTTGCACTCCGACATGTATATTTTTCTTACTCATACTAAAAGAACTTTAGTCGTTAGAACCTCCCGCAAGGAGTGAAACAACACCATTATAGTCAACGCTCAATACGAAAGTTCTTCACGAGATCTCATAGATCTCGTAATGCAGTGAACGTGTTAACACATAAAACTTACTAATAATTAATTGTACAAGGCGATCTTATCGCTAAATAGAAATTTCTTTCAGACCACCCTTGGGTTTAAAAAGCAGTTAGCACCGAAACTAATGGGCAATGGCATAAACATATAAAAATATTTGCTTTCCTTATCCTTACCCTACTAGGTGGGGTAGACACAGGATGTTTTCCTTCGCCACTTCACTCTATCAGCTGTCATATCTACATTCAAACCCCTTACACACATATTCTCTTTCACACAGTTCATCCACACTTCTTTTGGTTGCCTTGTCCCGGCCCTGTCCGTTACCATCATATGCTGGGCCCTCTTGCTTACATGGCTATCCTCCTGTCTCGTGACATGTCCATGCCAGGATAGCCTTCCACTCCTTAATTTCTCGGTCACTGGTGCTACTTTCATACTTCCTCTAATAAATTTAAGATATGGATATCTATATATNATATATATATATATATATCATGTTAGTATATGTCATGTTAGTATATAACAGCATAACTAACATGATGGAGCGTAAATGCTAATAAAACATTTTTAAAATATAATTTAATTTGATCATGATCAATTTTTCTCCGTCCCATCGTCAAAGGTGTAATTATTAAGTACTATCGTCTGTCTCCATTTTGGAAAGCAGATTCCTAATATCAGGTATATCATTGTCAAATTTTGTGTTTTCAAATAGTTTTTACAGTCCGAAAGGTACGGTACTGTGTCGAATATTATAGCAATTAATGGGACTATGTATCCTGTGGATTTGCTTTTAACTTAACTTTTGAAAAAAGGTGAGAGAGAACTTTGGGCTAAACCATTACTTACAACAATTTTATAAGCAGCTCATTCAGCAAGGAATAAACCCACAAAAAGTGCAATATTTATCAGTATTGTTTACATTATTTTCTATAGTTGATTTCTACTTTATGTTGCTTTGAAAATCCATGTATAATATAAAACGCAATTAAAAGACATGTTGATAATGCAGACTTTTATTGATGAAATAAATTAACAGCTTTAGTATGGATACGTAGGACCAGTGTTCACTCTATATAAGCCGGATCTGAAAAAAATAGACAATATATATAATATTTAACCTTAAAGATTACAGTAAACCCTTTGGTGTTGTAAAAAATAAAGATACTATTGATAAAATGTTTATAAACCGCTTGCTTTGCTTGCCTCAACCATCTTAACTTTGGTGCTGATTCGGCTGTAAGGATTAGTTTTACTACCTAAACTATCTATACGTTTATCGAATTTTCAAAACAATATTTTAAAACCTACATAAGCCTTTTTTTTCTTCATTCGAGGAGAGGAAATATCAGGGCCTCATGTCTGTACCTCAACAAGCCGATCATTAGACCAATGAGGTAATCACGTCTGGTCACATCATGGGACATCTCGGCGACCTGCTAGAATTTATTCTTAGCTAGATATTAGAACAAATTCACATTTAATATAATTCTATATATTTTGCATACGTACCGGTTCTTTGTTACGTCGTCGTTGCCCATTGGTAGCTCGTTGCCCTGGCAATTGTTCATGTAAACCTGCAGCATGCTAGAACACTCCTTACCCACCAGATGGTTATAAGTTATAGTGGAGGCATATAACTCCCAAGCTCTGTTATGGTTGCAAAAATTATCGTTACAACCAGGCTGTGAGCTTCCTCCGTTGGGGAAGAAATCTACATCACCGACCACAGATCCAATACCAAGACCGATTAAACCACCATCCGAATGAATAGCTTCTACATATTTTGCGTCAGATGGTTTCAGACAGTATGGGTTACCATACCAAAGTGGACCAGCAGGGTCTAAGCCTATAAAAGAAATGGAGGTTTATAATTTCTTTAAAAAACAAAATATATTTCTACTTATGCGCGTTATCAACTTTGAAACCAACCGCTAGTTTTGACCCACACCGGCTTGAAAATGGTTTAAGGTGACTAAACTATTCCGCTAACATTGTCAGCTTTCAGAAAATCATTAAAACTATAAGTGGTTGTCTTGAAATTTAGCAATGTGATACCACACAAAATCTAGATCATATGACCGCTGTTCCTAATTAAATGGCCTTGACTGCAAAAGTAGCTCACCCTTCAAAATGAAGTCATTAAGTAGTAATATTAAGGTTTTATTGAATAATTAAGAAAAGCAGACGTGGAGTTCAATTACGACCAGATTTAATCCTTGTTTCGATAACAACATTTAGTAATCTTACCGGTAATGCGAGCAACCTTTCCATCCAATTCTCTGCCAGCATTTCCAACAACATGAGCACCTAAACTGAACCCAACAAGGTGCATGTTGTCAAAGGATACACCAGTCGCTTTATTAAGGTAATCAAGGAACTGTCCAAGAGCACGGCCAACTCCTGGTACTCCATATATTGCTGACCCATATAGGGCGACTGCGATTTTACTCCAGTCACACATAATAAGGTTAACGTCTCTTTTACCCAAAAACGCTGAAAACATGTATTAATGAGACTTTTTTTAAAACAATTTACTTTATTATTAAGAAAAACGATAAGTCTGCTGAATTATACATAAAAAAGAGCGTTTATAAATGATTCAACTGCAGAGTTTTATGAGAATTTAATCTGCGGAATTCTAACAAAATAGAGTTTAGATGTATAAAGATGCTTTATCTGCAGAATCGCTGGCTATAATTATCTCAAGATTCTTCCTAGGTAATTCGCATTTTCTTATCTGCAATGCAAAATAAAACTAATTCGCTAAAGATTTGCAGTATCTTTATAAGATTTTCGAAGTAACAATTATAACATGCATTGAGATTATGTTTGTTATTGTGAATCAAATAAAAGTTCCTTTTCTTACACTACAAAGACTTTTGAGAAAAGCATAACAAAGGAATCTAGAAGTTTACAGACATTTTATTTCTTTAAAACCAACTAGTTTTCTTCGAATAAAATTGGGCTATTACTGAACAATTATAGCAGGTTTAACAAAGCAAAATACAGTGAAATTGCAGTTTAATATAACTTCCGTAAATGCTAAAATATTTTATACAAACGATAATGCGATAACACACAGTTAATGGTGTATTAGATAAATTATTATGTCATCGATAAGGATTATAAACATTGCTCTTATCGCATTATTGAACTTGAAACGGTAGCTAATTTGAACTGAGTTTTATAGCAGTAATATTTTGAATTATTTTGCGCTAGTTAAAGCAGGAAACATCAAGACATCGTCAGTTAGAAGAACAAGAAAATATATAGAAAATTAGTTAAATATTATTCTCTCATCATTTCAGATCGGATTGCGCGGAAAAAGTAAAGTAACAAGTGTTCACAATTAAACAAAAAGTTGACTTCAAGGGAATATATCTTTACAGTCTTCATATCTTTAATAGTAGTAGTTAAAATATGACAGCTTTTTTAAATTGCTGACTAGAGTTTCGTCGTAATCTCACCAGATGGTACATTGTTTGACCAGGTTTTTGCTGGTAGGACGTTAACTAATCACGGAAGAAGCTTTTGACCGGTCCAGACTCAGACAAATCAGAAAAAGTATTTTTCTAAATGTCCTCTGACTGGAATCGAACTAACAACTGGCCCAGTGAAGCCGTAAAAGCCCTTAAGGCATAAATAGAGTAAGCACTTCACGTTTAATTAAGCTTACCGTCTCGCACCACTACATTGAAGCTGGAATCCATATTATCAAGCCAACCATGGACGATAACGACTACAGGATTTCTGACATCGAAATTGGAGGAAGTTATACTCTGCAGATTATTTTTCAAGAGACGTTGTGATGAGGTGGGATTACGTCTGAAATGATATATATTTTTTATTGCTAACAGTTTAGAGCTTGACCTTGATCTCACCGGATGGTAAGCGATGATATAGTCTAAGCTGGAAGCACGCTAATCTGGTAAAAGGCAATTTACCTCTTATTAGGTTTGCTCTTATTGGTAGGTTGGTAACTAGCCATGGCCAAACCCTCCTACCAGTTCAGACTCAGACAAATTAGAAAATACAATTTCCAAAATTCGTCCTACTGGGGATTGAACCCGGGACCTTTGCTAGCAAGGCGAGTATTCGCACCACTGCGCCAGTGAAGCCGTAAATATTATAATTAATATTTCCTGACCAAATAGTGGCCAAGGTGGTCCAAAACTACTCAACTAGGTAGGTGATATCATATATGACTTGCATTGTTTTATTTTATATACTATATCCAAAGTTCGAGAGGGATAACTGAATGTTAAAAATCATTGCTAGCTACTGTTAATTATTAAAATTGATACTTCGCAATTTAGTTATATAAAACTACACAGACAGGTTTACATTTGTGTGTCGGTTACAGAATTCCGTTTATTATTACAAAAGTATTATAAAATATAGAGTATATTTTCTTTTCAACCTTGTATAAAGTTGATATAGAATGTCGTCTTCATTTTGTCTAGTATTTCTAACGTAATTTTCCATTCTGGATATGAAATCAATATTTGCGTTACCATCGCGAATGTCATTTGAACGTAAGTACTTATCCTGGAAATAATTCACCGGCTCTGCAAATGCAGAACAAGCTGGAAAAGAAATACAAATATAAATATTACTTAACACATGCTCGACGAAATTTGATATAAAACTAAATTCGGCTTCGGGAAAAGGCGAAGAAAATTCATATTTAGTTTTAATTGAAATAAAGTTAAAGATTGAACTAAACTTTATAGAAAAACAAGTCTACGACATCGAAAGCTATTAAACACTGGTAATATGGATTTTCTTTTATTATATTTACTAAATGAAAATGTGCTATTGCCTGGAAATATAATCTTATTAAAAAAATACTCGCATAATGAGTGTTTTATTAAGAACTAATCGATATTATGTAGTTAATCTCAATAAAAAAGTAAGGAAGTAAGTAGCAGCCCAATAACGTCACACTGCTGGGCACAGGCCTCCTCAATCATATGAGAGAGGGTTATTAGAGCATAGACCCACCACGCTGCTCCACTGCGGATTGGCAGGCATAGTACACAAGTGCACTCTCTATTCCTTCACTCTCATAGTCCAATGTGACGATAATCCGACACGATCGGAGAGAGATTAGGCGCAGGACCGACGGCTTAACGTGCTCTCCGAGGCACGGGTGTGGTTCACACCGCCAATTTTTTCCCAACTTCGGGCAAATATTGAGAAAATCTTAGTAGAAAACTCAATATCGATTTGGAATTGCCCCGACCCGGGACTCGAACCCAGGATCTCATGTCTGTAGTCGAACATGCTAACCACTAGACCAATGAGGCAGTTTAGACCAATGAGGTAGTTAACCTCAATAAATAACATAATTGTATTTCACAAATTGGTTGAAATATTAAAAACCATGGCGTTTAAACGTTGGTCTCGCTAAAACTCGAGAACGTTTGGACTGATTTGGCTTATTTTAGTTTTGAATTATTTGTGGAAGTCCACGGAAGATTTAGAATTTGAATACACATGAAAAAATATTTGAAATATAGTAAAAACAACAAATTTCCCATTAGAAACCATTTCTATTTGTCCCAGCGTTTAGAGATCAATACAATTTAAAAGTCGTACAGTAATAAAATTATATTTAAAAGAATAAAATGTTTTTTTTTTATTGTTATTCGTCATTTGATGTTTATCAATACAAGTAACAATCTTTCTGGGTGCTGTATCAGTCAATCATTCCTTAAGCAATAAGTGTGCTATTTTTAACACAATTATAGAAAGTCCTTATTTCTTTTCATTTTTCATATATTTACTTTAAAAACAAATGATACCGAATCAAAATATTATTCTGAGATAAGTTCTGAGAAACTCCAACAGCAGACTCAGTCAGGTATGCTTTTGTTAACTTCATCTTCATAATTTTAATTCAATTTACCTCAGTCACAGCAATTAATTCACTTAGTTTTAATTTGTAATCCACGTAATAGTTCAAATTATAATTAATTATCCATTCATGTGGAATATCTTCGCAAAGTTACTCTTCTATTCACAAACATCACAAACAAACACAACACCGTTCTCATAAACTAGAAGCATATCAAGCACTTCTTTTATTTCGCAGAAAAAAAAGGAGTATTCATATACGAAGTACAAAAGGTGAGCCAAAGTCTTAGAATCGTGTATCCGTCTTTGCATTCATAATAAAAAACACCTTTGAAAGAAACCGGCGACCCATACGTATAAAAATACAAGTATAAGATCCTAATTTTATAAGACAGTGTAACAAAGATTTTAAAACTGTACTTTTGTACTAATTATATGTTTTTAAGCATCATGTTTTAATAGCTATAATAATAATAAAATGAAAGTGCGTGCTTACAAATTCCACATGTCAGAATTGAAACTTTTTGGCCAAACTAATTTTTATATCTTGTTAATATTTATACAAATCTAAAACTTTAGATTTCCAAGACTTAGAGGGAAGGAAAAAGAAAGATATTTTAGAAATTTAATTGTCATTAAAATGTTTAAAGTGTTGAAAATTAATTAAAATAATTTATTGAAATCTCAGATGACGAATTATAAATAAAAACACCACGTGTTTTAGTCAGTATTAGTAATTGTTAATTAAAAAATTGTTTTTGCATTTCAAATTTAGAAATCCCTTTTCTTTATGAAATATTTTTATTTTATATTTTATGAAAAATAGTATATTAAATTATTAATGACGTGTGGCAAATTAATGTTATCTGTAAATATTAAAAATACCAAACATTCATAGCATAAAAAACGCTGCACATCTTTGTGATGCTACGCGCCTAAAGAAGTTTCACTTCAAAAACGATGACCTGGTATGATAATGGAGCGATACAGTCATAAGGATAACAAACTTTCTAAAATGCGAGTTGACTCTTTATACGCAGAGGCCATCGAAACAATAAAATAACATGTCAATGGTATCAATGCAACTCACCAATCACAGATATTAAAAATAGCAGAGCCGTCATCATTGCCACTTCGTAAATATTTTTCTAACCTATACTAAACAAAATAGCAATTTTATATACCTTTCTTACTTGTCAAATGATAATAGTATGTGATATCGTTGAATTTATAGTTAAGGATTAAATAACATTTAGGTTATTCCAATATTGTCTTTATCTGAACAAAGAAATCCTGTGTGAATCATAGCCAGCTCAGATAAATGAATTGTGAAATATGCGAAAAGGGTGAAACTGGTGCTATGGAATACAATACAATATTTATTTTAAAATTATCTTTTTACTTTTAATTTTAAATGTATAAAATAATAATTCTAAAATCTTATTTAAATAATCTCCTCTAAGGGGGGAGATATAAAGAAAATATATTTCTTTAAGTAATATTTAATCGGTGTATTGCTATGCCGTATGTCGGCAAAGCAGCAGATATGGTAAAGCAATACATGTCGATAAAACAGTATAAATATTGGTAAGAGGTGAAAAATGCAAGATGGCGAAAATTGTCTAAATATACGGTTTATGAAAATAAAAATAAAACAAGTGATTGGCACACTAAGGAATAAACTTTAATGTCGTTTCTTTGATATTACAGGTTAGTGTCTTAGTAATAGTATTAGCGTATCTTTATGTATGTACTGTAAGTTATACTTAAGTTTGTTAACAAAATAAAATCTTTGATATTACAGAGCAACACATTGTTTATTTTGCCAAAGTAATCAAGATTTATCTTATGCATATTAATAACATAAATTATATAATTGGGAAAATTGTGTTTCTAACAAGTTGTATAATACTTTATATACATGCATTTCTAGAATTATCATGTTTTATTAATAAGAACAATATGTCATCCTAACGTTCCTGACTCTCGATATTTTAGAACGTTATTCTAAACATTTCAGGTATTTTGTTTACTTAGATGGATTGGAACCACACAAAATTGTTCTTTTTTCTTCATGTAGGAGTTTTGCTGTGAACTGAGTTACATAGTTATCAAATAGCCGTATTCTGTCTTACATTTAAATGTACACAGATGAAGTTGCACGGGTCACCTACTACATTATAAAAGGTCAACAAAAACTACATAGCTTCGGTTGCTTTCTATCCTCATACAATCTTATTCGTGCGACATTCTTTCAAGTGCGACTAATGTGTTATAAATAATGATATATAACGAACAGTGATGAGATATTACTGAGCCGTGGATAAAGTTATAACAATAAAACAGTTAGGATTGTGGCACACATATATTCTATAGTTTTATTTGGACGGCCTCCACTATTCGGTTCAGTAACAGAGGCTGCGAGTTTGATTACTGGCAAGGCAAATTTTAAATATTATAATCATTTTTGTTAACCAAAAAAAGGCAAGAAGCAAAAAAGATACAATTAAATGGTTCTTTTAGTGTAATTTCAAATTAAATGATTGAAAAGCCTGTCCCTGAGCTAGATAAATAACTTTATTTTAGCGGGCCGCACCCTCTTCAAACATTTAGCACGGCTTTTCTTTGTATTGCTGACAGATTAGCGCATGACTGTGATCACATCTGGTGGTAAGTGATGATACAGTCTAAAATAGAAGGTCGCTACTAAAAAGTCTGCAATTCGCCCTTCCGCTGACTGATTGAAACTGTGGCCTTAGTTAGCAAAGTACTCGCACCACAGCGCTAGCGCGCCCGTCAATACAAGTTAAAAATAACGAAAAATTTAAAAAAGCCATAACGGAAGAATAAAATACACAAATATATAAGTGTATGTATGTAATAATGTATATGTGCCTTAATTACGAATATTACATTTTATAATTTGTCTAACTCTATAATGATAGGTTTCGGTCGTGTCTAGTTACTACCCTACCAGCAAATACGTGACACCTCACATAAAAAATTGGTTTCCAATACGATGTTGTATAGTAAATATTAGAAGTTAAATTACCTCAACTACAAACAAGCTACTTAAATAAACCTCGGTGTGCCCCAGGCCTTACCGATAAAATGATACAAACAATAACACGATGCCTATTTACCATAAATAGAATCGTAAACTTAATTGCGTATTTCCTTAACTAAGGTAATAAAACGACGAAAGATAAAGTAATATTTATATACTTACTAATACGATACAGGTATTTTTTATATCACTTATTTTACTCATTCATGTCATCGCAATCTGTATATATAATAACCAACAAATTTTTCTACCTGTTTATACGAATAAATCTTCAAAAGTATTTGCAACTGTCCTGATATTTGACAGAGATGCCTTTCAAAATATATTATAAACGTTTGCTAAGACTCCCCATATTTTCACAGATTAGGAATTATGCGGTTAAGAGCAAGATGCGTGAGTGATTTTCAGACGGATAAAGAGGTTTCCTGTACGTGGGTAATGCCAGGTATCCCTCGTCTATTCCCGCTTTCCCAATCTTACAGCCGAGATACATAAATGCATTTCCTAGCAAAACAAGATGACAAAACGGGGAACAGCTAGTCTTTTAAATAAAACTTAATACTAATGGTCTATAAGGTAAAACTTAGCCATTTTTTTATCGCTGGGAAATACTTTAACGCACTCTGAATGAAGTATACAGCTCCATTCAGGAATGTGCGACTCATTGAAACCTGAATAACCACTAAAACTCAGCGGAATCCTCTTCATCCGTATAATGGACGCCAGATGTTCACTAACGCATTCATCCTGTGAATCCGACTAAAGAAAGGGTAAGCAGGCGCACATATATGCGCTGTCTTACATCTCCTCTCCTCTGGCGGGAGGGAGGACCATCGACCGCTTTCTCCCTTTGCCTCTCTAATACCTCCGTCTACAACAATATAGCCTTACAGAAGGAGGCGACTGCGCTCCAAAGCTTAGAAACTACAATTTATAAATTATTTTCTTATATGATAATTTATAAAATCTTTGAGCATATGTACATGTGTTTGTGTGCATTTGTGTTTGTATATAAAACGGCTACTGTATACACTGATTTTTATTTTTTATCCGCATTTCGGATGCATTTACTGAATAATAAAAGTAGCCTACGTAACTTCTTATTCCATCAACTATCTGCTAGTGAAAGGTCTTTAAAATCGCCCGAGCTTCTACAGTGATTAGAGGGAACGAATAGACAGACAAAAATAAATAGTATATATATTTTTATGTAAATGCCGTATGTACTTTCAAACGCATTTAGTAAAAATCTGTACAATGGAGATTACAAATAGACACTTTATTATGCGCCCTGATATCGATTGACTTGAAATTAAGAATATTCAAACGCTTGAGAATGAACAACATCATAAAAAATTCAAAAGATACAGCAAATATTCATAGCGCGAACCCATATTATCTAGTGCCCAGTCTATAACTAACTTTATAAAACCTTATTCGACATATGCGGTAACTGTCAAGGACAATTAGAGTCACCACGCTTTTAAAGACCAATTTGGTAGTAAAACTCGCTTTTTTATTGCTAACAAGTTAACGCCTGTAATCCCCCATGAGACAAGCTAACTTGGTAAGAGATAATTTACTACTATGGTTTTTAGTCAGTATCTTAGCAGGACGGAAGTTTTTGGCTTGGCGATACACCTTTGTTACAACCTCCTATCAGTCCAGACTAAAAAAATACAAAATTCTATTTTAGTGAGTAGAAATTATATTTTATAGTTTCTCAAGGTCTGTACTGATAAAAGATTTGGCAGTATCTAGATGCCATTACATTTTTTCCGCTTGGATATGCTTTTATGCACTCCTGTTACGAGAGCTGGAAGTATGAGGACTTGCAAGCTTGATCGGTATATCCATTAAAACCCAGCAATATCATCATTATCGTGAATTGAAAGATAGAGGAGCTGGAGCTTGAGCTTAAGGAAGGGCAAGAAACGTTCGAAAAGACTCCTCCTGCCACACCCGGCCTCCTCTTTGGAAGGGGAGGGGCATTAGAAGCACCTTTCCGTTTTCTCTCCATTGCTTCCTTAAAATGAGATGATGGCCTCGCAGAAGGAAGCAACTGCATTCCGTCCTACCTCACTGGCAAACATTGGGCCTACTATTTATCAATGAGAAATTACTTCCGATCATCGATATCAGAGGATGTTGCTGTGGTCCCCAAGCTGGACTGATTTTGACCACTGCATAGTCCACCAGTTCAACAAGCGCACCACACTGATGGCAGATATGTGACCAGTAAATAACTTATTTGCACCTTAATGTGCTACTATTTTAGACAGTGATACAGACCAAGATAGACGCGCAGTAAAATAACTTATCATCAGGTAAGAGCTAACCACAACTAAATGAAGAGTGTGAACAAAAACAAATCAAAATTATGTAATTTTTGGCTACCCTATGTATTGGCACGTGATCATTATCAATGCATAACTGCGGTATCTTGCTAACCCGTTCAGCCAAATATAAATTAATAATTGAAGTTAACACCCACAAGAGCCAATGATTTGGGCTCATTGCATTTTAAAAGCTCCACGTTTTACCAGTTTTCTTTCATTTCATACTAGCGTGAACTACATTACTTATTTACTGGGTTTACCTAAATGAATATTGAACTCATTGTTTTTGATATAAAAGTCCAGATTTCCTGACAGGTGTTACTTTTTGGTCATTAATTAGTTAGTCATTACCAAAAGATGAAATTAAAATAAGTCCTCTTAAGGATTAAGGCTTTAGCTTGGCGCCTTAATATAGAAGTGTCCTTTCTGACAACAATAATATATGTAAGAAAATTCCACAATTATCTTCAATTTACTTAATACTTGATTAGTGTCTGTTAAAATTAAAAGTTGTTTAGAAATACGAGTATATATGACGGCGGTACCACGCTGGTGACAACTCCGGGAATAGTGAATCTTTTAAATAACTCTTACATTTACATGGACTGGACCGATTTTGACTGTTTTTTTGATGTGTTCAAATAAATTCCAGAATGAATGGTACTATACTTTTTTTTGGCGCTGGGAAATGCACTTACGCACCCCGACTGTAGAGTCGGATGTCTGGGACTCCGCGAGGGGGAAGAACGCGCAATACCCACTAGAACCCAGCGGAACAGTCATCAATCGTGAGTGGGGAGCCAGGGGTTCGTTGAGGCATTCCTCTCTGGCCCTTCAGTTGCCGCCGGCTCACAGATATTCTACAGGGGGAGAAGTTGTATGAACCTCCGCGTTTTGTTTCCTAGTCCTCTTCCTCAAATATGCTGGAGTGTATCGGTGGTATTCACCCTCTCCCTTTGTCGTGCCTCCTTAAGCGAGATGATAGTTTCGCAGAAAGATGCAACCGCTCTCCAGGCCCGCTCACTGATGAGTATTGTAACTTTATACAGGGGATATCGCTGAGATTAGCAACGAAAAAAATCTCTTTAAAATATATAAAAAAGATGTAATAAATAAGCTCGTAAAAGTGAAGCATTAAGTTTGATTAAACGCGCACCATGGATCCAATATAAAAACTATTACGGCGGGCGTATAAAAGTTATTCCTCCAAATTACACCGACGGCCATCTTAGCCCGTTAAACTGGTATGTGTTTGGTAGTTTTTGTTGGATTTCAGCGAGAGCAGTCCAAAATCTGTTGTATTAGTGAAGCAATTTGTCGGTCCGCCCGCGCCGCCAACTTTTCTAATCTAAACTGTTGGTCCGAACGTTCAATCTTCAAGAAATCTCGTTCGTTGTCCGCTCACACTACTGTCTCGCTATCGATATAAATGGCTCTTCGCCTTTAAATTGTTACTATCGTATAAAACCTAGACATTTGCGTGTTTATTTGTTTGATAGCCATTTTCTTTATAAAAATACCATTGATATCATCGAATAATAGCACTATTTTAAGCTTTAATACATGTACAACTTGAAAAGTGCGTGCGTACAAAGTACACATGTCAGAAGAGAAACTTCTTTGGTAAACAAAATTTTAAGTCTTGTTTATATTTAGACTCAAATGACGAATTTTAAATAAAAGTGCCACGTGTTTTTTGTCAATATTAGAATTTATGAATTAAATTTTGTTTTCGAATTTAAAATTTAGAAAGATTTTATGAACAATATTTATGAATTTATTAACTGACGAGTGGCAAATTAAAATGCCACTTATGATTTGTAAATAACTAAACTACATAACCTTCAAACGAATTAGCATAAAAAACGCCGCACATCTTCGTAACGCCAATCACGCGTTTCATCCGTAAAAAATTAACCCTCACGCGCCGAAAGAAGTGTCACTTTAAAAATTACAGAATTATTAATGTTATCAAATTATTTTAATTATTGCAAATATTTATGTTTATTTCAATTATGTTCATATGGTTGTTTATAGACCATGTAAACCATATGTTTGCTAATGAATTTAAAGTTTTTGTTATAGTTATACCTTTTTTATTATATATATTGTGTGACTGAATTAATTTGCATAATCAGAAAAAGAATAAATTAACGTAACTTTTATTTTAAATTTGAAATAATTATAAATGAATATTGGCAAACTTACATCGTTTATTGTAGAGGTTAATGAAACAATAAAGAATAAAATGCAATTCATAATTATATAATTTCAACTATTCAAAATTTCAAAAATTTGAATTTCTTTTAGAGTGTTTTTTTTAACTTAACTTAATAAATATATTGCTTCTAGTCAAACTTGATCACACTTTGCAGTTTTTAATTGAAATTATTTATTAGGGAAATAAATAAATGTTTTCTGGTAAAGACAGACTCTGCCAGAGACTCTGGAAGACCTCAATGCAATGCTCGACGACCTCAGCAGAGCTTCTCAACAGTTGGGCCTAAAAATGAACATGGATAAGACAAAAGTTACGTCCAATATTCACGTTCCGCTCCACCCAGTCATCGTTGAGAACTCAGCACTCGAAATTGTAGACGAGTATACATACCTGGGACACATAGTCCAGCTAGGTAGGTCCAATTTCGACAAAAAGGTCAACCGCCGAATCCAACTCGGTTGGGCAGCGTTCGAGAAATTACGGCAGATCCTTTCGTCCAATATAACTCAGTGTCTGAAGACAAAGCTCTTCGAACAGTGTGTGTTGCCAGTGATGACCTAGGGCTCCGAAACATGGTCGCTGACTATGGGCCTCATACGAATGCTTAGAGTCACTCAGCGTGCGATTGAGAGGGCTATGCTCGGAGTTTCTCTACGCGATCAAATAAGAAATTAGGAGATCCGTAGCAGAACCAAAGTCACCGAAATAGCCCTACGAATCGTGAAACTGAAGGGGCAATGGGCGACCCCGCACCGGGCGGTGCAGTGTAGGGAGACCCCCCACAAGGTGGACCGACGACATAAAGAGGGTCGCCGGCAGCCAGGCGGCGCAAGATCGGGCCTTGTGGACGTCCATCGGTTGAAGCGACGACGAAAGACAGACTTACCGGAAAAACACGATAAAACTTGGAATTTCCTTTTTCCATGGAAACTCTTGTTATATTGTGATATAAATATTTAACGGTAATTGATTTTTGCAGTAAAATCTTCTCTTTAGCCCGCTCCTGTACACTTTTTTGTGGTCATTGAATGGTCATTGAATGACAATTGAATCGTCAGTAAGACTACTGTAACGTACTGTCTGTACGTCGGTAACAAATCTACCACTGGTTCGGAAAGTTGGATCCGCTGAGGAGAAACCGGCAAGAAACTCAACGGTGACTCTTTTAAAGATAGTTTTGTATGTGTTATATATTGCTTCTGTGAGCAACTGGAATTAGGTCCAAACATTTTGTATCGCTTAAATAATCTTCAACATTATAATATTGCTTTTGTAAAAGGATGTTTTTGACATATTTCTTCAAATTATATGGAGGCAAATCTAAAACTGATTGAGGTATCGTATTAAAAATGCTCAACTCGACCAATGATTTCTGACCTTTCTCAATCTAAAATATGGAATTGCAAGTTTGTTTCTATTTCGTGTATTAAAATTGTGTATTTCACTTTTCTTACTGTATAAATGAATATTATCACAGATATATATTATTCAATATATATTGCGACGGTACTGTAAAAATTGATGTTTCTTTGTTGTATATTTTTTTCATTAGGTACTCTCCAATATTACATTCCTGATAAAAATTTATACGAAATATTATAATATGTGTCTTGGTTTTGTTTCTTTGTTAATTCTTTCATGTTTGTGGTGTACAATAAAGAGTATTCTATCTATCTATAATATTCATTTCATTATTTTGTTAAATAAATTTATATTAATAGAGTGATTACTTTGTAAATATTTAATTCAGTCCCTTCACATTAATGAAGTTTTTACTTGTATAAAACGGTAAGCAGCAGTACATTAACGTCCCATTGCTGGGCACAGACCTCCTCACACATAGGAAAAGAGGTAAATAGAACATAGACCCATTACGCTGCTCCACTGCGGGTTTGCAAGCATACCCAGGCGCACTGTCTATTCCTGCACTCTTATAGCCCGATGTGACGGGAATCCAACACAACCGGAGGGAAATCTCCGAGGCACGGGGGTCGATCACACCGCCAACTGCCCAACGTCGGGCAAATATTGAAAAATCTTAATAGATAACTCAATATTGATTTTTGAATTTGCTCGACCAGGGATTTGAGCCTTATGTCTATAGTCGAACATGCCAATCTAGACCAATAAGGCAGTTCAGTTCGTTTCTATAGTTTAGTATTAAACACACCATTTTGTCTTACATACTGATTACTTTGTGAAGAAAGAAACACGTGGGTATTTACTATATTAAATGAATTGAACACAGTCCCAAAGAAGTCTAGAAACCCTCAGTGATAGAATGTATCTCAAGATATCGTTTGTATGAAGTAAAAGTGTTCACCCGTAGACTTGCAACAGTAGAGCAACGAACGTAGATAAGCTCTGAAGCCCTGCCATTAACAAAGGAAAGGGCTTTCTATCTACTGTGCCACATAAATTAAGTGTTATTATGGAGCGACGAACAAACTGACGAAAGACCAGCTTAGCGAGTTTCACCAGGCTTCTTTTTGTAGTCTTAATCTATATAAATCTATATATTTAATGCACACGCCTTTTATCATTACTTAGTCTTTTTATAAAGAAAATAATAAGTAATTTTTGGCCTTAAACTACTATGGCTATGACATGACAGTATCTAGTTTTCATGTTCAGTAGTTCATGATTTTTGAACAAACAACAATAGGTGTCGTGTAAGAAGACATTTTACTGGCGGCCCAAGTGTGGCGGCCACATGTTTATATATGTTTGATGTTTTTTTTATATAAAAAATGAAACAGATACTTAATAAGTAAAGATTAATTTGAGAAATGAATTAAAATGTAAGGAGCGCAAGGATATTGTCATCCTTTCTGTGGAACGCACAATAGAGCTATCTTGTGTGGAACTGGAATTATATATAATCGTATGTGTTTATCGACCTCCTACAGGTGACTTCTGTATCTTTGAATGTTCAATGGAAGATGTTTTAAAAAAGTTATGTTTAAGTAAAAAAAAAGTATTAGTCTGCGGCGATTTTAATATAGACCTATCGAACAGCTCACCAAATAGTATTAGGTTACTAAATTTATTTAAATCTTTTGATTTGACAAATTTGTTTTTAGAACCTACAAGGGTAACAAGCAGTTCAGCTACATGTATTGATAATATCTTTTCTAATTGTAAATTATTGGGGAAATCAGTAATTAATAAGTTGACGTCAGACCACTCTGGGTTGATGATTTCCATAGCTGATAAAGTTAGACGAGAAAATCGTACTGTAACATTTAGGCCTATAAATAAGTTTAGAATTCAAAATTTCAAAGAGAAGGTACAGCATCAGTTAAGCCACCGTTGTCTGAATTCAGGTGATCCTAACAAGCATTATAGTAACATTTTTAACACTATAGAAAACCAATTTAAGAGCACTTTCAAGTTGAGGACCTCACACAGGCCCCATAACAATTTCACGTTTAAAGATTGGGCAACTGTTGGGATATATAAAAGTAGAAATCGACTATATGAATTGTATGCTATAAAGCAATATGATCATCGTGTCGAATTTATTAACTACGTTAGAAACTACTCTAAAATTTTTAAAAATGTGTGCATATTAGCGAAATCTTTGCATATTAAAAATAATATTAGAAATTCTAAGAATAAAATTTTAACTACTTGGAGTATAATAAAAAATGAAGCTGGAAAAGTAAAACCACGGGATACCAGCATTGAATTGTGTATAAATAATTGCATAATTTCGGAAAACACGGAAATTGCTAATATTTTTCAAAATTTATTCTGTGACAAAGCAATTTCTATGACTTCTACAATAAATTCATCGTCAACAGAAGCCTATTCTCTGCTTTCGAATCATGTTCCTGAGTGTTGTGTTCTCTTTAAATTCAAACATATCTCGGCAACTGATATTATTAAAACTTTTAAAACTTTAAATGTAAAAAATACAGGCGATATATGGGGAATGTCAGTTAAAGTTGTTCTTCCAATTATTGACTGTATTAGCCCGCACTTAGCAACCCTTTTCAATAATTGCATAGACTCTGGCATTTTTCCTGATCTTATGAAACAAAGTAAAGTTGTCCCCTTGTTTAAATCGGGTGATAAATCTGACCCTAATAACTATCGTCCCATTTCTGTGTTGCCAACCCTAAGTAAAGTTTTTGAAAAAATTATACTCACACAACTACTAGAACATTTTAGTGCCCATAGCCTGTTTCATCCTGAACAATATGGATTTAGAAAAGGTCGCAATACTACTGATGCGGGCGTGTCTCTTTCGAGACACATTTTTGATGCTTGGGAAAAGTCCCAAAATGCATTAGGAATTTTCTGCGACCTTTCTAAGGCTTTTGATTGTGTAGAACATAGCACTCTTTTACTTAAACTTAGTCACTATGGTGTGAGGGATGGAGCACTTAATTTGTTAAGCTCTTATCTTCAAAATAGAATTCAAAAGGTCTTTGTAAACGGTGTTGAGTCGTTAGGATCACCTGTAAAAATGGGTGTCCCACAAGGTTCAATCCTTGGCCCTTTTTTGTTCTTAATATATGTAAATGATTTGGCGTACCATGTGAAAGACAAATGTGATATAGTCCTATTTGCTGACGACACTTCGTTGCTGTTTAAAGTAGACAGAAATGTAGATAATTATGACGATGTAAATAGTACCCTGTCACAGGTCTCACGTTGGTTTTCTGTTAATAACTTGATGTTGAACTCGGCAAAGACTAAGTGCGTTGAATTCGCGTTGCCAAATGCAAAAGAAGTCTGTAAAAATATCAAAATAAATAATAGTCCGCTAAATATAGTTAAATCTACAGTCTTCTTAGGAATAACGTTAGACTCAGGGCTTCAGTGGGGTGCCCATATTAAGACTCTGGCAAGCAAACTTAGTTCAGCTGCATTTGCTGTTAGGAAGGTGAGGCAATACACTGATGTTGAAACTGCTAAAATGGTGTATTTCGCTTATTTTCATAGCATTATGTGTTACGGCATACTGTTATGGGGGAAGGCGGCGGACATTGAAACTATCTTCATTTTACAAAAAAGAGCAATACGTGCCATATACCAATTGGGATCTCGCGTTTCATTAAGAGAAAAATTCAAAGAAATATCTATTCTCACAGTACCGTCGCAATATATATTAAATAACATTTTATACATCCGTGATAATATTCATTTATACAGCAAAAGGAGCGAAACACACAATTTTAATACAAGAAATAAACACAAACTTGTAATGCCATATTTTAGAGTGAAAAAGGTTCAGAAGTCATTTGTCGGGTTGAGCATACGCATATTTAATAAGATACCTGAATCACTTCTGGGTTTGCCTCCACATAGTTTTAAGAAGTATGTTAAAAATGTCCTAATAAAAAAGGCATATTATAATGTGGAAGATTATTTAAGCGACAAAGATGTTTGGACATGATTCCAGTTGCATATGAAAGCTAAACACATTGTAACCTACAAAAAAGCTATGTTAAAAGGAGTAACCGTTGAGTTTCTTGCCGGCTTCTTCTCAGCGGAATCAACTTTCCGAACCGGTGGTAGATTTGTTACCAACGGACAGACTACTGACGATTCAAAAGTGCTTTTTGAGCCTACTTGAATAAAGAATATTTTGATTTTGATTTTTTGATTTTGATTTTAATCCAAATCTCGATCCAATCCAAGCTTTTCCAGTATTTTTGTCAAAAATTTCTTGTTTTGAGGTGCATATAAAAATAATTTATTTTCATAGATGTTTATCTAAACTAATATTAGAAAGATTAAACATTTGTGTTTTTGTATGTATGTTTATAACGTTTTCACACAAAAACTGCTGGATCAATTTCAAAAATTGTTTCACCATTAGAAGGCTACATTTTCACTGAGTGAAATAGACTATATTACTTTCTCAAAAAAAAAATAGGGATCTCCAATCAAATGCAACCCAAGGTGTCAATCAAAAAATCTTAGAGAACGTATTAATATCTACAAAAAAGTCCGTGGTACCATATGTCCAACTACTGTAGTTATGCCACTTTAACTAATTTTTACATTTTAATAAAGTTAATAAAAGTGCCGACCATAATCAAACCATATTATTCATACTTTCTGTAATAATCCATATCATATTAAATGATATCTTATTAAAGACCGTTACAATACCTGTAAATTACTTTTGAAGTTATTAAAATCGGACATTCCATATTATGAAAACGTCAATCTAAAGAAAATTGTAGCGACCCTTATAAATAGGCCTGCAACTGGTGAGTTAGCTCATATTCAAAGGATACCACCATTGTGACGGCTTCGTTGGCGCAGGAAATTGTATTTTCTAATTTTTCTGAGTATTGACTGGTGGGAGGCTTCGGCTGTGGCTAGTTACCACCCTACCAACAAAAACGTACCGCCAACAAAAAGATTCGTGTTCCGGTACGATGCTGTGTAAAAACCATAAGGGGTATATCGCCTCTTAACAGATTAGCGCGCTTCCATCTTAGACTGTATCATCACTTACCATCAGGTGAGATCACAGTCAAGCGCTAATCTGTCAGCAATTAAAAAAAATACCAATGATACCCGCCGATATGTCTATACTGTTTTCATTTTTATCAAGCTAATAATTACTAACTGACTCACGTTTTAAAAACAGCAATAAAAGTATTTTGTATGGTAGTCATAATCGGCTTAATAGTTTTGCAATTGATCGCTTTCAAGCACTCTTAACAAATTTACAATAATTTTCAGTCACATGTATATGTAACCACAAAATATATAAACACAAAAATATGTAAACACAAAAATGGTTTCTACGCATATTCGTTTTTTAGTCTAATCAATTATTTCTGTAACATTATTTGCGAAGATGCTTTTTTAAATTGGATATTAATCCTTAAAAGTACGCGATTGACACCGCGATGAATTGTTAGTATTATACTAGCTAATATAAAAACTTATTAAAAGCTAAAATTCAGGTTTAAAAGTCTGTTTTCAAGTTGAATTCGATGAATATACTCAGGCTCACTATTATTAAAACGTTTATTCTAAAATAAACGAACAAAACACTCCAGTACACTTTGTTTCAGGATTCATAAGCCTCAAAAATTCCCGGTAAAGTTAAATACAGTACACTACGATCTCACTTTAAATTAGCAAGTTGCTAACAAGCGTTTTTTCGAGCTCCCGTTCCAGGAAATAATCAGGCAAACTCTACGTACAGTGACTGTCAAAACCTTTTTTCTATATCCAAACTGAATTTTTACTGAACCAGTTTTACCTATTAGATACATGCAACATTTAATTACATAAAAAATCTGAAAAACTGGAATAGTATGGTTTTATTTATATAACGGGTATTCGAACATATTACGCTCTGTTATCTATTGTATGATTGGAACTCATTGTTAAGTTATATTCGTATTGGTAAACGAATATAATACTATGCATTCAATTCTCAAGGTAACTGGCACATTTAAGCTTAAAAATATTAATATCGTATCCATCTGTAAGTAAGTAAGTAGCAGCCCATTAATGTCCCACTGCTGGGCATAGGCCTCCTCACTGGCATGAGAGAGGGTTTTTAGAGTATAGACCCACCACGCTGCTCCACTGCGGATTGGCAGGCATAGTAAATAAGTGCACTCTCTATTCCTCCACTCTCATAGTCCGACACGACCAGAGAGAGATCAGGCGCAGGACCGAGGGCTTAACGTGCTCTCCGAGGCACGGGGGTGGATCACACTGCCAACTTCCCAACTTCGAGTAAATATTGAGAAAATCTTAATTAAAAACTCATTATTGATTTTTGAATTGGCCTGACCCGGGACTCGAACCCAGGACTCATGTCTGTAGTCGAACTTACCAACCACTAGTCCAATGAGGCAGAGGCCTTCTAGGTATAGAGATTGAAATGTATATCGAATCATATGTGGGTAAAATTAATTAGTCACCTGTGCTGATTAAAGGTTGATTGTTGATAAACTGTTTTATTTATTTTATTCTACCGAGGTTAACAGAGACTTCGATAATTTTAATGGACGGGAATTCCTCACTGATTGCAGTATCCCCGACATAGATAATATAATGCATTGCTGCTGAGGTCACGTTGTATAAGATAAAAACCATTTCAGATTTCCAATTGCTAAAAAAATAAACATATCCATAATATTTTGTTTAATTAAATTTTTTATAGGTATTCAGTAAATGTTTTCGTAATAAATGCAGCTGATATTCTAATAAACCCTGCATATTTTTGGATTAACAACATAACAGGCAATTTCTTTATTTGAATTGTATTAGATATTTTATACATGTGATCAAAAGTTGAATTAAGCGCAAGCCTTTTTTCGCTGGGAAATGCGAAATTAGAGCAGGCGAATAAAATTGCGCCACCAGTCGCCCTCACTCCTCCGGCGAGAGGAAGTAGCGTCTGCCATAAGCTCCCTTGGCCTGTTTAGTGCCTCTTTATGCTAGATGATAGTCTCCCAGCCCAGAAGGTCACTGCTCTCCAACCTAACTCATCACCAATCATAGCGCCTGCAATGCTGTGGAGTGAGAGGTCACTTCCAATCAGCGATGTCAAGTTGTGACTGGCAATGTAATCCCCAAGACTGGCAATGTATGGTGCACCCGTATGGGTCGATGGCTTGACCGCATCAAATATCTTCTGCTGGCACAAGGCGCAGAGGGTAAGCGACCAGGGCAATATATGGGTACCGTACAGTATCCTGGACGGCACCCACATATTGCCTATAGACTGGACTAGACGCTTTCCTATAGACTGGTGAAGTTTCTGATCGTACATGAGTACTTAGGAAAGTTCCTGCACCAAATCGATCTGGAGAAGTCACCAGCTTGTCATAAGAGTGGGGCTGCTATCGACAGAGCTCATCACACTGTGGCAGATTGTGCGGGCCAGAGACCTCTGCGTCACCTTCTGATCGCGTTGATCGGCGATGACCTCTCGTTGGGGAGAATTGTAGGCGCAATGCTCTCCAGTGAGAGACGGTGGGCAAAAGTGGCCTTCTTTTGCGAGAGGGTCGTCTCCTGAAGGAAGTCCACGAGAGAAAGAGGGAGAATGCAGTGCTTATAAGAATAGTGCAAAATTGTAAACCGTATTTTGGTGTAGCCGGAACCCTAAAG
Organism: Elymnias hypermnestra; assembly: GCA_015832385.1. NCBI lineage: Eukaryota > Metazoa > Arthropoda > Insecta > Lepidoptera > Nymphalidae > Elymnias > Elymnias hypermnestra. The sequence continues at coordinate 2,317,520 of JACTOM010000117.1, read as the reverse complement.
TGGCAATGGGTACCTTTTATTTATTATTAATCATATGCGGCTTGGTGACTGTTACGATTTTAAATATGAAATTATTGAATATAAATAAATAATTTATTCATTATTTTTAAGACATTATAACTTCTATTATATTTTATATTGTTCAGTTCAGATTTCTATTGTACAAAGTCGTAATCTCATTAATTATAGTGATCTTGCTATTGCGTATGCGTAGTATAATATTTTCAATCAACAGAAATATTTAAAGGATTAGTAAGAAAGTACTAATTTAATGTCTGATTACTAACCAAAATATGATAAGGTAATCGCATATAAAATGTGTTCATACCTGATTTGTTTATCTTAAATTATCTCTTTCATAAACGACTCTTTGTAAAAAGACCCATTATGTTGTTTTACTGCACATTTCTCACGTATTTTATATTCCAAAAATATTTTTTAAATGTCCATTGATTGCTTTTTACCTATCTATGTATAGATTGATGTCCTTTAGTCTCACTAAAACTCGTGAACGGCTGAATTTAACAAATTTTGGTATAGAATTATTCGTGGCGGCCATGGAAGATTTAAAATATGAGTAAATATTAAAAATATAACTTTTAATACAATTATAACAACAATTTTGCTTTCATTTAGAAACCAATTACATTTAAAAGTCGTACAGAAATCAAATTAAATGTTAGTCTTATTTTTAATTATTTTTGTTTTGCATATCTAACGTTTGATGTTCGCCTCGTCGTTAAAAATCAAGTTAAATTAAAAAGAATACTTTAGTTTTTTTTATTTGTTTTTGACATTTGATATTGGCAACTAACAATATCTGATCATAAGTAAAATATTTTAAGGACTTGGGCTGGAATGTCAGCGTAAAGGTCGAATTGTGTTTGATTGCGATTTTTTTGTTTCGGTTTATTTTGACCACAATTTTTTTACTAAAATTGAAAAATTCTGCAACTATCATTGAGCTTTTTTATTTATTAATTCCGGGGCGATACCAATGTACTGGGTAGTACTAAATAAAAGTGTTACTACATTAATTGATAAAAATTTTGGATTAGATCAAAACAATTTGTCAAAGCTACTGCAACAGTTAAAATTCGTTATTGGAATTAAAAACTTTCTTTTATTGCAGACGGGTTAGTGATGATGCAGTCTAATAATAATCTAACAACGCAATTTTATTAGCGACACATTTTTCATGTTATAGTCACCAACTACAATTAAAGTTTCCTATCCTAAATTAACCGTTAACGGAATCCAGGACCTCTATTAGCTAAAGCGATTGTACTCGCGATACCAGTGAGGCCAGAATCCTGAATTAATGTACTTTAATATCAAAATATTTAAACAATTCTTTGTCGGAATGCAATGGATTATGGGAAACTATCCATTTTTGTATAATTTCTAGCAAAACAAGCCGATAGCCCATATGTAATATATAATGCTCATTTAAACATTTTTGTTATTTTGACGATTATTACACACTATTTATCAACTTAGACCATCTTTGTTTATATATCACTATTAACAAATGATTCTTAAAAAAAACCATATCATTAGTGCAGTAATAAATGACTCATCTATTAGGTTTTATACTTTACTCTTTACAAGTAGGGTCTCGTCAAAGTATTTCAGATTGTTTTACTTACAAGCCTAACAAATGAAGTAATACTTGCATAAATATCACATCACATTCCCCATATAAAGCACACAATCGTTACAAGTATCATCTAAATATTGCTAAAGCGATATGATCATATAATAAAAATCAATAAAGGAAACGAGAATAACAACAGATGCTTCAGAAAAAACTTATTTGTTCCAACTCGTCAAAATTTATAAAAAATCTGTAACAATGAAACAGATAGGAAATCTTGTCGCATTTATCTATACTTTTGATAGCCTTGGCGTAAAATAATGGCAGTCGGTTCTTGGTTCGATTCCGGTCAGACAAATTTAGGAAATTGTAATTTCCAATTTTTCCAGGTCTAGGCTAGTGGATGGTTTTTTTTTATTGCTGACAGTTTTAGCGCTCAACTATGATCTCAACTGATGGTAAGTGATGATACAGTCTAAAATGGAAGCGAGCTTATCTGGTAAGAGGCGATATACCTCATGGTTTCTACACAGCATCCTACCGGAACATAAATCTCTTTGTTTGGCGATATGGTTTTCCTCGTAGAGTTGTAATTAGCCACGGCTGAATCCTCCAACCAGTCTCGACTTAGACAAATTAGAAAATACTTCCAAATTCGTACGCATTAAAGATTGCGACCAACCAATGATAGACCAAAAGACATTTTAGGGTACCAGTCGTGATTAATGCCGATTTGGATACACTTTTTGAACACAAAAATACATAGACTATTCGTTATATTACTGTATGCTTAATAGAATTGATTTGAAAATGTTAGATTTTGTAACCATTTTCAAAGAGCAGCTATATGTATAAACGTTTGGATTTTATTACAATTTGAAAATGTGAACTATTATACAATGATTTATTGAAGTTGGAACATGGTTACCTTCATCACCTCAATCAGATGAATAATCATTCTAAAAATTGAAAATGTATTAAGGATGCTATACTTAATTTGTAGATATTTGAAAATAATATGACATAAATTATGAGGTAAAAAAAATAATGCCGTATTGACTCCCATCTGTACTATTTTAAGAAGCTGATCGTTGACGATACAAAGTAGCATCCTAGAATAGAGCCTACAATAAAAAATAATTTTACCTAATTGGAATTCATTTAAATATATTAAGACACTTCAAGTCTAAGTTTTCAATTTCATAACTGGAATCGTATTACTAAATAAAAAGATCTCAATTTATTGCTATAAAAATAGAACTCTAGTTCATTATAGCAATAAGATAGTATTTTTTTATGATAGCTAAAAGGTCAGGACCTCTAGTGAGAATTGAGATTCATCTATGAATACAGCGCTACCGTTGGCATTTGTCCCTCAATCAGGTTAAATGTAGCGACGGAGCCTTTACTCGTGCACCTTCTCGAGTTCTTAAAGTTATTCTGTGATCTCACTTATTCTTATATTGAAAGGTTTCATGTCTGGAATTCAATATATTTCCTCAGCTACACAGAACTAAATAGATCTTAAAGGTCACCGGTGAAGATTTAAAATATCTATTTATCATTTAAGAGCTTGTAACCCTGCGAAAAAATTATACAGGAATATCAATTCTCACCGTAAATTCTCAGTAAATATTAGAAATTATCATATTTTTTTATACATTTATTCATTTAGCTATAAGAAAGGCGAAGAAAACAATTAAATTAGAAGAACCTAAGATAACCAATTTCCGGGACCAGCATACGTATTTACGATAAGATATCAGATCTGATGTTGGACTTACCTTTACAAAAGTTCAAGTAATATTCTTCTCTCTTAGTGGCAACATTTTTGTGGTTTACCGCGCTTTTATAATTTCGCAAATGTGCCGTGAATGAAGCCGTGGATATCAGGTAACTAAACGTATTTTTAAAATCAATACCATGTAATTATTAATTAAATACATACATACATAGCATCACACCTCATTTCCATAAGGGAAGCCAGAGACCACGTCCTTCCACTTGCCACGAACCTTGCTTCTCCTTCGCTTCTTTCATTCTCATTAAACCTTTCATACAAGTTAAGAGTAAGTTAAGAGAGTACTTCGGTTAAGAGTACTTTTGACCTGGCCCTTATTTAAAATGTCCTGGATTTGGTCCAGGAAAGTTCGCCTTGGTGAAAACCTTTGCAACTTTCCCATTCACGCTTGACTCATAAATCCTTTTCATCAGTCTCCTTTCATTTATTCTCTCTATGTGTCCAAACCATCTAGGCATACCTTTCTCAATTATAGTCCCTACATCGTCTTTTATACAGTTTGTTGCGAAAAAATCTTTTTTTAAATAATGCCTTCCACTAAAATTAAAAAAATGTATGAGGAGAATGAGAATCAAAAGTAGGTATTTAAAAAGACCCTGACATTAAAGGGATTGGCTTCGAAAAACAATCGTTGGAATCCCTCATTTATTATTATTTTATTATCTTATCATAAGAAATACAATTAATGTTTATTTTACGGGGGGCAAACGCAAACTCTCAAGAGTTTTTCTATGCACCCTGTCGTTTGACACATTTGTACATACGTTTGTTTGATTGAAAGATTGACGTTTTACAGTAAACATTAGTCAAAATGTAAAAGACATCCGATACAATAATTTTAACAGCTGCACAAGAATATGTAAAAACATCATTAGGATCGTGTACGTGTCTCGTAAAACGATGCTAATATGTCACAGGTGTCGTCGACATCCCTTACAATGTCAGCCGCTAATTGTCCCTTGTTTGCGTGAACAAATTAAGTCATTTGCCGAAACTGTCACCAACAAAATATATAGAACACTAGTACTCAGAAATTTAATAACTACATTTAATTAATTGCAGTGTGTTAAATATCTATACAAAAGTAAGTTAGAAAATCTTATGCAGCGCCTTAATGATGTGCGTATGTCAATAGTCACTTCTCGAAGCCCTTTTTCGGTCACTAACTTATATACCATTTGCTTTAAAAGGAGCAGTATTCTTTCTTGCGATACCAGATATCCCTTAATATAATCGTTTATGACAAACGATGTACATTAAAACCAACTGTCGTTTTGCTGCACTGGTTTAATTTATGTTCAAATAAATACGTATATTACGTCTTCGCCTTCTCCTAGAAATGTTCCTGCTATAAATGTCACATGCAAAGAATTGGAATCCATACGCTGTTATCTATTTGTATTATCAATCACAACTAAATTGTCATCGTAACTGTCTAAAATGACACAGCAGCAAATTTTTAAGGTACAATAAGTAAAGAAACTCTAAATTAGTGTTTGTTAATAAAATAAATTATGCATTGAACTATCTAAGGAATCTTTTATAGACATTGAAACATACCGTTAAAACGAAACCTTTTCAAAAACTTGGCAATAATGGCAGCAAGGAAGCTCTTGTCGACAAGGCCGAAACTCGTTAGACTCTTTATCGAAAAGTTTTTCGGCAGAATGTGGGCATCCAAAGTGCTGATAACGGAAAACTTGACGCGCTACGTGATCCTTTTGACGCAAGTTTTTTGCTGTGCCCTTAGTTTCTTAACATTTCATCCTTTTTCATTTCGGGTCTCTGTCGGATCTTAAACAAAGTAGACAGGGTTCAAGTTACTGACTATATCCATATATATTGAGTATTTAAATTTTACTTTTGTTAGCAATTTGTAGGTACCTTTCTAAATGTATACCCAATTTTGATTTTACCATTTTGTTGGTGCAGTTTATGAACCTTCTCCCTTTTAAAACATAAAAAAGTAATGTAGTGAAGTATTGAACAGTTATTAAAAGCTTTTTGGCGTTTAACATTGGGTTTGTTAATTACTTTTTGCATTGTGAAAATATTTCTTTAAAAACACCATTTTAAAATAAATACCTAAAGAAGTAATTTCAGACAGATTTTAACGTCTGTTACCAAAATGGTTAAGTATTAATGAATCAATTTGTCGTACCTTGTGCAACTCCAACTTTTCTAATCTTGACTGTTGGTTTCGAAGATTTAATCTTTAAGAAATCTCTTTCAATGTCCAGTCAATCGTTTCTTATTAAAAAATAACTTATGTAGTTAAATGACAAGTGTTATTGAAACAAGAAATGATTTTAATTATGAAAATTTTAAAGCAGTTGATGTTAATGACTTGATTTGAAGATATATTAAAAGTTTCTAATAGGTCTCTGTTATATCAGATTATTATCAGAGTATATTATTTCTATAGTGCATCTAGTCGGGTTCCATTAGTTGTAAAATAGATTACAAATGTAGTTCCCAGGTTTCAGGGAATATGGAAAATTTAGTTCTTAGCATCTACATCACGAACGGCGTCACTTTACTATATTTAGAGACACTCTCGTTCACGGTTTTGGAGAAGTCGTGATGAACCAGCGAGTGGTTTTTATATATACACTAGCAATACCCCGCTGTTTCAACCACGTAGATACCGATCTCGTGTCATTGGAAAGAGATGTAAATAAAACGGTACACTGGAAACAAAATTTTACTGTTACATTTTCTAACTCCCTGTATCTTTTGATTAGATTGTCCGATTTTTATAATTTAAAAAGTGTTTTACACATATTGAAACGGTCTTAAACACAAGTAATACGATAAGTATTTATACGGGGTATGAATATTATAGTGCAGTTATTGCCGCCACGTTTATTAAATTTTAAAATGTAAAAAAGTAGTTATAGTTGCATAACTACATTACTTGGACATATGTCATCCCGGATTCTTTTGTAGATAATAATACGTTCTATAATATTTTAGAACATTTTTTGCTGTGTCATCAATAGTTTCCGCATCGCATGCGATGACAGATTTTTTGTGACAAATTTATTCACACCTTTGCACTTTAATTTTTATGAGAAAGTTATATAGCCTACTAGCTGACCCGGCGAACTTCGTACCGCCTAACAGTCAATGAATGTCATATTACCTTTTAGCTGAACTAATTTAGGCTTTGATGAACGTAATCAACGATAAAAAATAATATTAGATAGAAACATAAAAGTATTTTATTATGATTAATGATGATGAAAACATACAGAATGAGAATAAAAATTTAAAAAAAATAATAAACTGCCGCACATGAGGTAACACATATCTTCGATCAAGAGCTAAGTCTGGTTATGCATCTCCTCATTCACCTCAAGATCGGGATTTTTTGAGCTGACGCGAATTCGATGTAAAATATCTTCACACATGTTATCTTTGTATTTGTTCCATAGGTCTAATATAGATATGTAAAAGTAAAAATAAAAATATCTCAAAAATGACATATGTCATTGTCCAAAACCACATAAAACCACCAAATATAATAACAGTGCCTGAACTTTCGAGACATAGACAATAACTTAAAGAGTATATAACCACTACGTATCAAGAAAAATCATAGACGACCTATAAAAAGACATTTACACTTTTGATATAACAGTATCTGAACTTTCGAGACATTTTACAAAAAATAAATTTCTGAACTCACACATGAATAGTTGTTACAGTATTTGACAGGTTTTATATATATAGATGTCACTCGGTGAAAAAGCAGCTTTTTAATTCTCTAATAAAATTATTTGTAAAAAGCATTATAAACACACACACAACAATACAAATGTTTCCTCTTTATAATATAAAATTAATTTAGACTTAATATTATAACTGGCTCACTGGCTGGTGAAGCCACTCGTATGGAAAATCCATTCTTAAAAAGCATCAACAGTTAAAAAAAAACCCATGATAACTCAATGAGTGAATTATTATAAAATTGATATTGCATTTATTTTAAGTACATAGATAACTCCAGTATATCTTAAATACTGTCACTCTGCTGCCTCATTGGTCTAGTAGTTAGCAAGTTCGACTACAGACATGTTCGACCAATTCAAAAATCAATATTGAGTTTTCTATTTAAGATCTTCTCAATATTTGCCCGAAGTTGGGAAGTTGGCGGTGTGATCCACCCCCGTGCCTCGGAGACCACGTTAAGCCGTCGGTCCTGCGCCTTATCACTCTCCAGTTGTGTCGGATCCCCGTCACATCGAACTATGAGAGTGAAGGAATAGAGAGTGCACTTGTATACTATGCCTGCCTATGCTCTAAAAACCCTCGTTCCACAGAGTGAGGAGGCCCGTGTCTAGTAGTGGGACGTTAATGGGCTGCTACTTACTACTGTCACTCTGACATAACTGGACCTCTATTTCATTGATTATGTAAGATATTTATTGTGATCTTAATTAAAAATTTCCATCCGCTGCAACGAATTATGGTTCCAGTAAAAATATATACACGAAATATGTTTATCTTTTAGCATTTACTAAGAGAATTCAGCTTGTACGAGATTAGTATGGCCCTTAAACAGATGAAGAACAGCAAGGCACCTGGTGATGACGGAATCACAGCGGAACTCCTGAAGGCGGGTGGAAAACCCATTCTAAAAGTCCTTCAGCGAATGTTCAATTCCGTCATCCTGGAAGGTACGGTGCCAAAGGCGTGGCATAGGAGCGTGGTAGTTCTGTTCTTCAAGAAAGGTGACAACACCTTATTGAAGAACTATAGACCTATTGCGCTGCTAAGTCATGTCTATAAGCTGTTCTCGAGGGTCATTACGAATCGTCTCGCTCGCAAGTTTGACGACTTCCAGCCCCCCGAACAAGCCGGATTCCGAAAAGGCTTTAGTACCATAGACCACATCTTTACGCTGCGGCAGATTATACAGAAGACCGAGGAGTATAATCGGCCACTTTGCTTGGCGTTCGTGGACTATGAGAAAGCCTTCGATTCGGTGGAAACATGGGCCGTGTTGAGATCTTTGCAGAGATGCCGAATTGACCACCGGTACATACACGTGTTGAAGTGTTTGTACGAAAACGCCACTATGTCAGTCCGTATACAGGACCAAAGCACAGAGTCTATCCAACTGCAGCGTGGAGTGCGACAGGGAGATGTTATCTCCCCGAAGCTCTTTACTGCGGCGTTGGAGGACCTGTTTAAGCTTATGGAGTGGAACGGACTGGGCATCAACATCAACGGCGAGTACATCACTCATCTACGGTTTGCCGACGACGTGGTCATTATGGCAGAGACTCTGGAAGATCTCAATGCAATGCTCGATGACCTCAGCAGAGCTTCTCGACAGGTGGGCCTAAAAATGAACATGGATAAGACGAAAGTTATGTCCAATATCCATGTTCCGCTCCACCCAGTCATCGTTGAGAACTCTACACTCGAAATTGTTGACGAGTATACATACCTGGGACACATAGTCCAGCTAGGTAGGTCCAATTTCGAGAAAGAGGTCAACCGCCGAATCCAACTCGGTTGGGCAGCGTTCGGGAAGTTCCGGAAGACTTTTTCGTCCAATATCCCTCAGTGCCTGAAGACCAAAGTCTTCGAACAGTGCGTGTTGCCAGTGATGACCTACGGTTCTGAGACGTGGTCGCTGACTATGGGCCTCATGCGGAAGCTCAGAGTCACTCAGCGTGCGATGGAGAGGGCTATGCTCGGAGTTTCTCTACGCGATCAAATCAGAAATGAGGAGATCCGTAGCAGAACCAAAGTCACCGACATAGCTCTACGAATCGCGAACCTGAAGTGGCAATGGGCGGGGCACATAGTCCGACGAACCGATGGACGTTGGGGTCGGAAAGTGCTGGAATGGCGACCCCGCACTGGACGACGCAGTGTAGGAAGACCTCCCACAAGGTGGACCGACGATATAAGGAGGATCGCCGGTAGCCGCTGGAGCCAGGCGGCACAAAATCGGGTCTTGTGGGCATCATTTCGTGAGACCTATGTCCAGCAGTGGACGTCCATCGGTTGAAGCGACGACGACGACGACGACGAAGAGAATTCATTAGAATACTAAGTCTAACAAAGGTTTCGCCTAGTTTTAGTATGCGTATAAAATGTAAAGCATTTCTTGTTGTAAGAATTTTCACGATAATCTTTAGCTTCAATTCCAAGCTTTTTATTCAAGCCGGGCCTTAAAAATCTTTTTACTTTTACGTGGTTTGTAATCCTTTGAAAATTTGCGTTGAAGGCAAACATAGGGAGCCAAATTTTGACTTGAAATTACTAAGTTGCTAACGAGTATTATTTAAATTTTCTTTTTGCGAAATAATCTTGGAAGATAACTTAAAGTTTTCTGAAAATTACAATCCTATATTTTGAAACATTCACACAAATATTCATGTGCATAGTGATGAAAAACAAAAATTATTATAAGGAAATATGTGGTCCAATTTTTTTTCTTATTTTCCCAATCTACGATAACCTGCGTCTTGGCAAGTATTTTGCGTATAATTTGTTGTGGTAAGACAATGTTTGAAGCAGTGTTTATATTTATTTCCAATCGACTCAAGACCCAGAAACTTTTATAACCCTTCTTCTTAGTATCCGTTCCGCTTTTGACTGAATACTTGACATAATGACGTAAATGAAGGGGCAGATATCATGCACATGACAGCGGCTTGACAATTCTCCGTATTCGAGGACATCCAGCTGCATTCGTTTAATGAGCTTCCTAGAGCAGATTTAATCTGGTCAGTCCATGGAGTGGGTGACTTCTCACACGGTCTAGTGCTTCCCAATTTTCCTTGAATGACGAGGCGTACAACGGGCTGGTTATCACGAGAAACGTGTCCGAATTTGTTTACAAGAAATATGAGATTTTGCTATAAAAAATAGACGATGATGAATGACGAATCCAGAACTCTAAAGTATCGAGACGTTCGTACGAAACTCGATCCAGAAAACCACAAGCATTCTTGTCCAACACCACATCTCTGGAGTATCTATTTTCTGACCCTCCGCTTCTAGCTATTCACATTTAAGCAGCGTATAATTAGAGAACTCGAAATTTTGCTCATATTTAGCTTTATATAAAGGGTGTCAACTATCAATAATCAAAGCCACCTGTTCAGTAAGCCACCTAAAAAAATAAAAGTTGTCCCGCCAACAATTGAACCCTGGACGTTTACAAAAGAAGCTCATTACACCAATGAAGTCAACATGTTATGTAGTATAGCTTAGCTGATATCAAATATTAAACAAGTTTAATCAGATATGTAAATCGCAAAGGTGAACTTCGTACCATTCAGAAATGATAAGTTTGTTTTAATTGTCCGATTACACTTTTTACAAACAACGTAATTCCCCTTCTTTTGATCTGTAGGTACATGATGGTATACCAAATATTTATTTTATTAGGAGCCAATTAATTTAGTAAATTGTTACGTTCCACTTGTCTAGTTATAATAATTAAAGGAAAAGTGCAACACTACAATAAAATACATGTGTAATACAATATATGTGTGCTACAATTTATTTCAATTTTCTTGATTTGTTATGCTCAATAATCACTAAAGACAATATACTCAATTTATATAACCAATATTTCCAATATGTTTAAGTTTATAATGGTTATAATCACAATACTTTTCCTTATCGTATTTAAATAAAACATTAAATATAACCTTGTCTAATTGTTAATAAACCTATCGTCTTGTATTAGTCAAAATTCGTGGATTAATGTTATTAAATTAATATAAAAGCATTTTTATTCATGTATCGAACAATTTTCTGAAACTCTCTGTTAGATAGATAGACTATCAATATGAATAGAAGCCAATTCTTAATGTTTACATAAAAGCAATGAATATAAAAAGTGACTTTACAGAGGCAAGAAATAACTGCGTGTTAAATGAATAACTAATTTGATGATTCTTTTAAAATGTTACCACCTTAAGAAATTATGTATTTTGTACAAAAGAAGTCAGAAATAAACTTAGCGTTCCCAACAGGCGTAACATAATTTTTTTAAAGCAATCGAATTTACAATTCTCATTTAATTTTTCTTGCTACATTTACTGACAAAAAAAATAAAATATATCGACAAACCGCAATGTAATTTTCTTAGATCTAATCAATTACATCTTCGACTACATAATAATATTATTGCGTATTATAAAGTGATATAAAAACAGATAACCATTCTATTGGTGGTAACAATTAATTAAGTGATAACAATAATCCGAAAAGTGATATGATAAAATAAATCATTGCCAGTACATAATACAAGCGGCCTTTGGTGACGTAATTAGTAGTACTTTAGCCATCCTAAAATTAATTTTAAGTCCTAAATTATTTGAAATGATACCTTTGATACTTTTTTCAATTATTGTTAACCTATTTGTTTTTAAAAACAACTTCATTTAAAATATTGAAAAATAAACCATGCTTTCCTTTTTAAAACTGTCTAAAATTTAAGTATTCAGCCAGCAAAAGGCTAAAAGCAAATATTTAGGAAAGTTTCGAAAGTAAATCTTGACTTGTCAGGCAACAATAGTATTATGAATACAGATTTAGCCATATTAAGGATTAATTTAACAATACAGTATACTACTATATAAAAATTGACTCGTAGTTACGAGTATATGTTCGAATATTTAAATAATCACATTTTTAAAACACTGTTTCTTCAACAAAACAGTTCTCTGTCGATGAGACGAGCTGCAAAATCTTGAGGAGTTGCGGGAGCGTATTATATTTTTTTAATTATATTACTTCTTTCTTTATTGCAAGTATTGATAAGAAAGCCTTTCTAACTAATCTAGTATACATTTTCCTGGTTTTCACTAAAGAAAGTCCCAAACCTGACACATCTCTCATCTGAAAGGAGCAGTGCGTGTATCCAACTGAAAAAGTGATGACAAGTATATCAAATAGAAGAAAGAAAGAAATAATGTTAATTCGAATTGTACAACTTACAAATTTATTAAAATATATATGTTAAATTACAATTGGAAAATGAATTTAGCTCAGCGATTTGCTGTTCTTATTAGCAAGCAAATAACGCACAGCGCCAATTTTCAGCTAAATCCTTGTGAGGCCACGTACATAAAAAATATACCAAATAAAAGAAAAACTTAAAACCTAAAAGACTTAAGGCTAATAAGTTAATTAAGAATGTTAAAATCTTGTGAAACTACCTAGCTCTATAATAAAACTTAATTTATATTAAATTAATTATACCTAATAACTTAACTTTTAGCACAAATAGATATAAATATACATACATTCTTTGTAGTACATATTCTATAGTACAGATACATCAGCCATAAAATTTTCAAGTTCAATTTGTTTTTGATGCAAGAAATTTTTTAATTTATTTTTAAACGTATATTTCTTTATGGGCGGTAGGAAATAGGACAACATTTTATAAATTCAACTGTTTATTTATTAATTGAGTACAATAAAAAGGTCTTATATGTATTTAATCTTACTTTCTTAATTATATTTAAAATAATCTTCAGTACATTTCTTCTATCGAAGGCATTATCTGTTCTGGAACTTGAGAATTGTCGATTTGACGTTTTCTGTACACGGGATCAATTACTGTAGCTTTCAATTCAGGCATAGTCGCTTCCCGTTTTCCATGTCCCTTTTTACCTTTTTTACTTACTTTCTTTTTTGACTGTGTTAAAATTAAATTAGCATCGGACGAGTCGCATGAAAAAGATTTCTGAACACTATACACTTGACATGTCGTCGTTGTTTTACTTTTATTGAGTTTATTATCAAATAGCGTATTTGTTTCTTTGATTTTTAACGCATAGATTTTATTGTTATCGTTATATTTAACCATAGTCACAGATTTGTTTTTTTTAGGTTTTGATTTTTTTGATTTCTTATCAGATGTTTTCTTATCTACAGTTGCTGATTCAGTTTTACGCTTTTCACGTCTATTTCCTTCTAATATATTTAAATCATCTTGAAAGTTCTCAACGCTGATTCGTGAATCGATCATGTGATTGTGTATCTTCTGCGCTTTTATTGCTCTTTCCATACAACCGAAACATCCTCGACACGTTGGGTCCATAAATATGGACTGTAGGTCACTTATCTTATTAATTAAAGATGGAGAACTTTTGTTAAGAATAATATTTTTTCCGATCGATTGTTTTCTTTTTATGATTACGGAATCGTTGAATCCAGTATCATATGTAAATTGTTTATTTGCTTTACCTAAAAAATAATATACTTTATGTAACATACAATTTCATTTACGTAAGCAAAATAATAGAGATATTTATTGCTTCGCGAAAAAGATTATTGTAAAAAAGGTGACACGTAAAAATAAGTGACAAGAATCTCAAGCGAGTGCAACAACACAAATACCTTGGGGCTTGGGTGAATGAAGCATGGAAATCCGATCAAGATAAAAACCCGTATAGAAATCGCTCGTGCATCATTCAATAAAATTAAAAAAATATTGTGTTGTCACCAAATCAATATAAAGCCCAGAGTCAGGATTCTACTATGCTACGTCTGTTGTCACATATGGTTGCGAAACATGGGCCCATAAAGAGGACACCATAAAACGGCTCGAGACGTTTAAATTCTGGTGTTACCGTCGCATCAGTGGGATGCAAAAAATTCGTACTAAGACCGTACTCCAGCGCGTCGGTATGATCCAGTAACTTACGTATACCCTCAAGAGGTGTAAAGTTGTGTATCTCAGCCACGTTTTACTCCAACTCATCATGATAGGCTAGGTTGAGGAAAAAATGCGTGCTGGACGCAGAAAGATGTCTTGGCTGCGGAACATACGCGAATGGATAGTAATAAACTTCGGAGCCGAGCTGTTCCCTCTTGCGAAGGATAGAAATAAAGTCAAAAAGTTAGCGGCCAACCTTCAAGAAAAATGAAGACGCACTTTTAGAAGACGAATAAATATAAGAGTAATGTATATATTATTCTTAAGAAATATAATTTAGAAATCTTTACAGTACTGAAGAGATTTATTAATTAAGAAACCTTTGAATGTGAAAAACGTTAATAAATCAACATGAAGTATCTTACTTAAAGCTTGCGGCAGAAATGCTACAAGAGCACATAACAACAGAGAACTCATTAGTTCCATTTGCGCGAATCTCGCTCAGAAGGTGTCTCCGCTGCAGCTGACAATCTCCTTACAAAAGTACGCTAACAAGCTTCGTTACAGGTCTGGAGTTTTACAAAACGCACACTCTGTTGCTCACGCCGTCTTGCCGTCTCGACAAGCGCTCCAGCCTCCCTTTAACGCTTTCAAGAGTCCCCGAGTTTATCTCTAAGCACACTTGCGTTATTATGAAACAAATTTTCCATTTAAAGTTCCCAGTTTGATAATTCACAAACGCTTATTTGATTAATTGAATACGTCTCTTCACAATCAATTCGGAATTTAAAGAAACGAGAGAACAATGACTCTCGGAGCCTGAGATGCAACTTATATCGATTGTAATCGGTGGAGCACATATATGTTCGATGTTTACTTGATTCAAGGTGTTTACATGGGGGTAGCCGGCCGACAATCGAATGTTTGACTTCCTCCAGTCTCGATTCGGAGCTATTGTGATCGTGTTTATATGTTTATGCTACGTGAGCGATAACAGGACAGTCGCATCCGTGCACTCCCAAGTTACAATACCGCAATGTTGTTACTTGCTGTGTATTTGTGCAAGTACCACAGGGGAAGCTGTGGCAATAACAACTATTTGAATTATTACACAAGTTTACGAAACACGATCCAACAAATAAACAATCTGCGGGAATGTATAAGTATTATTATATGAAGTTATTTTAAAAGAAACATGTGATGTGCGAGCACATGGAGTAAAATTATCATAAAATATCTCGAAAAAGTGTAGCGGAGCAAAAAAGTGAAGCGAACTTCTTCTCGTAAGTTTTGTCGTTACTCAAAAAGAAGTGACATTTACGACAATCGGACTTTTAGGTTATTTGTAAAAAAAGTAAAATTATGGCATTTTTTATTAATAGATAATTATACGGGCATATGCCTAAACTTACTGCTCACAATTAGGTACTGGATTTTTCTGAAGTTGTTTTAGACTCAAAATCTGTAAGATTTCATACAAATTATCTCAATTAATTTTAGAGAGTCTTCTCGAAGAGTCAGTCAGGGAGTGATTAATTTCTTATATGTAAGTAAAGACATTAATTTGTTCACAAAATATTTTGCTACTCGAATATATGTTTAACGATCTGAATTTAACGCCTTCAGTTCAATGTCTCTACATCTATTTAAAAAATATCACACTTCTTTGAATTAAACAAAATCATCTTAAAAAATTACCTTCACATATAATTTGCATGTACAGTGAACTTCTAAGTGCATGTAAGTGATTGATTTTAATGAAATTTGTTGGATACTGAAGATGAGTCGATGCCATTTATCCTAAATTTCCAAGTTAGCAGGAACTACTACAGATTAATTCTCCTGTACAGCTAGTATGCTTACATAATTATAATTTTCTTTTATGTGAATCAGATAAGATATTATTTACGGCGTATATTTGATATCATTACAGGATGTACTGTAATAAATACTAAATTGTTCGGTGACACTTGGCGGGGATTAAAAGAAATAAAGTCTCCATATAGTATATACTATTTATGACATCCTTCTCGATACAGACTCAAAAGATATTAGTGAATGTAATTTCCTAAATTAACCCTAAAAGAAATCGAATATATAACCTCTGCTACCAAGGCCTTTAGATTTGTTCTTATATAAGATTTTGACTGGCGATTGATGAACTTTAGTAAAAAAGGTAAAATCAAAATCAAATTGAAAATAAAAATATTTATTTGCTGAATATGGTATACAAGTTTGGTGGTATACATATTATACAGCCCTCATATTCATCATATTTAAATTTGCGAATGTCTTACAAGTATTTAAATTATGTTGCTACAATGAAATTATATAATTAACATTAAATTATACATTACATAATATTACCTCTTATTAGATATAGGTACTTATTATTAATTATAGCTAGATTCACTTTAAATAGTTGTTAGCTGAGAAGAAGGTTTTATTCGATAAGAAAAGGTTTAACAGAACTTTTAAAGTTTATACAATTATTAGTTTTAAAAAAAATGAGATACATTCTTTTATATCTTTTTGTAATTTATTAAAAATTTCGAAAAGATTTTCATTATTTACAAAAATAATGCTACTTCATATATATATATATATATATATATATATATATATATGTCGGAGTACAATAGTCTGTGGAACGCTGTCGCCATCTGTCTATCGGCGTGGGGCAGAGTCAATAGCACGTCTCTCCAGTTCTCGGGTGACGGTCCGCCAGACCGGTCGACTATCGAAACTATCGCGTTCCTAGCTATTATTATTAATGAGTTTGTGTAAATTGATATCGGTAACCTTAAGTAATTGAACATTATGATTTTAGTTAATTAATAAAGTGTTTGATGGCACCAACATTGATCATCAACGCCCACAGTATGGAAGTTGAATTATGGATGCCATTATTGACGGTGTCGGTAGAGAATCTTACGTCCCTATGCTTTATGCTGCTCCTTTCTCTCTTATTTTCTGACATATATAGCGACGATACAGTCAGAACATTTGCTTTCCCACATATCGTTTTTATAATTTTTTCGGTGCAACAAATACGCTTTTAATATTATTATTTTCTCCAAAAGATAAAACCGTACCTAATTATGGACTATTACAATAATAAATAATTTATACCTGAAACACTGTGTTACTAAATTAGGACTATACACATGTCTCTTTATACGTAGGAGACGTCGATTTGCAATTATTATAAACAAAATTCCAAAGAACTTGTTAAAATCCTATTTGAATAAAGTTTCTGTGTATTATTGGTATTTGTAAAGAACTACAGTCTATTATGAATAAGCCGTATAAGCTGAACAACGTAAAAACAATTTTCTTTTAGAGCGTGTTTTGTTTTTAAATTAAAGAGATACGATGCCACAAAGACCGGAAAGCTCGTTTCCTGCATGTGTATAAAAATGTACAGTGCGCCATTAAATTAAATGAATTTCCCCAGGCCCCAGGCCAAACTACGGGCTCCCAGCGGCTTGAGCTCATTTCGCTTATCGGCCGCTTTGATGCCTACCCAGTTATCTGCGAACATGAATAAGCTGCATTTTTATTAAGAATTTTTTTCTGATATTAATATTTCATACTAGTGCTTGACTAAATTTTAAAATCTACCATGTAAATGGAACGGATTTAAAAATGTTCGTGTAATAAGCTGAAATAAACGCCAATCCCATTGCTCCAAGTTTCAAAAAATCTTTATTCAAGTAGGCTATTTCAGCACTTTTGAATCGTTAAATATAGTTTTTTCCATATATCATTTCCAATTTGGGATTGATGATGTTTAAAGAATTACTTAGAATCTAAAGTTACGAGTGTTCTTTCGCGTCCTGATCTGAGAAGAGAAAATATTTATTGAAGTGAAACTTCATTAGGTGCATAAGGCCTAAAATGTTTACGTATGAAACGCATGATTATTGTCACGGAGATGTGCATTGTTTTTATGCTAATTCGTTTGAAGGTTAGGTAGTTTCAATATTTACAAATAACATGTGGCATTTTAATTTGCCACTTGTCATTTAATCATGTGATATACCGTTTTTCATAAAAAAAAAATAAAAGGAAAATATTAATAATTTCAAACATTGACAAAAACACGTGGCATTTTCATTTACATTTCGTCATTTGAGATTTCATTAAATTATTTATATTAATTTTCAACATTTTTAATATTCTAATGACAATTTAATTCCTAACATATCTACCTTTTTGCCTCCCTCTAGGAAATCTAAAGTGTTAGTTTTGTTTAAATATAAAGAGGACTTAAAAATTACATTGCCAAAGAAGTTTTACTTCTGATATGTGTACTTACTGTACACCCGAACTTTTAACATGTTTTTATTCAAGTAAGCTATTTCAGCACTTCTGAATCGTCAAATATAGTCTTCTGGAAATTTATTATAGAAAGTATCATACAGTTACCTTCGAATGAATTGTTAATTTAATGTAGCTTACTAGAATTTATAACAATTTACTTTTACCCCTTAAGTTATATGAGCTGCATTCACTTTTCTTCGTAAAAGAGTCAATATTTATAGAGACGTACAGTAAGTGTACTTGTATAAACAAATATTATGTTAAACTTTCAAGCAATAGGCAGACAACAGGCGCTGATGTTAAACTAAAGGCAAATTAACATATCCTCTTGCTTTAGTAGTTAAAATCATAAGAAAAGTTATTAAATTCCGGCTATTTGTTCACACTTTCTCTATATGTAATAGTTCAATGACTTCACGTGACTCGTAGGAAAGCGGAATTTGAAGCATAGACCCACGACGCTGCTCCACTGTGGATTGATAGCCTGTATACATATATACCATAGAATTAATCTCGGTATATAACACTTTCTACACGATGGTTCCATTTACAGAAATGAAAAATAATGGATTGGAAAGAACAATCAAGTACTTTAACGATGCCTCCTGTGGAATCGAACCTGCGATTTCTCTAAACGAGAATCCACGTATTTTACCACTAGGTCATCATGGCTTTTGTTCATATATTTTGTTCACATTTTTAATCCGTAGTAAAAATATTTTTTATTAATTGATCTTTATATAGTTTTTAGTAAGAATTAACATTAATTTCAGTTTCTCACATCCTACTTAATTATCCGAAACTTTTATTTTTTATGATTTTTTTATTAGATATAATTATAGTAAGTAAGTAGCAGCCCATTAACGTCTCACTGCTGGGCACAGGCCTCCTCACTCGTTTGAGAGAGGGTTTTTAGAGCATAGACCCACCACGCTGCTCCACTGCGGATTGGCAGGCATAGTACACAAATGCCTTCTCTATTCCTTTACTATCATAGTCCGATATTTCGATAATCCGACACGACCGGAGAGAGATCAGGCGCAGTACCGACGGCTTAACGTGCCCTCCGAGGCACGGGGGTGGATCACACCGCCAACTTCCCAACTTCGGGGAAATATTGAGGAAATCTTGATAGAAAACTTAAAATCCATTTTGAATTGGCCCGACCCGGGACTCGAACCCAGGACCTCATGTCTATAGTCGAACAATAATCGAATAATTATAGTAGTAATTGTGAATATACATCACAAAATATCTACTTCATTATTAGTTTTAACATAAAGATAACATTTACTTACATTGTCTATTTGTAGATGATCAAAATTCAACATTGTACCTACTTGTAAACTAAACAATTTCCTTCGTAGTTATGTCGTGTTATCTTTGCCTAACATGAAAAACATCTATCAAGGAAGGCTTTATCTACATCTTACTCTTTTATATAATAAATACCAGCCGTAAGTATACGTTTGAAATTATCCAGTCGCTTGAATATTTAAAAGTAAAACATATGTTTTCTTCTAAAAACGACCATTAATTTTACACTATTCTAGCCGTCCCGTGCGTGCGTAATATGAAGTGAAATAATAAAAAACAATAATTCATTTATTCAAACAAAAAATATTTTATTAATTGCTAGCTATTTTAAACCTTCATCCAAAACATTGGGATAAAAACCAAATGATCCACCATTGAATTCATATGTTAAAAAAAATGTAATAAATGAAGAACCACTCGACTGATTTTGGGCAAACTTCATATAAACCATTTTGAATAGGTGAACCCGTTCTGGAGTTATAAAATTACATCGAAAAGTGCCTTTGATTTTTATATATATAGATATACAAAAGCAATTTTGAACTCTAGCAATTATGTTTAGAATTTTATTCAGTGCCAAGTAATTTCTCGTAGAAATTTCCGAGACATCCATAAATCCTTTTCTCATTTTACCGGACGGTGTAAGGTCATTTATTTGCCTTACATTGAAGAACGTGGCTCTTCGGCGCTATTTATTCCAAGGAGTCGTCTCAACGTGCAATCGATGCGTTTTCGATGCATTTTAAAGAAACTGAAAAATATTTTTGTACTAAACTTCGTTTTCTTTTATAAGCGATAAACTATCACCCACTGACTCGTTGGGATATAAAGAGCTTCACCCAATACACTTGAAACGAATAGCTGAAAGCTCTAAATACTAACAAGTAAGTGGTAATATTTATTAAAAATACATTGGGAAGCAAATAAACTTAGAATGAAGGTAAGAAATGATTACACTTTTAGTTTATTAGCTGAACCCCCGACTTCGTCTACGTGGAATGTTTTTGTTTGGTACCATTTCTACTAATTTAGGCAAATTGTCTTCCAAATAAGAAATAACCCGCATTGTCGTTTGAGTGCGGAATTACCTAAAATTTATTTTTGATAGTTTTCGGGCACAGTGGGCATCATTAGGTGAGACCTATGTCCAGCAGTGGGCGTCCATCGGTTGAAGTAAGGAGAGTTTCCATTATGTTAAAAAAATCTGACCTGTTTCATATAAAAGATATAATTTGTAAATGTGAAGTTTGAATTTTTTTAATGAGAAAATTAGTATTTTTTTAATTAACACCCCCACACTCCTAAAATCCGTTCTTAGTTGACCTTTACTCGTTAAAAGGAATATTCCTACCAAACTTCGAGTCTCTACGCCTTATGGTTCAAGAGATATCGTGATGAGTCAATAGATACGTGGATATCTCTTTTATATATATATATATATAGAAATTATCATAATATATAACAGAATAGAGATTACAAAGTTTAGAAACCATCAATAACGATCGATTCGATTCCTAAAGCTAACATCTGTGCTCAATAAAACTAGCTATGCCTTGTGATATCACTCGTATTGTTACCAATTCAATGGGAATATGAAAAATATGAGTTAATATAAATACATACAAAGGCATCACTTTGCCTAATTTTAAATCAATTTCGGATAGTGTCAAATCTATCGTCATAAATGAGCGAGTGAGTTTAGTGGTCTAAATAAATCTTTATCAAATTTTTAATTAAACTAGCATGTTCATTAGACAGTTTATAGTTATACCGAACATTTTGGTCTCTGTAAATATATAGATTACTATAAATTATGTAGTCCTGAGTGTATTTCCTAGTCGATTTAATAGTAACTAAAAAAAATTTGCTACAAGGAGTAGTAATTTTTTAGACTTTACAAATAATAAAATGAGGTCGTTTCCGCTGTCTGTTCGATTGGACCTTATAAACTATTCAACGGCTTTAAATGACTTAAAAGGAACATATTGTGGTGCGAAAAAGCCGGACAATTCAAAGATTTGTAATGCGATGTAACAAACATAAACTATGGCTAAACCTTACGAGATATTTCATTTTAATTTACTACGTAATTATATTTCATAAAGAGATTGATAAAAAAATCCGCGATGTTATTTATATATATGCCGTTATCAGGATACGTGTAGCTTCCTTCTGGGAGAGAATTAGAGCAACGCGGAATAGTACTCTGGAAACGGTTTGTCACAATACAACTAACCCCATATGTGCTTATTGGCTATCTGTTCATAAAAACAGAAATAAAGTATTTCTTCCCTGTTTTTTAAATGTTAATTAGAACTAAGTATTTTAATTTTAGATTTTAGTTTACTTTATTAATTTTATTTTATTTTATTGTAAAATTTTACTGGGTGTACTGCCTTTGAATAAACTTATTATTATTATTATTATATCTAAAGGACTCACGGTTACCATTTTGATCTTACACATACCACAAAAACAAATGTGTTATGTTCTAAGCTATTTTATACAATACAGTATTTCTGATGCAATGAAATGTATTACATACATTGTAAATTTTATGTAGATTAAAAATGCTATTGACAGCATTTCTTTCAACTAAACATCTAAGAAGATATCAGAGATTCAAAAAGCCGCCGCCGCCGTACTTCAAGACCCACATTTAGGTCAACGTAGACGCAGTTGTGTGTATCAGCTAGTTTATTATAAACAAGTATCACAAAACATTCAGTATAAAGTTATCGTTGGGTTACTAGTCCCGTGTGCGGGGCAATCAGCCGATAAAGGAGCTGATATGATGATGAATGGCCTTAATCCGGGCCTCGGATCTGCATCCATCATACTCCACCCCATTCACTTGCTTCATATTTCATTTTTATACTGGAAAAATGTTTTATTCAAATAAACATACTACTTGATTTGTGTTCATACACTTTTGTTTAGGATTCGCAGATTTATGCCATCACTGACGGATTTTACGTGAACTTAAGGTATCGATGTTTTTTTTTATATAAAATTGAAAATACCTTTATTCGAGTAAGCCTTTACGGCACTTTTCAATCGTCAAATATCGTTTTTCATATATTATTTAAATTTACGGTTGATGAACATTAAAGAATGACGTACGTTCCTTCGCGCCCTGATCTGAGAAGAGCCCACAACAAACTTAGTTGAGTGTGCGTTATTTTTGTCATCATCATTACAATATATATTTTTAATTTATTCTACGTCGATCAGAGCAATTCATTAACTCCCACGCTTTTTTATTTTCTATATAGTTCTTCAAATTATCAAATTTCTCAATAACTCGTAGTTTTCTTTTAATAAAAGATTTAAATTTACTTAGAGACATCTTTGTACGTTCTTCTTGAAGCTTGTTATAGAAACGTATACAGTTACCCTTGAATGAATTGTCAATTTTATGTAGCCTACTAGAATTTACAGCAATTTTATTTTTTAAAATATATAAGGTGCATTCACTTTTTCTCGTAAAAGAGTAAATATTTTTATGGACGTACAACAAGTTTTCCAATATGTATACTTCGCGAATTGTCATTATTTTCACTGCTCTGAATTTGGATTTAATGACTCTAACTGATATTCTAGCTGTTTCCGGCGGCGTTACCTGAGCAGCTCCCAATTGATAAATCCACCTGAACGCACATAAAAACGTTTCCAAAATCTGTGCAACTATTTTGTCTTAAAACATAGAGGTAAGGTCAGACGGTGAAAAATACATTACAACTCTCATACATACCAAATAAACAATAAAAATCATTTAAATTGGTAGAGGCGTTTCAGATTCACATTACAAATTCCGTGGCATGCTATTAATATTAGCTCTTTCTAGAGGTATCACTCGAAAAGGCAGAATTGAAGCACAGGTACAGAAGAATTGTATATAATTTGTTTTATACCTAAAATATCGTGGTATAATAACATATTACAACTGTATTAATGGATATAAACAACAATTATATCTTCGAATACTCAGTGAATAAGTTTAAAAAGGGTAATTAGCAGCCCTTTAAGGTCCGAGTGCTGGGCACAGGCCTTTTTTTGCGCTAGGAAATGCTTTTACGCACTCACCCCGACTCGAATGGATCAGGAGTGTGGAACTCGGCGAGGAAGGAGACCCGCTAAAACCCAGCGAAACCCTCTTCGTCCGTACGTGAGACACCAGAGGTTCAGCATGGGCATTCTTCCCTGGTAAACCGGATGAATCCGACTGAGGATTCATGAAGCTGGGAGCAGGTGCGCCAACAAGTGCCGCCTGGTATCCCGCTTTCTTCAGCGGTGAGAGGGAGCATCTACTGCAATCTCCCTATCTCGTTCGTGGGCATCCTTTAGCGAGATTCCACTCTCGCAGAATAAGGCCACTTCCGTCCAACATCTCTCACTTGACAGCAGCGCACAGGCCTCCTCACTCATGGGAGAGCTTAGATCCAACACGCTGCTCCACTGCAGATTGGCAGGCATAATACACAAGTGCACTCTCTATTCCTTCACTCCCAAAGTCGATCGATGTGACGGGAATCCGACACGACCAGAGACAGATCGAGCGCAGGACCAACAGCTAACGTGCTCTCCGAGACACGGGGGTGGAGCACACAGCCAACTTCCCAAATTCGGGCAAATATTGAGAAATCTTTAATAGAAAACTCAATATCCATTTTTAAAATCGGTCGACCCGGGGTTCAAATCCTGGACCTCATGTCTGTAGTCAAACATGCTAACCACTAGACCAATTATATGGATCGTGGTCATGATCGTAACTACTTTAGGCGGTTGTTAAATATTGTGTATTGATAATTGGTTGTCCCCATATTTGTTTACATTTCTATTGCAATATTTTTGAAGTGAAACTTCTTTAGGCGCATGAAGGTAAAATTTTTAGGGATGAAACGCGTGATTAGCATCAGGAAGATGTGCAGCGGTTTTTTATGCTAATTCCTTTGACGGCCTCGCTGGTACAGTGGTCCCAGTACTCGCTTTGCTAACAGAGGCTCCGGGTTCGACCTCAGATAGGACTAATTCAGGAAATTGTATTTTCTAATTTGTCTGAGTCTGGACTGGCTCCGGCCGTGGCTAGTTACCACCCTACCAGCAAAGACGTACCGCCAAACAAAGAAATTTGTGTTCCGATACGATGCTGTGTAGAGACCATAAAGGGTATATCGCCTTTTGCCAGATTAGCGCGTTTCCATCTTAGACTGTATCATCACTTACCATCAGGTGAGATCACAGTCAAGCGCAAAAACTGTCAGCAATAAAAAAAGGTTAGATAGTTTTTATATTTACAAATAACATACAATATAATTTGTCACTCATTTAACATAATATTTTTCATAAGATATAAAATAAACATGTTTCATAAATTCTCTTTTCTAAATTTCATAATCCAAATACAATATTTTAGATTTGTATAAATATAAACAAGACTTAAAAAGTAGTTTGCTAAAGAATCTTCACTTCTGATAAGTGTATTTTACACGCACGTGTCAATAATAACACGATAAAGGGTACAAAATTATAAATTTTAACTATTTTTTGAAAATTATCAAAAAATAAATAAATAGGATTTTCATAACAAAAGGTCGATATCCAAACTAAAATATTCTTTACTTCCAGTAAACTCTTTTTGTCAATGACTCTACCAGCGGTTCACAACCTACAGACTAGATGGAGAAGAATCCGGAAAGAAACTCCATAGTCTTTTACTCTTTTTTATATTTAATATAAATTACAGTAAAATACATCATCAACATCCATTTTCATTAAATATAAAAACAAAATATCACACAATTATCCTTATTACATATTAAAAAGACATCAGTTTTAATTTAAAGAAATACACTTAGCTTTGTATCGCAGAGCAGCCCTTTTTATGACACAACTAACTTAAAATATAATAGTTCGTATAATAATTCGTACTTAAAATACAGTAATTAGGACTATTTATACATTTGTCGTTAATGATGCCATTAGCATAAACCACCAATGGCAGTGTTTGGCGGCAAATATATTTCTTAATTATCTTATTTTTTAAGAAAACTACTATTCCCCGTTAGTATTTAATAGTTACAATTAATATAATTTAAGTAATTCTAATCGTTTACGAAACATTATAATAATAATATCCCAAATTGGCATTATTTACAATGTTTATAAATTCACCAATGGGCACGATATTGTGAAGGCCATTCTTTTCGTGAAGGTCATTCTTTCTAAGAATACGATTTAGTCTAATGACGAACCGTATTCTTTATTTAAAATGTTATTCTATTTGAAATATAACATAAATTATTTTATATATACTATCACACGCACTTTTACCTTTTTTTATTCAGTTGGTGTTTAAATTATTAATATTTTCCTTGATATTTTCCCATATCTTAGGAGTTATTCTGCTATTTAAAGCACAGACGAAACCAACAGATCAGATATCAATCAAGTCATTCTAACTGTTCTTGAGTTTGAAATAGAGTAATTAACCAGACTTTGTTCTATGTAATAAATAGATAAATAACATGCTAAAAGTGAATTTTACCTGCAATGAGGCATTAATTGGCTGGTATTCAACTCCGGAGCCATTTCAGTTCACAAACGAGTTGAAATTTTTGCTTTTTTATTTTAAAGTAGCAGAAATTTTGCTCTATTGTTTCGTAACGATCAATGAATGGGAGTTCGTGCTACAAAAACTTGCTGGGCTGAAATGTTTTAAAATGTAAATAAACCTTCCTGTTGGTATTATTTTCACAGACTTTGTTTTTCTTTGTGGTATTACCTCTTTGTACAGGCAGGTAATACCTATACTCGTTTAATGGAAGAAGCGCTTTTATATCTATATTAAATTCAAAGAAATATTAATATAATATCTTGTATATCCGTGATAATATTCACTTTTACAGCAAATACACACAATTTTAATACTAGAAATAAAAACAAACTTGTAAACCTATATTTTAGAGTGAAGAAGGTTCAGAGATCATTTGTCGGGTTTAGCATACGCATTTTTAATAAGATACCGCAATCCTTTTACAAAAGGCATATTATAATGTTGAAGATTATTTAGGCGATAAAAATGTTTGGACTTGATTCCAGTTGCTCACAGAAGCAAAATATTACACATTGTAACACACAAAACTATTTTTAAAAGAGTAACTGTTGAGTTTCTTGTCGGTTTTTTCTCAGCGGATTCAAGAAAAGTAACCTCTAAATGTTTTCTTAAATTTGCTTTAAATAGAGAACGCTATATAGGTATTAATGTTTGTAGGAAGTTATTTAACATCAAGTATCTATTAAAAGTTTTGTACTATAGTGGAGAAATATTATATTTGTATATATATCGACATACAATAATATAGCGAGAGAAAGAGTTAAACATTATGCGAATTAATTGAATAACTAAAGCGGCCTATGAAGTTGCTTACATAAACTTTTATATACTTGGAGAAGTTGGAACTACGTTGATCCACGACGTGAAGGAAGAATTATCCAATACAATTCCTAAAAAACTACATTACGAAATATCATTGTAGGAAGGTTTTTAATTTTAAATTCGTCCAGAAAATACAATCAGAAACAGCGCAATCAATATAAACAAAATCCGGTTAATCATTTACTCAGGCTCACAAAACGATGAAAGACTCCGCATATGAACAGAACGGTCTCTATTATTACAAATATCAAGCGACAGTACGCAGAAATATATTTTACATATTTAAGCGAATATTACTCTTTTGATAATTCGTTTAAAGGTGATAATCGCATACATGGTTTTATATTTTCATTTCGATTCGGGCGCTAGTCTAAGGAGTTGTGAGAAGCGAGTGTTTTTCACGGTCTCATTATGAGACGATTCGTATTCGAGGCCAAAGTAAAGTTTTATCAAGCGAGAAAGGTTCAAGAGTATCGCTGAACTCTCTCGAACTTACGATCTTGTCAGAATCCAATGCGCAAATTGAATTTTGAATGGAATGTAACGATCAATAACTAAGTTTTGCTAGTCTTCTAACGATTGGATCTAATTAAAAAATACTGTTTGCTTTATGACCACATGGCAGAAGAGAAAACTTCATAAAGGCGAAATTAATAATAAAATTACTTGTAATTATTAATAAATTATTGCCTGTAATGTTACAAAATAAACTACACAGCGCACCTATGGACGATTTACAATCATAATACTTACTATAATAATGATAACATACTATAGATAAAAATAAATTTGAGGTAAGTAATGTAACATTAAATTTAAACTCTCATTTTTATACAAAATTTTACCATTTCCATGCACAAAAGTGTCAAATATGACAAGGTATAATGGAATTTTTTTTCTGTGGAGCAGCGTGGTGGATCTATGGTCTGAAAAGTCTCTCTTCTAATAGCAAAAAGGCCTTTACCCATCAGGGGGACATTAAAAGGCTACTCCTTACCTTTTTGACACTACAACTCATGTTTTTTTTTTCACATTTTGATACAAGTATTTTTAAACATATGAAATACACTTTCACACATTCTGCAACGTGAAGGAGTACTAGTATAACTTAGTTTTACTTATTATTATATACATGATGAATACATTATTCATCTACGGTTTGCCGATGACGTAGTCATTATGGCAGAGACTCTCGAAGATCTCAATACAATGCTCGATGGCTTCAGCAGAGTTTCTCAACAAGTGGGCCTGAAAATGAACAAGGATCAGACAAAAATTATGTCTAATATCCATGTACCGCCACACCCAGTCACCGTTGAGAACTCAGCTCTCGAAATTGTTGACGAGTACACATACCTGGGACATAGAGGCCAGATAGGTAGGTCCAATTTAGAGAAGGAGGTCAACCGCCGAAGTCAATTCGGTTGGGCAGCGTTCAGGAAACTACGCCAGATATTTTCGTCCGATATACCTCAGTGCCTGAAGACCAAAGTCTTCGAACAGTGCGTGTCGCTAGTGATGACCTACGGTTCTGAGACGTGGTTGCTGACCAAAGTCACCGACATAGTCCTACGAATCGCGAACCAGAAGTGGCAATAGGCGGGGCACATTAGTCCGAAGGACCGATGGACGTTGGGGGCCGAAGGTGCTGGAGTGGCGACCCCTCACCGGACAGCGCAGTGTAGGCAAGCCCCCTACAAGGTGGACCGATGGTATAAAGAGGGTCGCCGGTAGCCGCTGGAGACAGGCGGCGCAAGATCGGGCCTTGTGGACGTCCTTACGTGAGACCTATATCCAGCAGTGGACATTCATCGGTTGAAGCGACGACGACGAGGTTAATCTACTAGATATTTTATAATCACTTTATAATATCACCAATTTCCCTATTCTAACATACGAAAAGTAAAAATATAATATTATGTTTCGTATTGATGGTCTATTTGGGTCAGGTAGTTTTAAAGTTGCTTCATTTCTAACAAACGGACCTAAGAAATTTATATTTTAGATTGTATAAAATATGGACCTTAGCTGAGATTATTTCTCGCTCTTCATGTGTTATCATCTCACTGTTACTTTAAGTGTTTCGGATTGGCCAGGATCATTTAGTTTTCATATCAGGTTGTAAAGGTTGCCTTATTCGTAAATAGCAATATGAATTTATGAAAAATATTGACATTTTATACATGTAAAATGTGCATTGTAAATTCTGTCATATGCACTATTGTCTAACATTTAAAGGGTCTCTATAATATATATATTTCATACATCATTCAGCATTTCGACAGTCTCAACAGACGCGAACTGTCTCCAAGAACTCCTTTAAAGTTTCCTGTCACGTTCGACCTATCGATCACGCTGCAAAGTAATCAACTTGCTTGTTTGTAAATGCCGTGACAAACAACTTCTATGTAACGTGACAGTTTATAGACTTGTCACATAAGATGGATTGTTCACACGTAGATTAGTACTTATTTAACGCCTAATGATTTTAAACCGTTTTAGAAGGGTAACTTTCAGTTGGAGGTAATTGTATGGAAAAACAAATTGAATTGAAATGTTTTACTTCAACTGGTTTTACTTCCAGGCAATGGAAGATTTACTGCCAGTAGGTTCAACTTCTGATTCCTCTACTAACCAGTGAAATTAGATACCCACGTTCAGAAGGCTATTACATATCAAAACTCGAGTTTCGAGAAACGAACTGGCACCAATAATATCCCAAATTTTTGCAGGACTTGGAGTGAAATATATCAAGACCATCATACCAGGGAATTATGTAGATGAAAGATTAACACGTTTATTGTGCTTTCGTAGATTTAGAAAAGGCCTATGATCGAGTGGTGAGGAATGAACTGTGGTTAACGCTATCTACGTATGGGATGAGCGGTTGTCTAATTCAAGCATTGAAGTCTCTCTATGAGGGTTCTAGTGCTTGTGTCAGAATAAACGAAGCGTACACGGAGTGGTTTCCTGTGGAAAGAGGTGTTCGACAGGGATGTGTTGCGTCACCATGGCTGTTCAACCTTTTCATGGATAAATGTTTGACAGATTTAAAAGAAAGTATGTATGGGTTAAGAATGAATGAATTACTCATCAAATGTTTACTCTACGCTGATGATCAAGTAATACTTGCGTCATCCGCTAACGAGCTTCAGGAGATGCTAAATATTATGAATGAAGCTTTGAAAGGGAAAGGAATGAAAGTGAATGTAAACAAAACGAAAGTTATGCTTTTTGAACGAGATGAATCTATGATGAATGGCAATATTTTGATAGATGGGGAACAAGTGGAAGAGGTGAAAGAATTTGTATACTTGGGATCTAAATTTACAAAAGATGGAACATGTGAAAGTGATATCGAAAGGAGAGTGAATGCAGGGAATATGGTAAATGGTGCTCTGCATGCTTTTATGAATAGCCAGATGGTGTCTCAAAGGGCTAGACTGGCAGTGCATGCTGGAGTGTTGGTGCCAACACTTATGTATGGTAGTGAAAGTTGGGTATGGCAGAAGAATCACAAAAGTAAAATAAATGCGGTAGAGATGAGAGCGTTGAGAAGCATGAGTGGATTAAAACTGAGTGACAGAGTAAGAAATAGTGTGATAAGAGAACGTTGTGGTATAAAAGAAGACGTAGTGACTAAAATTGAGAAAGGTATGCTTAGATGGTTTGGGCATGTAGAGAGAATGAGTGAAAGGAGACTGACAAAAAGGATTTATGAGTCAAGAGGGAATGCGAAAGTTGCAAGGGGAAGACCAAGACGAACGTTCCTGGACCAAATCCAGGACATTTTAAATAACAGCCAGGTCAAGAGTACTCTAAACTGACGAAATTGTATGAAAGGTTTAATGAGAATGAAAGAAGCGAAGGAGATATGCAAGGGTCGTGGCAAGTGGAAGGATGTTGTCTCTGCCTACCCCTATGGGAATGAGGCGTGATGCTATGTATGTTTGTAAGATTAAAACAAAAGAGCACCATGGATAACAACAACCTCAAAACTCTTGCTGTGACATCGGGAGCTCCAAATACATGTTCTGTGAAAACTGTCGAGGATAAAAAAAACAATGTAATAGTATTAGGCAATAAATTCGCGAGTTGATTCTTAAGTTGCAATGTTAGCAATTCACTCATTCATTTATTTTCTATCTCGTTTCTTCATGTGTACCTCCTCATTAATTTCTTTGACGGTTACTGTAGGTAAAGTTGTAATTTCACAATAGATTCAATTTTTAAATATTACACTTTAAAATGTCCTCCAAAATTTCGTTTCGAAGTAAGTTTTTTCTTTAGTGTCTTTTGAATCATAAAATATCAAAGCAAGGATCCACTTTTTTATCAAAATCAAAATATTCTTCACTGAAGTAGACTTAACAAACTCTTTTGAACTGTCAATATATCGTTGGTAAGGTAATGCATGAACCAGCAAAGAAGTCAGTAGGTATACTTTCGACGGAGTTTATCGTGTAGGGATAGATAAAAAGTCGCGAAGGAGGAGAGTTTTATAACAATTTGTATACTAAAGACCTTCCTCAGTAACACTGCTTTGCACGAAATAATAATGTAAAACAATTTTATAAATTTAATAACAATTTCAGGGTAACATTTTAGCCAAAACATTTCATAACAAGCCTAATTAAATATGGAGCTGCCTTTTCTGAAATCTAGGTCAACACTTTTTGTGGCAACCTTAAAAGTACTATTTTGTGAATACCAAGTGGAATCTCCAACTCGGCGGTTATAAGTATCTACGTATTTCATTGTTAAATTTGTTTTTGTTGGACAAATCGAAATCAGTTCCGAGGATGCCATTAATAACGTTATAGAAATTTGAATGATACGGCAAGTTGTTTGTGAAATTCCTCACAAACAATTACTGTGAGATATTATTTCTAATAATATAAAAGGTACTCCTAAAAGAAACTGTAATTGTATTTCTACGAAATTTAGGCTCTCATAAATCTATATATATATTTACAGGGTACATTACTTTTCTATTAAGTATTCATTTTTTATTTTTCTCTTAATTTTGTAGGCTAGACGTTTAATAAATTGTTAACTGGGGAGACAGTGACCCCTAAGTTACTGGCTTATCTAGTTTAAGGATCCAGGGTAATTTAATCCTGTATTTTTCTTTTTATGCCCAAATAAATTATTATCTATTTTGTTTTACTATTTTGTTAATTCCCAATGCATCATTTGTTTTCCTCTTTTATATAGTTGTAGTTGATGTGGGCACTCATTCCTGAGACACAGTTTTAACTGTGTCTTAGGAATCAGTGTTGTGGTTCCTGTGTGTGTGGTGCACTGGTTCCTGACTTAGATAAATCTAATTCTTATCTTAATTTAACTTTTTTTAACTAAACCTTTATCAGATAGACTGGATCGATTTTAACAATCTCTTATTTCGTATCTATTTCAAAAAAATTTGCAAAAAGTCACGAAAAAGATTTTGTACAAAATATAAGTCGCGAAGAATGAATCTCACCATATTTTGAAGGGATCGGAATCTACGCAAGCCACCACTGGGAACCGGGAGTTTATTTTTATTACTTAGTAATTTTGAGTGTCTTTTTTATAGTAATAGAAAGCTGTGACAACTTGATGGTTTTGCAAAATTTATTTTATTAACAGTTTTGCCAAGTTTTGAATTATACTTTCTCTGATATTATAGTAGTTAGCAGCAACGACCAACATGCGCTTACTGCTAGAAAATAAATGCAGTAGTTTCATCTGGCCCATTTCGAAATTAAATTACCATTTTCGTAGTCGAGATTTTAATTAAACAATTTGTTATGAAACCAAATTTAAGGCTTTTTTGTTATTTATAAAGACCAGCAATCCTAATTCTATTCTAGTCGTGACAGTCATTGCAAACACGTCCATACGCTTAAAGATTATATTCACCGAGATTTTCAAATTTATTTGTTTCAAATCTTCTATTTAGTTCAGTGTATAAAAATAAGGGTTGAATCAAATTTTAACAGCGCATATGTCCATCTCAATACAATGATCTCAGCAGCGTTTCTCATCAGGTGGGCCTGAAAATGAACATGAATAAGACGAAAATTATGTCTAATATCCATGTACTGCCACACCCAGTCATCGTTGAAAACTCAGCTCTCGAAATTGTTGACGAGTACACATACCTCGTACATATAGTCCAGCTAGGTAGGTCCAATTTCGACAAGGAGATCTACCGCCGAATCTAACTCGGTTGGGCAGCGTTGGGGAAACTACGTCAGATATTTTCGTCCCATATCCCTCAGTGTCTGAAGACAAAGCTCTTCGAACAGTGCATGTTGCCAGTGATGACGTACGACTCCGAAACGTGGTCGCTGACTATGGGCCTCATACGAATTCTTAGTCAGTCAGCGTGCGATGGAGAGGGCTACGTTCGGAGTTTCTCTAGTCACTGACATAGCCCTACGAATCGCAAACCTGAAGTGGCAATGGGCGGGGCACATAGTCCGACGAACCGATGGACGTTGAGGCTCAAAGGTGCTGGAGTGGCGACCCCGCACCGGGCGACGCAGTGTAGGAGACCCCCCACAATATGGACCGACGATATAAAGAAGGTCACCGGTAGCCGCTGGAGCCAGGCGGAGCAAGATCGGGCCTTGTGGACGTCCTTACGTGACACCTATGTCCAGCAGTGGCCGTCCATCAGTTGAAACGACGATGACGAAGACGTTGATATTTCTATTCCTTCAATAGTTTCGTAGTCTCTATTATCGGAACCCGTCTCTTGTAGAGACCCCGGGGCTGTGGACTTGGTTGCCCCTCCTCCCCATATAAATCCAGCCCTGGGCCTCACATGTTACAAGAGTCAGGTACAATCTTAAAAAAACACAATCTTTCCTCTAAAAGCTTTGTAAAGATTTACCTACGATAAGAAAATGCCAGTACAGTTGTTATTATATTTATTAATGATATAAAATTTATTGTTATTCTGTTCTAGTTACTATTCGTGTTTCACTGTATCGTTAATATAATCAACTTGAAAGAATTCGAAACTTCTCTCGAAACAATGAAAGATTCTTGAAATATGCGAACATATTACACAGGGTTTTTCAATCTCGAAGAGCACCTAATAGCTGTTTCATGCAACGCAATGGGAACAGCAAAACCCATCTGCTAAGAGATTTCCCAGATATATTGTAACAAGGAATATTTTTCTAGTTCCCTTGCTTTTTGGTTTGTTCTACGTAAAGATGCATGCGAATTTATTTCTTCTTAATCACGATATATTATTCTATTCAATTATAAGCAAATGATGTCACAGCAGAGGTCTAAACAAGGTTCTAAATATTAACAAACAGTACTATTACATCGTAATATCGTGTTATTAAACATTGGTAAACAGTGGTATGCAAACGAAGTTGCACGGGTCAGCTAGTGCATATACAATTATCATTTAACCGTACGTCTATTCTCTGAACTCTTGAAATGCCTGAACAGCTTTACATGAAACTTTATTATATATCTAAGTGAGTCTCTAAATAGTTAACATCGGTCTCTTGAATGTGCTTGTTAAGAAATGTTTTTAGATTATTCAATATTTTAATATTTCTTACATTTCAGATTTGTTGACACGATTGCCAAAACTTTCGGAGGGCAATTTTTACTGTGTTTCTTAATTAGTTCAATTATTATTTGTACGACGGCGGTACAGTTTGTTTCCGTATGTATATTTAAGTATTTTTTTATTAATATTTAGTAACAGCAAAAAGGCAAAGGCGCTTTGCAAACATAAGTCCAAAGTTTGATCCAAATTTAGGACATTGCATTTTCTTAATTGTGTCTCGACTAGTGGAGAGTGGAGGCTTCAATTACAATTTACCTTTTTATTTCATTGTTCAAACAGGATTAGTTCGAAAATCTTAATATCACTTGCAGGACCACTTAGACGCTAAAAAAGCTGGAGAGTGACTGAAATGCTTATATAATAAATTTATCTGAATACTTGCCTAATTATCTAATAACTGCCTCATTGGTCTAGTGGTTAGCATGTTCGACTAGAAACATGAGGTCCTGGGTTCGAGTCCCGGGTCGGGCCAATTCAAAAATCAATATTGAGTTTTCTATTAAGATTTTCTCAATATTTGCCCGAAGTTGGGAAGTTGGCGGTGTGATCCACCCCCGTGCCTCGGAGAGCACGTTAAGCCGTCGGTCCTGCGCCTGATCTCTCTCCGGTCGTGTCGAATTCTCGTCACATCGGACTATGAGAGTGAAGGAATAGAGAGTGCACTTGTGTACTATGCCTGCCAATCCGCAGTGGAGCAGCATGGTAGGTCTATGCTCTAACCCACGCTCCTAGGATTGAGGAGGCCTGTACCCAGCAGTGGGACGTTAATGGGCTGCTACTTACTTACTTACTTACTAAACAGTGGTATTAACAGCAAATATAAACGAGTCTAACGCCAAAAATATATGTATTTTTATGATGTAGTTATATATGAAAATATACTTCGAAAGTAGTTGCATCTAATTTTTAAGTTTTATGTTTAATCAGTTAAAGTATGGTTGGTTGACAGAGCATTTCTTGCAGTACGAAGTGATAGCTGACAATACTTTAAAAACTTTATAGATTTTCAAGTAAAGCACGTCCATTCAAAATTTATTGGAAAAAAGATTAAACACAGAGGCCATAAAAAAATAAAAACAAAAATGGAATCCTGTAAAATGTTGAAACGGAACGTCTCTCGGTTATTTCTAAATATTTTCCTTTTTTGTAAATCGATATTTTATGTATAATGTAAAAAAGTCTTCGCCTCTACAAATACTTATAAAATGGTTAAAAAATAACTAAAAGATCAAATTGGGTAAAACTGGGGAATGATTGTATTTATAATACTTCAGATTTATTGCGTTTACTATAAATGACAAAAAATATTATGAAGTCTTATCTTGACCTTCATTTTTTTTGAATAATCATCGGATTTTTTTTTATTTGTATTTAAGATTCATCATTTTTATAATAAGACTACAGAAGAAGTCCTGTAGGGCACTAAATAGAAGGTATTAATATAGTGAAATATATTGTTTTTTTTATAAAACATTCATACGGTATCACTAAAGATTGTATATTCTTCTATTGTAATCACATTGATTATTGAATTTTTAATACTACATATAAAAGTATTGGACTGAAAAACAAGTATTTGTTCATGTCATTATATTATATATAATAAATATATAAAGACACTGTAAATAAAAGTCTTTGGTATTACAAAAAATTCTATAAACATCTTTCCTTGTCTTTAAAATGTTTTCCTTTATTTCACTTTAATTATTTACATTCATAATGATTGTAAAGTCGTCCACCACTTCAATTTTAAGACAAATTCACTTCAAAGGAAATGTGGTTGAAAATTTCTCCAACCCTTAAAACTATAAGGACGTCTTCACAGGCAGCACAAACATTCACCGTTACAACTCAAATGTTATCAGAATATCAAACAAGAATTCATAAATCATCTTCTTTATATTATAAGAAAATGCGGACGAATTTCGCCTTTATTTCGCAAGTCATAAAGGATTTTATCAAAGAATATTTTTCCCTGGATGTCGTAAGGGTCTCAAGTACAGGTTTGTGAGTAGCGAGTGTTATTCACGGCTGATTATGAGACAATTCGTATTCGGGGCCAGACTGATATAACTCGTCTGAGAGGAGTTCAAGAGAATTATGGCAGCGCACACTTCGATACAGCCTCTAGATGTCTTGCTCTTAACAATACATGTGTATACAGTAAAACTCAATGAAAAACTCTAAAAAAGAGGTAAGTTTGGTTATTAACGTCCTATTTCGGAGCACAGGCCTCCTGACTCATTGACGAGAGGGTTTTTAGAACATAGACCCCCCCCCCCCTTGCATCACTGTAGATTGGGAAGCTACACATACTCCTATATTACTCCCAGGATATGTAAGTTCATCGAAAAGTAACTTATGGATTGGAGCAATCAAGCTCGTAAGTTTGTTTTTGTAAAGAGGAACTTAGTGATGCCTGCCGTGGATTTAAACTCGCGACTTCTCTGAACAAGAATCCACGAACTTAACTACAAGTTCATTATAGCAAAAGCTGTTACAGCATATTTACTAACGTCGTCGTCGTCGCTTCAACCGATGGACGTCAACTGCTGGACATAGGTCTGTCCACAAGGCCCGATCTTGCGCCGCCTGGCTCCAGCGGCTACCGGCAACTCTCTTTATGTCGTCGGTCCACCTAGTGGGAGGGTCTCCCTACACTGCGCCGCAAGGTGCGGGGTCGCCACTCCAGCACTTTCGGGCCCCAACGTACATGGGTTCGTCGGACTATGTGCCCCCACCCCATTGCCACTTCAGGTTCGCGATTCCTAGGGCTATATCGGTGACTTTGGTTCTGCTACGGATCTTCTCATTTCTGATCTGATCACGTAGAGAAACTCCTAGCATAGCCCTCTCCATCGCACGCTGAGCGACTCTGAGCTTTCGTATGAGGCCCATAGTCAGCGACCACATTTCGGAGCCGTAAGTCATCACTGGCAACACGCACTGTTCGATATTTAGTATATATCGCGTAAAGAAATCCGCCACAAAATTTACCTATTAATATAATTTACCAGATAAAGGAGCTCTTTAATATTAGGTGAAAATAGTTGTGGTGAATTCATCTATTATTGTATTTATAGAAATTTATCTTTATTGAAAGGAGTCATAATAATAATAATGCAGGTAGTCTAAGTGGTCTACACGAATATTGAAACGTGTTCGGATATGTAAGATATATAAAATTATTTACACTGACTATTACAAACAGTTTCACCCGCGTAGCTTAAAATCCCATAGAAATGTGGAGAAATTTGTTATCAGATTAAATTAATGATCTATTACCATTTATCAATCTGGTTTTAAACGGTCAATACTGACGCATTTCTCCGAGTCTCCTTTTGATATTTTGAATTATTTGTCTGTCCGTTCGATTACTTTATATGTAATATACCTTTGTATGAAGTATCGTAGCGTTAGAGGTTTCCTGACCTTGTCTTCTTTTTCGTCTAGGTGCGGACGATAAATTAGAAATTATTTCTCGATTTTTTTTTACACAACTATCATCGTCGGAAATTTCTCGCCTCAGCGGCTGATAGAAATCCTCGGGTAGTTTGATTGCTTCTCCATAAATTAACTCTGCCGCACTTATTTGTGTGTCGTCTCACAACCTAAACATGGAGGGTAATTCTGATATCCAGTGTGTTGTATTTAAATCGGGATATCCACCCGGTGTATATAATGTCAGCAATAGTACAAACACACATACATAGCATCACGCCTCATTCCCATAGGGGTAGGCAGAGACAACATCCTTCCACTTGCCTCGATCCTTGCATATCTCCTTCGCATCTTTCATTCTCATTAAACCTTGCATACAAGTTCGTCGGTTTAGAGCACTCTTGACCTGGCCGTTATTTAAAATGTCCTGGATTTGGTCCAGGAACGTTCGCCTTGGTCTTCCCCTTCCAACTTTCACATTCACTCTTGACTCATAAATCCTTTTTGTCAGTCTCCTTTCATTCATTCTCTCTACATGCCCAAACCATCTAAGCATACCTTTCTCAATTTTAGTCACTACGTCTTCTTTTATACCACAACGTTCTCTTATCACACTATTTCTTACTCTGTCACTCAGTTTTAATCCACTCATGCTTCTCAACGCTCTCATCTCTACCGCATTTATTTTACTTTTGTGATTCTTCTGCCATACCCAACTTTCACTACCATACATAAGTGTTGGCACCAACACTCCAGCATGCACTGCCAGTCTAGCCCTTTGAGACACCATCTGGCTATTCATAAAAGCATGCAGAGCACCATTTACCATATTCCCTGCATTCACTCTCCTTTCGATATCACTTTCACATGTTCCATCTTTTGTAAATTTAGATCCCAAGTATACAAATTCTTTCACCTCTTCCACTTGTTCCCCATCTATCAAAATATTGCCATTCATCATAGATTCATCTCGTTCAAAAAGCATAACTTTCGTTTTGTTTACATTCACTTTCATTCCTTTCCCTTTCAAAGCTTCATTCATAATATTTAGCATCTCCTGAAGCTCGTTAGCGGATGACGCAAGTATTACTTGATCATCAGCGTAGAGTAAACATTTGATGAGTAATTCATTCATTCTTAACCCATACATACTTTCTTTTAAATCTGTCAAACATTTATCCATGAATAGGTTGAACAGCCATGGTGACGCAACGCATCCCTGTCGAACACCTCTTTCGAAACCACTCCGTGTAAGCTCCGTTTATTCTGACACAAGCACTAGAACCCTCATAGAGGGCCTTCAATGCCTGAATCAGACAACCGCTCACCCCATACGTAGACAACGTTGACCACAGCTCAGTCCTCACCACTCGATCATAGGCCTTTTCTAAATCTACGAAAGCGCAATAAACTTTTTGGCTATAAACAGCAATAGTTTCCGCTGAAATATCCTTGACAGGATATGCTTTTGACCAGCCTATACTTCTGACCATCGTAGTGACTATAATATTTGTAACCATAACATGTCACAATAGCTCAGGGGTCCGACTATGCCCATTTACAGATATTCGAACGTGTTGCTATGTGCATATTTTCCATATGCCGATATTGTATGCCGTTGAACTTTTGATTGTTGACATCACTAGTAATGTTCTTATTCGTAGATTTACATATATATCTATCTCGAATCATGTCACGTGTTATTCGTATGCTGGGATTTCGTGCACAGCGTTGTCAGCCAAAACGCAAAATTCTTACAGCAAATAAAGTCTTGCTTACGTTAGCAATATCGGCCAAAATACAACTATGATTGGTTAATATGGCTGTTGCTAGTTCAGGCTTATACTTCCGATACGTGCAGGGGTGCTGAAGTTTCCATGAGTTTTTCCTCTATTGTTGCCAGGTTTCCACATGATTCGTAGCTTTTCACTCGGCATTTGATCGCGAGCAGTGTTTCATGCGACGCAAATGATGTGAAGGCTTTTGGTCGCGTAGCTCCATTTTACTCGGATGTATATGAAATTGCCGCAGTTCAGACTCTTCGTATATGTTTAGCAAATGTTCCCTTAAAGTGTCATATGTCTTCGATTCTGATGGTTTCAGGAGAGTGTACGGTTGCTTAGTCTGCTGACTCAGGTTGCGGCTCGGGTTGAGTGGCCATTGTACTTCGGTCCTCAGGCGCCGTTGTGAAGCGTCGGATGTCTTGTGTCGGTCAGGCGTTGTGTGTGGTCGCGGGGTCATCATTTATAGCTCGATGGTTGACGACCATTTATTATGATGTACAAAAACACACTGATGTTAATGAATTTACAATAGTTAAGCTTTGTTGAACAATGACTAATTCAACAGATATATTAAATGACAATGTGTATGTACGACGGCACAAAGATTGGCACAAATTGGCACACAGATTGTACATACGGCACTTACCTTGGATCTTGCCCATCATAATAAGCTGGAGGAGGTTGTAGCGATTGTCTTATTTCAAAAAGCATGTGATAATATTAAAGATTATTTAAGTGACAAAGATGTTTGGGCTTAATTCCAGTTGCACATGAAAGCTAAACAAAGTGGTAAAGTACATAAACTTTGTTTACAGGAGTAACCGTTGAGTTTCTTGCCGGCTTCTTCTCAGCAGTGTCAACTA
Organism: Elymnias hypermnestra; assembly: GCA_015832385.1. Taxonomy (NCBI): domain Eukaryota; kingdom Metazoa; phylum Arthropoda; class Insecta; order Lepidoptera; family Nymphalidae; genus Elymnias; species Elymnias hypermnestra. Next base: position 2,276,723 of record JACTOM010000117.1, on the reverse strand, counting down.
TCCGAACCGGTGGTAGATTTACTGGCGATTTAAAAGTGCTTTTAGATAATAAATAATATTTTAATTTTGATTTATGGCACAACTCCGGACCCACGTAGGCGACTTTTCTTTGATTATCGATTTGAAGGAGCTACCTAGCTCTAATAGTTCTTATGTTTCATTTTATTTAAAAAAAAGCTAATAGTGTGCATGAAACCATACGACAGAAGTGATAACTTCATCATGGTGAGGTTAATAAATGAAATACAACATTTTTTTCTGTATATACCATAGGTAAAATATAATTTTATGTTAAAAATAGCAGCGATGCGTTGAGTATAAAAAATGTAGGCCTATTAACGTCCTATTGCGAGGTACAAGGCTCCTCACTCATAGAAGTGAGGGTTTTGTAAATGTAAACTCACAACGCTGCGTCACTGTAGAGTGGAAAGCCACATATTGTCCAGAATTACTCCCAGGATGTGCAAGTTCACCGAAAATTAAACGATGGAATGAGAAGAGCAATCAAGCACTGGAAAGCCACACATACTCCCAGGATATGCAAGGTCACCGAAAATTAAACGATGGATTGGAAAGAGCAATCAAGCACTGGAAAACCACACATACTCCAGAATTACTCCCAGGATGTGCAAGTTTATCGAAAATTAAACGACGGATTGGAAAGACCAATCAAGCACTTTCATCTTTTCTTTTTGTAAAGAGAATCTTAATGGTGCCTGCCCAGAATACCTCTCACCTTCCCTCAGGGGACAAGAATCGAATTTACTCGAATAAATATTACTTAGTGGAGCATTTCAGCTCAGTCTAATTCAATACCTTCAATATAAAATGCACAGCTCGCTAAAAAAGTTCACACTTCGAAATAACTGTAATCTACAGCTTTTATAGACATTCACAACGATGCGGCCAGTATACTTGTCTGTGTTTAAAAGATGTCTAAACTTTTGGCTCCTCTAAAAATCAATATTTCTATTTGTAAGGCAATGAGATCCAGTTAAACTTCTTGATGGGCAATAGAATTAGCATCAGACAGCTATTACTCGCTCTCCATATAAAATACGCTCAATTTCTTATTACACGTTAAAATCTTAACGATCCTACTTAATTCCCTTTTTGCTATCTAGATATCTTATTAATAGACATTTCAGAAGAGATATTATAAATTTTGTTTACTCACTAAATGGCCGATGATTCGTCGTCGCTCGTCGCTTTAACTGATGGACGTCCACTGCTGGACACGAAATGATGCCCACAAGGCCCGATCTTGTGCCGCCTGGCGACCCTCCTTATATCGTCGGTCCACCTTGTAGGGGGTCTCCCTACACTGCGTCGTCCGGTGCGGGTCGCCATTCCAGCAATTTTGGGCCCCAACGTCCATCGGTTTGGTCGGATTATGTGCCCCGCCCATTGCCACTTCAGGTTCGCGATTCGTAGGGTTATGTCGGTGACTTTGGTTCTGCTACGGATCTCCTCATTTCCTGATTTGATCGCGTAGAGAAACTCCGAACATAGCCCTCTCCATCGCACGCTGAGTGACTCTGAGCTTTCAAATAAGGCCCATAATCAGCGACCACGTTTCCGATCCGTAGGTAAGCACTGGCAACACGCACTGTTCGAAGACCGGAATTTCCCGAAAGCTGCCCAACCGAGTTGGATTCGGCGGTTGACCTCTGTCTCGAAATTGGACCTACCTAGCTGGACTCTGTGTCCCAGGTATGTGTACTCGCCGACAATTTTGAGTGTCGAGTTCTCAACGATGACTAGGTGGAGCGGAACATGGATATTGGACTCGATTGGATACTGGATTCGATGAACTCAGCAGAGCTTCTCAACAGCTCGGCCTAAAAATGAACATAGATAAGACAAAAGATGACGATTCAAAAATTTTTTATTTGAATAAATTATTTAGCTGTAAGTAGCAGCCCATTAACGTCCCACGGCTGGGCACAGGCCTCCTCACTCCGAGGTTTTTAAAGCATAGACCCACCACGCTGCTGCACTGCGGATTGGCAGGTATAGTACACAAGTGCACTCTCTATTCCTTCACTCTCATAGTCCGATGTGACGGGAATCCGACACGACCGGAGAGAGATTAGGCGCAGTACTGACGTCTTAGAGTGCTCTCCGAGGCACGGGGGTGGATCACACCGACACCGACCTTCCCAACTTCGGGCAAATATTGAGAAAATCTTAATAGAAAACTCAATATCGATTCTTGAATTGGCCCGACTCGAACCCAGGACCTCATGTCTGTTCATTGAGAGAGGTATTGCAAAAACGTCCATAAAAATAAGTATTGGGCGACAGTATTTTTTTTATTTATTGTTGCTAATAGAAACAGTTTCGATCATATACAGACTAGCTGGCTAAAGTACGGCGAAATCTATTTGATACTTATGTAATTTTGCCAAACTAGCCGTTGCGCCTTTGATTATTAAATCTTTGATATCTTCTAGAACATCAAAGATAATGTCATGTTGTTGAGAGCAGTTTTGATTTCCAGGAAATATACAGTTTATATTACTTATTTGATTAGATGAAGAATTGTACAAAATACTTTGGGAAACAACATATATTTTTTCTAATATGTAAAAGATAAAAATGGTTACTGCGACTATTTTTTACACATAAATATATACCTTCTTGGACTGCCTCATTGGTCTAGTCTAGTGGTTAGCATGTTCGACTACAGACATGAGGTCCTGGGTTCGAGTTCCAGATCCGGCCAATTCAAATATCAATATTGAGTTGTCTATTAAGATTTTCTCAATACTTGCCCGAAGTTCGGAAGTTGGCGGTGTGCTCCACCCCCGTGACTCGGAGAGCACGTTAAGTCGTCGGTCCTGCGCCTGATCTCTCTCCGGTCGGGTCGGATTCCCGTCACATCGGACTATGAGAGTAAAGGAATAGAGAGTGCACTTGTGTACTATGCCTGCCAATCTGCGCTGGAGCAGCGTGGTGGATCTATGCTCTAAAAACCATCGCTCCTCGGAGTGAAGAGGCCTGTGCCCAGCAGTGGGACGTTAAAGGGCTGCTACTTACCTTATATACCCTCGCGGCTTCTGATGGTACTAACGGAAAATCGAACTCAGCGCCTCTATTGGAAGTGAGTGTTCACGCTGTAGCACCAGCGAGGTCGTCAAAATTATTTGTAATTGCTTATAGTACAGAAACAGTCATAAATTATACTATTTGAAGTATGAAATTGCCGGTCTATAACCGATGCGTGGAGGTATTGGTTCATTTTTCATAGCTTTATTGCATACGGCACTGACAATATCTGTCGCAGTAGTGTTATGAAAAATGCCTCTGAACAATTTTTACTGTTACCATTTCGCTCCACCATCAATATTTTAGTATTTATCACGCAATTTTTAAATATATCAAGCCTATTTGATTTTGTTAGTACACAAATGGTCAAACAAACGACCGGAGTTCAATGGTGGTAAACAAATAAATCATAAAATTCAATTGTCTCCTGAAATATAGTCGGTTCTGTTAGATATACATAAGAACTATACCAATAATGCACTTTTTTATTATAAAGATCTTACTGTCCCCGGACTTGAACTCGCTCCTCTCTGAATAAGAATCCAATTCTTACCTTCAGATTATGACAGATTTTTCTTCTGATAACGATACTTACTTTAAAACGACTGTTGGCAGCAATAAATATTTATTTTTAATTTCCACTAAAGCGTCTGAGCTATAATTTGGACGCAAGTGTAAGACTATAGATAGTTGGGTGACAACACGGACATCTTTAAAATGTTGGGAGTTATTGAGTAATTTAGTGGCAACACTTAAAAATACAAAGACGAGTTGCAATATTACGAAATGTTATACAATACGAGGTAACTTTAACGAACGGAACAAGCTTGTTAAGATAGTATTTCGAGCTGTGTTTCGTGGAGTAGTTGTTTTAGGAGAAGTAGTGCTAAATCTTGAAAATTCAAATAGTAAATTTTATAGAGCAAGTTGTGTAGATTTAAATAGTGAAGAGAATAAATGAAAAAAAAATAGGATTTGGTAGAAGTGTTATAAAACAAGTTACAAGTCACGTATACGTTAAATGTGTCCTTTCTAAAACCTAAATAAATTCATTAGGTAGAGCTTTTCTAGTGTCATTATTTAATATGTGTTTCAGCTTATATCTTTCTTAACTAAGTTATATATCCTTTTGTAGAAGTCGTATGAAATATCATCATTTTATCATTTTTTCTGGGTTGAATTATAGACATTAGCATATTGCACTATATTTTTTACTATATTACTTATATTATACGCTCCTCGATTATGACTATAAAACCGCTGAATCAAGGATAAAGAAACTAGTCAAAAATTTATATCCAATTTGCATTCTGTGGAGGCTTTGTTGAGTGATAGAAAGTACATTGTTTTGACGTTTTATTGCCTCGTGCATTGTGATGGATCGTCGGAGTATAACACCTGGCATAACGTCATACAAAATTGAAGTAAAATTTATATTACGTCGAATCCAGTACCTACCTTAAATAGATAGATACTTTATTGCACACATATATGAAATATAGGATTTATTGTGCTATAACTTAGAAGCAACGACATCCAAAAGCTGTCTTGTTGCACTAAAGCAATCTTTTAACAAACAGTTAATTGTGAATATGTACATAAGACAAAAAATAATAACATACATAATATATAGAAATACATTTATGATACCAATACCATAGAATGCATAGTCTATTTAAAATAAATATTTTTTTTAAATAATATTATAGTCAATAAGGATTTTTTAAGTTATATAAAACAATATAATTTTAATTTTAATAAAAACTTTACAGAAAAGAAATGTATTTCTTGGGAAATGTATTTTTGCAATCTGTGCAATGTATTGTTGTTTTGACATTTCATTTTCTTCGCGCACATTCTCGACACTGGTTCGTGACGGATTGCATCACAGAGTATATTATTTGTACCTTGAATCATACAAATATGGTTTATAGCTGTATGATATGATAATATGTATATACAAACATTGTGGCCACTACCGGCAATATTACCCGCGTAATCCAGTGAAAATATGGGGAAATCCACCTGAAACACACAAAACAATTGCTAAAATCTTAGCAGATTAGGGGAAGGTCAGACACACATAAGTTCACAATAACTACAGCTATTCAAATCAGCACATTAACGTCCAAATAGCAGATTTATAAAGCAGAGACCCACTACGCTGCTCCACTGTGGGTAATGAGGCATGGTATACAAGTGCACTCTCTATTCCTTCATTCTCATAGTCCTATGTGACGGGAATCTGACACCGGAAAAAAATCAGGCGCCGAACCAACAGCGTAACGTCTTCTTCAAGGTCCGGGGGTGGAGCATACCGTCAACTTCCCAGTTTTAGGCAAATATTGAGAAATTCTTAATAGAAAACTCAATATCGATTTTTGAATTCGCCCCACTCGAACCCAGGATCTCATATCTGTAGCCACTAACCACTGAGGCAGTTATATAACGGATACGTGTATAACGACCACTCACTCATCTCCAAAGCCAGCAAGAGCAATTGCAATAAGCACAGATTTCTCCATATTTCCAACGGATCGGGAACCACGTAGGTGATACCGCCGGAAATAGCTATTATTTATACATCACGATCTCCAATGCTATTCACCTAAACGACTTGAAACTGGGCATACGTATGCCTCTCGTAATGTAGATGTTCCCTAAGAAAACACCTTATCATACTTCCACGAGATCGAGAATTGCGCCATTAAAACCAAAGGAAACAGGTTATTTGATATATATATGCTGATGAAACTATTGTTTTGACAGTATTATTTGAGTAGTGGCTTATGAACGGATATTTACAAATAAGCTAAATACCGTTATTGTTTATTCGAAAAATAATTGGATTGAGTATTTTCTATTCTGGTTTTAGTTTATTTCATATCAATAAATATAAATTAAATTAAAATGTTTGTGTATAATATTATCCAAACAGCGGCCATGTGAGTTGTGAATATTTACATTATAAACAAACGACAGAAATGTTATGATTTTTATACACAAGTTTTTTAAAAACGGTTCAGGAGTTTTTAGGCAGATTGCAGTGTGTCCTCCCTCACACTGCCGGAGGAGGCGGGTTACAAGGCAGCGCCTGTTTGCGTTAGTCCTACCGCCTCCGTGAATCTTCAGTTGGATTTATCCGGGACACCAGGGATGAATACTAAAGTTGAGAAGGTTCCGAAGATTGAACTCCCGGTGCCTCGTTTATTTAGTATTTCATTGTAATCAACAGCGTTACAGATACAAATATACATACAGTTAGAAATAATATACAAAATAAGGCCACTTAAGATTACACATAGATAATACAAAAAAAAGAATATAAAAAGTTAATAATATAATGCAATATCCTGAATTTACTTTGACGAGAATTCAATTCGGGGCTTCTGCTAACGAAGTGAGTACTCAAACAGGTACGTCAGCGGGACCATCAAATTTATATGTATTATTAGGCAAAAACGCAAGGAATAGTCGTTAGATTAATCTAATTAGTTTACATTAATACTATAAAGTGGTATATTTATTGAGGAAGGGTATAGGATATATAAACATTATGTTACGACTAATAGGTGCTTATCTCAAAAATACAATTTTTAAAACTTTTGTCCGTCTATTTCTTACGGATAATCTCTATAACGCATAATAGAGACGGCACAGCTAATATATAAGATATATGAATATCACCATATCTTCTAGACAATATCGCACAATGAATCCTTCTCATTTTTACGGAATACTATATAATTTCACAGAACTATATCAGAATACTCATCACAGTGTTTTTTGATGTTGTAAAACACTGTAGGGTAGCCTGTATATTCTGAAACCAACACTTGATAAGCTAACGCTCTAAAGCTGAGCGACAATATCCAACATTGGGTCGTTTTTAATTATAAAAGTGTATATAATTAAGTAATTAATTGTAAAATCTATAAAATCCGATATTGTTGTAGCATTAATTTACGAAATACGCTCGTTAGGTAAGAAAGAACATAAACCCAATTATTCCTTTGTGAAATTAAAAGCTTGCATAAAAGTCATCCTACATAATTTTCAATCATTCTTTTGTTTTATCGGGGATTTAATTTTTGATTTTCATCGCTCTTTTCATATTCAGCGCTCATCACAAAGGAATTATAGGTTTTCTCATCGACGATAATGATGAATATCGTGCCATCGTTTCCGTCAGCGTAATTAATTTTGATCACCGGCAAAAAGCTTGTCTACATCGTGTTACATGTATACATATTGTGTGTAACAATAGGGCCTGTCTGTTTCATCTTTATAGTCTTCTATAAATAAATGGGTACTTGGCCTTCCCTATATTTATTTTGTGTATGTATTAAAGATAGATTACATTTATTAGATTAGATTAGATTTAGATTACATTTAATTTCTTTATCTGAGATTGCTTTACTGAAGTAAATATTATATAAATACTAGCTGACCCAGCAAACGTTGTTTTGCCATAGAATTACTATTATCGCTATTAAAAAATAAGGGTTGGTGATAGAAAGGTAAAAATTTAGGGTTGTATGTATTTTTGTATGCTGTACGACAAAAAAATAAAAACAAAAAATTTTGTCCAAAACTACAAAAAGAAATTAAGGTTTAAGAACCCTTATCACTTAGGGGTATGAAAAATAGATAGTAGCCGATTCTCAGACCTACTGAATACGCATATAAAATTTGGTACAAATCGGCAAAGCCGCTTCGGAGGAGTACGGTAACTAACATTGTGACAGAGAAATTTTATATATTAGACTAGCAGACCCGACAGACTTCGTTCTGTCAATAGTACTAATGATCTATAGCTCTTACATTTTATGACTATTCAATTGATTTTGAACTTTGCGCAGCGGTAATAAAGTACAAGTTGACTCTTGCTTAGACAACAGTGAGTACTCTTAATTTATTATGAAATTTAGCCGATCGGTCAAGTAGTTTTCAAATTTATCGATAACAAAGAAAAAGAAAGTTGCTTATATATATACATATATATATATATGTATAAGATTATTGTTAGTACTACCCTTTCGGGTCTTAGCAAGTGTAACTGAATATTCTGTTTGTAAGAAAATTTAAGGTTAATTAATAGACTAAATAAAATAAAAACAAATCGAATAAACGAAACAAAACTTCTGTCTTATTACAACAGTAATAAATGCAAGTTATTTTAGAAATAGTAAATTTTAACACATATGATAGACAATTTTTATAATTACACATATCGTGCTAATTTATAGAGTATTTTTCTATAAACTAAAAAAGTTATATTATCTAGCCACGTATATATTCTTCTATTTATTTAAAATTAATTCAAGTTCATTCTTATTATATTAATTATTTTAATATTCATTTATTTAAAGTACATATTCATAGGCTCAACAATTAACCCTTAGTGTAACATGGACTTAGTCCCTGAAAAATTATTCTACCGCATTATTTTAATGAACATTATAAAACCTTCGCATAAAAGTTACCCCTTTTGTAATGTAAACATCAGATATTTAATTAACTCGTACTTGGAAGCTCTATAAACGGTCAATAGGCGTTTTCAAGAACCCCTACTTAGTATAAAACGGATTGAGTTGAAGTCATTTGCAACTTCGGGATTTTCTCAGCTGAGCAGATTTCAATGTTTAAATTTCACTTCGGCGCAAAACTTTACTGGATGTTATTTAGGTTAAACATAAATAAAATTTAAGCGTCTTTTTACAATATCGAAATTAACATTGTACTGGATAAAGCACACGCAGTTATGTCAGTTAATTGTGAAGGGCAGTGGCCTTCTTCTGCAAAACTGTTATTTCCTGAAGGAGGCCATGGAGGACTTTGTGCACGCACTTTTACTATGGCGCAGGAGGTTGGGGGTTATGAGGCGCAGAATTACGATTCTTCTGCCTCCTTCTTCACTCCGGAAGTTTTTCAAGGGAATCTTCCGGAGTACCAGGGTAAATAGCGTCTACCGATCTTCTGGTGCTCCACAATTGGGTAATGCAGGTATCTTAGTGGATATACTGGCTTGCCAGCAAGTTCCACACTCCCGATAAGATTTTAGGTCTCATGGGGATGCGTAAAGGCATTTCCCAGCGTTAAAAAAAAGGTTTTCAGGTAATGACAAGATGAACGTTCTAGTCCAGAACGCAGTACTCAAGAAAAAGACAGAACCAGAATATGATGGAATGCCGGTATCCTCTCTGAAATAGCATATCAGCATTGATAAGCGGCACTACGAGTAAGAAGTAGTCACAACAGGAAGACATGTCAAGCTTTTCTCCCCAAACATCAAAAAGAACTACAGCATCATGATCTATGAAACACTCGTCATTTTAACGTAAATGTTTATAACATTTGTTAAACGGCAACGCTAGTTCATTTGCTTTGCTACCAAATGCACTAGGTTTGATTCCCGATAGGACAAATTCAGTGCCATATTATAGCCTACGTGTAAAGAGACAAGTATAAAATCCTAACGTTTGAAACATTATTTAAAAGAGAAATTATTTATAATGTCATTTTATAACAATGATAACAATGATATTTTTGAGTATCATGTTTTAATAGCTATATGACTTTAAAAAAACGATAGTCTAAGATGATAAACGCTGTTAAAATGACAAAAACCTTAATTGTATAAAATGCCGACCTCGCTGGCGTAGTGGTGCGAGTATTTGCTTTGCTAGCAGTGTCCTTGGGTTCGAAGCCGGGAAGGTTGAATTTAGGAAATTGCAATTTCTAAATTTCTGGGTGGTTTCAGTCATAGCTAGTTATCATCCTACCAGTGAAGACAGTTTTGCGCGCTTCCATCTTAGATTATATCACCACTTCCCATCAGATTACATGTATTGATGTCCTCTACGTATACCCCATACGTAGAGGACATCAATACATTTTTTTTAATAATTTAATCGTACTTTGTAATTTTTGTAAATAATTTCTTAACATTTATTAAATCATCTTTCAAAAAAAGGGCAAACTTCGAACGTCAATGCCATAGATAATATTAAATAATGATAATTACTCATGTTTTACTAAATATTTTCCCAATATTAAATAAACATTTCAAAAAGGCATACTTATAATGTAAACGCCTCTGGTAATGTGAAATCCAGATATTTAATTAACTCGATTGTAATTTTAAGCTAAGAAAAAAGGTTTAATGAAACGACGATTCAGACCTTTTAAGTAAAGGGTGCTAAAGTTACGAAAAGGTCTGATTTCAAGCTTTTTGTAAGTTTATATTTTTATATCATTATGTTTCGTGACGTCCTTTTGATCCAGTAGAGAGACAAGAGGATTCTACTTAAGAGTCACTGGTTTGAAGCCTGGACAGGCACCAATGACATGACTTTCTAATGCTTAATTGCTTATAAAAAAATCTTATGAGAAGAAAAGCTACGCATCCTGGAAGAAATTCTATTTTTAGTAGTGGGAAGCTTCTTGGTGGATGTGTGATCCAAAACTTGCTCTCTTTGACCTTAAAAGGTTGATCTTTATCTTTATATTAATGGTATACAAAACAGTTTCAATGAATCCCTTGACAGGCATAACATAATCGGTATATGTAATGTTATATTACAGTACATTTACATAATAAGATTTCTTACCTGTACGGATTAGTTTGTTTGTATTTAAGCTTGTAACTTGTTAATAAGTAATTAAACTCTGTACAGGGTAGCATTTGTCTACTAGTCAAGATATAGGTAAGTAAACAGTGGCCCATTATCATCCCACTGCTGGGCACAGGCCTCTTCATTCATATAAGAGAGAGTTTATAAGTATAATTTCACAATGACCTATAGGTTACTCTAAAAAATAAATACACTTAAATTATTGATTCGTTGACTTAATGCCCTGAATAATTTCTGGCAAAAATGTTAATGACGTTTATTTTAATAATGGCAATATGAAAAGAAGTTGAAGAGCTAAGTAAACATAGAAAAATACTTTTTCTGTCATATTCAAGAATGGAGATTTGGACGCCATATTAAAATTGGTATAGGATACATAATAACTTCTTTCTCACCGTGTCAGCAATTTTAAATTTTCTATCAAAGTAGAGACTTTAGCATCAAGCGACCATATAGACAGCCATTTTGGTCTAGTGGTTAGCATGTTCGACTACAGACATGAGGTCCTGGGTTCGATTCAAAAATTATTATTGATATTTCTATCAAGCTTTTCTCAATATTTACCCGAAGTTGTGAAGTTGGCGGTGTGCCTCTGAGAGCACGTTAAGCCGTCGGTCCTGTCGTATTTCCGTCACAACGGACTATGAGAGTGAAGGAGTAGAGAGTGCACTTGTGTACTATGCCTGTCAATCCGCAGTAGAGCAGCGTAGTGGATGCTCTAATAACCCTCTCTCCTATGAGGGAGGAGGCCTGGGTCAAGCAGTGAAACGCTAATGGGCAATTATTTACTTTTTTATACCTCATAGACCCCCATTTTCGTATACACAATCAATTTTCTTTGAAATAACAAACTAAAAAAAAAGAATTTACGGACTCGATTCTTCCAAATCTGGACCGGTGGGAGGCTTCAGCGGTGGCTAGTTAACACCTTACCAGTCCCTTACCACACCTTACCACAACCTTATTCGTTGTTTCATCAACTACCAGCAGGTTGCAGTCAAGCCTATATAGAAAATAAATTAATTAATTAGACGTTACATTTTCAAAATAATTTTATTATCTGAGATAAGTGTTCCAGATGCGAGTGAGTGAAAAGATTAATTGTTATTTGCGGACCGCCATCCATAATATACAGTCACGAATAGCCTCTGCTTGTTGGCATTAATCCTCTACACAATAATGTAATGCCACAAAACGTTTCATAAATCAAACCAATTTTAATTATTAAATTTAACGAGGCAATCTTGTAAAGGGTCTATATTTGTTTAGTTAATAAACTACGCGGAATAGTTTTTAAAACGTATAGATTAACGCTTGACTGTGATTTCATCTGATAGCAAATGATGGAACAGTCTACATAATCTGATATCTATTCGTGACAGGCTTATCATAGTACCTTTAACTGTATCTTTGTATACAATATACGAGCTGTTCCCTATGGTTTAAATCGCTCCTGATCTCCTGAAAACAAGGGAGATACAAAATATTTCTCCTATTGACCTACCTTTTTTGTATCTAATAGTTATTCACTTTTACATATTACTTTTCAAATTTATTATTACTCGTGAGTGGGTATACGTGAGTGCAAGTGAATGTGTGTGTGTGTACGTATTTATACGTTCAATCTGTATTAAAAGGCTTCAGTCTTAACGTAGAGAAGATTTTCAGACAATATGTACTAAGTTGGTATTTTTAGTCTTAGTGAAAATATCTTAACTTTAAATGAATAAAAAAATTAAAAGTATTATAACGGGCTATTTTAAAAGTAATCAATTTATGATCATTTTTATGTCCGACTATTTCACTGTACAAACAATGCTTACAATTAGACTTTTATTTATACTACACACGTTATTACAACAACATAATAAATTTTATGATTGCACAATTTTAGGAAAACGTAACAACTATTCCACAATTAAAAGAGTCGATGATTATAACATGTTGTATATATGTTATAACATGTTATAAATAATCAATGTATTTATATGACGAAGAATAGAGGAGAAGGAGAGCAGCACAAAGCTTAGGCATAGGCATTTCCGTTGCCAACATCTTTAGTGACATCCATTATTTAATTTCCATACTGTGGGTTTTGGTGGGGAATCTTAGTGCAATCAAACACTTTATTAATTAACTCGGGTTATAACTTTCAAGCACTTAATGTTCCCGATATCAATTTACACAAACTCTTTAATAATAATAACTAGGAACGCAACAGTTCCAAAAGTCGACTGCTCCGGCAGACCGTCACTCGAGAACTAGAGAGGCGGCGCCAGCATTCCACAGACTATTGCACTCCAAAATATATATATTGTATAAAATAAGTAAATATGTAAAATTTACACACAACAAATATATACTTCTGGACACATCTATTGGCTCACCTTGCATTTTCAGCTCTCCATTGAGATACAAAACCAACTTCGCGACTTCCACGAAGTATCTGTGAGCGTTCGAACAGTTCGGAGAAGGTTAAAAGAACGCGATATGGCACCACACAAGCCAGCTAATGGCCCCAAACTAACGCGAGCCCATCGAACAGCGCGCCTTCATTTCGCGCGCACTCATTTAAATTGGACTCAGCAGCATTGGAGCCGTGTACTCTTTTCTGATGAGTCTAAAATTGTGTTACATGGCAATGATGGAAGGAAGAAGGTCTACCGACGTAAGGGGGAGCGTTTTGCACAATGCTGCTTTGAAGAGAGGGTTGCTTATGGCGGTGGCTCATGGACTGTCTGGGGCGGTATATCCGCGAGCGGTAAAACTCAACTTGAGATTGTTACGGGACCACGGCTGCCAACATTAAATGCTGAAAGGTACATTCGTGAGTGCTTAGAACCTCACGTGATGCCATACGCGGACTATGTGGGCCCAAATTTCCTTTTTATGCATGATAATGCAAGAGCCCATACGGCCGGCATCGTCAGGGAATATCTTCGGGGTGTGAACATCACAGTTATGGACTGGCCAGCCAGAAGCCCAGACATGAACCCCATTGAGCACATGTGGGACGAGCTAAAAAGACTTGTTAGGGCTCGTCAGCCAGTTGCCCAGACGATGCAGGAGTTGAAAACTGCCATAGAAGAGGAATGGGAGATGATCCCCCAAAATTTCATAGAGCGGTTGATAAACTCTATGCCTAATCGTATGAGAGCTGTGGTAGAAGCCTATGGAGGCAACACGCGTTATTAAATTAAACCTTTATTAAATTGAACATGTTTTTTATTCAATAATCAAGTGCCTTCATCAAGGCGCATACCCGACTTGTTAGGCGTAGCTCCATGTCGTGTGGTATTCTGAATTCAAATTTAAAACATTACGATCGAAAAAGATGGTAAAAAGTACCAGGTTTAAAACTGCATCAATAGTTTTTGTTCAATCTAGCAATAATATTTCGGTAGGGGCCATCGAAACCTAAACTCTAAGGTGGGCCAATAGATGTGTCCAGAAGAGTAATATTAAAGTAAGTAGTAACGATAAGACATTTAAACATTTAACATAATATAGTCTTTTTAAATGAAACACCGTAGGCAGTCGGCACTGGCAGCTGGGACACAGGGTTCACCTAGTTCAGCTAAAGAGCTTACATAACATGGATACACTATAATAACTTTAAGATAAAATGTATTATTTCAAAACTTTATAGATTTTGGTAAATAAATAATTTATATCATCGGGTTTGCAGGCTATGTGGTTAAGAGGGTCAATCCATGTGACGGTCTGTTTTTTACGGATTCTTCAGGATTTTTTGCTACGACCAACAAATAGATAGAGCTTTAAGTTCATTATCATTTATTAACATATATTTCGACAGTATAAATATAAATTTAAAGCTAAAAATATTGTGTAGAACTTGAGTTAGTTGAGCGTTCTGAACACCCCCGCCTCGAAAAAATGAGCTCGCATTTTCTCCACGATTCCGGCTGATTGACTTATTTGAACGGAATAAACTATTATCAAATGAATATATAAAAAATTGGATTTTTGGTAGACATTTGAAATAAAAGTTGCGAAAATCGTGTCTTTTTTGTTTTATTTTTGTTATAAAAAAGTAGAAATTTTAGAAATTTTACGATTGAGAATACCATTCGATGCGTTTGCATGTGTCAAGTGTGTCCATTAAAAGTCAAGTCATTCGGTCAAGCCGTTTTTGAGATACGACGGAGAAAAGTTTGAAAAACACAGTTTTGAAAAAAAAAACGAGTTTAAAGTTTCAAGTCCGTTTAAGACTATGAATATTTCAACATACCTTCAAAATTGCAATGCCTGGTCCATAGATATCACATTGTTCAGCTCTTGCTGAAAATTGTATCTTTAAAACGACTTCAAATTTTCAAAAATCACTTTACTGCCGTGTTTATAATACATGTTAAGGAAAGAATTTATGAAAAAAAAATATTGTTTAAGCCCATGGGATGGCCCCCTTAAAATATTTAAGAACGATTTTTTTGATTGTTTTACGATATTCAGTCCATTCAGTACCAATTCATTTGTCCTGTACGCTTCCCCTGGAATGCGTGAATCCTTCAACATGAAATCCCGAATGCGTCTAACCTCTATTCAAATAGGCTTAAATACCTGACCTATAAATGAATTCGAGCTACAGTTCTACCGCTTTTCAAACATTTTGTTTAATAAATATCGCCCGGACTTGTTTTATTCTAATATGTATTATCCTGAGCGCAGTTTAATATAAGCACTAAGCATTACATGAATATTAATATGTGTTTTATCAGTTTAACGGACCAGATGCGTGTGACGTGTAGGCATGATAAATTGTTGTAATTTGCCGTCCCTTGTCCGTACTCAGCTACGAATTACCTTTTGCTTGTTGTACCGTTACACTAATGTTTGTAAATAATAATTAGACTGCGATACACGAAAAATCCCGAAAACCTATATATCAACTGGTTTATGCTCGCAACTTTGGCTGCGTCTACTTTAGAATAGAATACAGAAATAAATAATGTGTGCGAAGTAAAATAAATTATTGAGAAGTATATACAACGCCGGCTTAGTTCTATTATAAAAGCTGTATATATACCAGGACAGAAAGTATGTTTTGTGTTAATAGGTTAGGAAGAATTTATATAAAAAAGCAACACTTAATAATTACGTTCGTGGAGTCAAAAGAGGCTAAGGTGACAGAAACGCGGGTGGAAATGTCATACTTTTGTCCCATAGTGCGTATACAGTTTTTCATCCGAATTGTATCGAAAGGTCCATAAAAATGTAATAATAAAGTTTAAAATAATATGAAATAAAAGATACTGAATCATTAGAGTGCATGTTCGAGTTCGAAACTAAGCAACAAGTTGTTAACCCATTTATTTATAACAACTTTCAAACTGAAACTATATTATAGAATAACAAAGAGTTTATATATACAAGCAAAAAGGCAATAAATCTGTGAAACTTAAATAAATATTTAGAAAATAATTTTGGCGACGCAAAACAAATTGATATATATTTTGACATATAAAGCAGTGCGCGTGCGTCGAAAATTTGAAGCATGCGCCCTAAATTACGCATTTATTTAATCGAAAAGCACTTTTGTCGCCCATAATAGCGCCAAAAGTACGAACTTTAGATATAGGTATAATGAAAAAATATTATGTTAATAGTTAATTTGAACTTTTAACTTAAAGATTTTGATTGCCAAAATATAACGATGATAATAAATATCCCGATGATAGATAGATAAAAGATGTAAAAATTTAAATAATTTTGTCCGATTGTCCAGCCAGTCCAGTCCAGATTTGAAATGACTGAATCAATTTTTTCATTCAGTTTTTCAAATTCAGTTTCAAAAAAATTTACATCTATAGCAACTGACTTTCAAATCAACTTCGTCCAATCACCTATATATTTTAATAACCAAGTTAAATGCCCAAACATGGCATAAGGTTTCGAATTAATTAATTGCTGTTGGCAGATACAAATGACTTTTCAGCCGCAGGGTCTCATAAAAGTCAACGTACGTCATTCCGTAACTGGTGTGTAATATTAATTTTAACATTTGCGAGTGAATATGACAATTTTATTCAAAACTACGGATTAATCTCCCAAATCTAATTTGAATATGCTCAATTTCAACGGACTCGCTGGAGGAGTTGTTCAAGATTTCGCTTTACAACCTGAATACCCTGGTTCAATCCACGAATTTAGGAAATTACATTTTCTAATTTGTGTCCGTCTGAACTAGCGGGAAGCTTTAGTCTAGTCTAATTACCATCCTATCAGCAAAGACCAAACCAAGCCAAGAGATTTGTTATCCGGTACGATGTTGTATAGAAACTATAAGAGGTAAATTGCCTCTTATCTGATTAGCGCGCTTTCACCTTAAAATGTATCATCAGTTACCAATAGGTGAGATCACAACAACCTGTAAACAAACACTAAACTTAAACCCAGTAGGGGGTTTAGTGTTTTTTATCACGATAGCGATGATATTTTTACTATTACAATATAACAATAATATTTTAACTTGATTCCAGTTACCAAAGAAGTAACATATTAAACATTGTAACCTATAACTATATTGAAAAGAGTAACTGCAGAGTTTCTTCCCGGTTTCTTCTCAACGGAATCAAATTTCCGAACCGGTGGTAGATTGGTTACCAACAGACAGACTATGACCATTCAGAAGTGACATTTTGATTTTAAATAGTAACGGGCGGTTAATTTTATCAACAGTCGTAATTACAAAATAAAAAAGGAATATATAACCATTCAAAAGTTCTACAAAAGCTTGCTTGAATAAAGAATTTAGATTTTATTTTATTCAGTAAATTCAAAATATCTTTATTCAAGTAGACCTTTATAGACTACTAGCTGAACCCGCGACTACGTCTGCATGGAATGTTTTTTGGTAGCATTTTCATTAATTTAGGCAACTTTTTACGCCTTGTGGATCCAGAGATATCGTGATAAGTCATTAGATACCTGGATATCTCTTTTTTATATATATAGACGAAGGCTGTTACTATATCATAAAATAACTTTGAGCGCTATGTCGCCACTTTTGAGGGGTACAGGCGAGTACACGATTAATAATTATTTTTTATTGTAATATTTTTATATGTTACCATTTATAATGTACGGCTATAAGGTAAAACGGTAATAGTTAATAACATTTTATCAAAAAAAACGTTGCCGTACATAAATTTATGATCTTGCAGCAATTTTCTACATTTCAGGATTTACCGAGTTATATTATGGAACAGTTTTCTAAGCATTATTCACGTTGGCTCATTTCACAGGTTAATTTTTTCATGAGCTTGTAAACTTTAAAGGCCCACTTGAATGAAAATATTTTGAATTTATTGAATAAAATAAAATCTAAATTCTTTATTCAAGCAAACTTTGGTAGAACTTTTGAATCGTTAAATATATTCCTTACTAACGACATGAATCGTTAAATATATTCCATACTAACGACATTACTATACAAAATCAAAATTTCACTTCTGAATGGTTAGTAGTCTGTCCGTTGGTAACAAATCTACCACCGGTTCGGACAATTGATTCCGCTCAGAAGAAATCGGCATAAAACTCAGCGGTCACTCTCTTAAATATAGTTTTATAGATTATAATGCTTATGTGCACAACTGGAAACTAGACAAAACATTTTTATCGCTTAAATAATCTTCACCATTATAATATACCTTGTTTTCATGCATGCGTTTTGTCCTTAGCAAATCTTTAGCCACTAGATATAATAGGGTATCGGTTATTTCTTCATCGCATTTGCATACCGAGCTGTTTTTCAAAGATTACGAAGTTTATTGAATTTAAACTATAGGTCCGAGAATGAGAGTGAAAAGAGCGCATAAAACATAGGGGCGTAGGGTTCTCCGCCGGCATCGTCATTAATGACATCCATAATTTAATTTCTTATACTATGGGTGTTTGTGGGTAATGTTGGTTCAATCAAAAACTTTATTAACTTGGATTATAGTGTTCAATCACTATATGTTCCCGATATCTATTTATACAAACTCAATAGCAATAATAGCTAGGAACGCGACAGTTCCAACAGTCGACCGCTCCGGCGGAGCGCTACCCGAGAACTACCGAGAGACTCCCGTCGGACTGCCACTATTGACTCTGTACCACGCCGATAGACAGATGGCGCCAGCATTCCACAGACAGCTGTCCTCCGACATTATATATTAATTTTATGTATTGCAATTTGGTAAGAAAAGTATAAAAGAATGCAATAGAGCTTAAAAATTTAAAACAGCTAATTAGCAATTAGCTGTCTACAGTAATTTGCACATGTGTATGCAGCCCTTTGTGGTGGACATTAGAACACCCATGTCACGTCCTGTGAGGGTGTAAGACCGCTTGCGTATAATTAATGTTACATACGAAACATCCCTTATTGTGGAATTATATGTTACAAATATATTTGCGATAAGAAAACTATATTAGTAGTAGATTGCGCTTAACAATATGGTTATCCTAAAGTTATTGTGATGGTAACTTTATTATAATACAGTCTGACATATTACAAGACTGTCTCATTGGTCTAGCGGTCAGCTTATTCGGTTATTCTGTTCAGAATTTCTAAGCTAGCTGTTTGCTTCATCGCCGTGCCTCAGAGAGCACGTTAAGCCGGTGGTGTCAAATTGCCATCACATCGAGCTATGAGAGTGAAGGAATAAAGAGTTTACTTGTGTACTATACCTGCCAACCCGTAGTGCAGCAGCGTGGTAGGTCTATGCTCTAGTAACCCTCTCTCCTATGTATAAGGAAGCCTGTGCCCAGCAGTGGGACGTTAATTTGCTGCTACTTACCTTAAACTCATTGGTCTAGTGGTTAGCATGTTCGACTACAGACATGAGGTCCTGGGTTCGAGTCCCGGGTCGGGCCAATTCAAAAATCAATATTGAGTTTTCTATTAAGATTTTCTCAATATTTGCCCGAAGTTGGGAAGTTGGCGGTGTGATCCACCCCCGTGCCTCGGAGAGCACGTTAAGCCGTCGGTCCTGCGCCTGATCTCTCTCCGGTCGTGTCGGATTCCCGTCACATCGGATTATGAGAGTGAAGGAATAGAGAGTGCACTTGTGTACTATGCCTGCCAATCCGCAGTGGAGCAGCGTGGTGGGTCTATGCTCTAAAAACCCTCTCTGGAGGATGCCTGTGCCCAGCAGTGGGACGTTAATGGGCTGCTACTTACTTACTTACTTTTTAAGTAATTTCGGTGTTCATCGCGGTTAAATAATATAGGTTAAATAATAAATAATATAGAGAACTTTTATTTAAATACATTTTGAGGTTGTTATAACTGTAAATATGCGATCTTAAAAGTTGTTTAATATCAATTTCACTTTAAAAATATTCTTTATTTCCAAACACATGTATGTGTAACATACTATCTTTTTCGTATCGATTTCCTCGATTGACAAGCTCTACTAAAGTTTTTAATTACAAACTAAAGCTTATAACGATAGCTTATGAACCCTAACTACAGTATGGACGGCCTAGCTGGCGCAGTGGTGCGAATATTCGCTTTGCTAGCGGAGGTCCTGGGTTCGATCCCCGGTAGGACAAATCTAGGAAATTGTATTTTATAATTTGTCTAAGTCTGGACTGGTGGGAGGCTTCGGCCGTGGCTAGTCACCACCCTACCTGCAAAAACAAAGAGATTTGTGTTCCGGTACGATGCTGTGTAGAAACCATAAGGGGTATATCGCCTCTTAATAGATTAGCGCGCTTGCATCTTAGATTGTATCATCACTTATCATCAGGTGAGATCACAGTCAAGCGCTAATCTGTCAGCAATAAAAAAGAGTATATATTAATTTCGACAGTCCGCTTTATTTTAGGGCGAAATATACAATACTGAAAAAAACATTCTCGTAAAATATTTATTTGATTATTTTGAAATACTTTATCCCGCAAAACGAAACATGTCTTGATAGAAAGCGTTGGTAATTCATCAAAAATCAAACATACGTTAAAAAAAATTAAAAGTGCATGCGTACAAAGTACACATGTCAGAAGTGAACCTTCTTTGGCATACTAATTTTTAATTTTTGTTTATATTTAAACAAATCTAAACTTTAGAAAAAGGAAGACACGTTAGGAATTTATTTGTCATTAATTAAATTAAAGAGTTGAAAATTGAAACAAATATTTTATTGATATATCAAATGACTACTTGTAAATAAAATGCCACGTGTTCTTTGTCAAAATAAGAAATTATTAATTAAATTTTGTTTTCGAATTTAAAATTTAGAAAAGAGAATTGATGAAATATTTTATATTTTATTACTTTATTAAATGACGAGTGGCAAATTAAAATGATGCACATTATTTGTAAATATTGAAACTACCTAACCTTCAAATGAATTAGCATAAAAAACGCTGTACATCTTCGTGACGCTTTCTGAAATCACGCGTTTTCTCCGTAAAAAATTTACCCTCATGCGCCTAAGAAGTTTCACTTCAATGATAATCGCAAAATAAGACTGCCGTTTAAAAGCTGTCAATATTGTAATAATGATGCATTATTTAAACAGAAAATAGCTTATTTTATCAATAGCGTTCAGTAACTTCGTATGCTTTATCTTAAGACTTCTTTTCTCACTGGACAGCGTTGTAGCGCGATGCTCTCTTGTAAGAGATGCTGGGCGGGAGCGGCCCACTTCTGTGAGACGATCATCTCACTGAAGGAGGCCCACAAACGAGCGAGGGAGATTGCAATGGATCCTCCCTCACACCGCCGGATGATGCGGGGTAGAAGGCAGCGTCTGTTAGCGTAAGTTCTTTCGTCGCCGAGAATCCTCAGTCGGATTCATCCGGGACACCAGGGATGAGAGGATTATCTCACTGAAGGAGCCCCACGAACGAGAGAGGGAGATTGCAATGGATGCTCCCTCACACCACCAGAGGAGGCAGGGTAGAAGGCAGCGTCTGGTAGCGTAAGTTCTTCCGTCGTCGAGAATCCTCAGTCGGATTCATCCGGGACAACAGGGATAAATGAGAAATTTGAACCCCTGGTGCTTCATTCATGGATGAAAAGGATTCCGCTGGGTTTTAGTGGATATTGCGAGGCCTTCTTGTTCGCCGAATCCCACACTCCTGACACACGGTCGGGGTCAGTGCATAAAAGCATTTCCCAGCGAAAAAAAAACTCCACTACTCAACACTATTTATGCAACAAGTCTGCTGTTAGAACATCGCCAATTAGATATATAAACATAAGTCTTTATGTATCTTATAATATTTACAGATCTTCTCACTTGTAAGAGAGAAAGTATATGAGAGCTAGACCAAAATTCTAGATATTTTATAAATGTTTTGTATCAATGAAAGCCCAATGATGTTGGCTCATAAGATTATTTTGTATAACGATAAATTACGGATGCTTACTCAGGATTTGATGACACAGTCCTCATAGCTAACAAACACTAGGCCATCACGGTTTTAACAAGTTACAATATTCTTAAATTTGCTAAGATGGAAACCGCATTACATGTTGAAAGTTATGACACAGTGATTGTTAGAACTTGCACTGCAGCGCACAACGTCATATATTTAATAGTTGTTACTTCTAACTTCTACTTTAGATACAATGTGCGGTTCCTGTACTTGTACAAAAGTTTCTCAAACATACAATTTATAAATTAAGACGCACGATTTTCCGCAAATACGATTACAAATTAACTAAATTTAATATGAATAAAATAGTTTTATAGTAGCGAATGACAATTTGAACGTGATATATAATAAAATGGAGAGTGCTTCTTCTATAATAGTATATTGTTTCAATATTAAGAGATAAAACAAACAAACATAATATTACGCCTCATTCCTATAGGGATAGGCAGAGACCACGTCCTTCTACTTCCCACGATCCTTGCATATCTCCTTCGCTTCTTTTATTCTCAATAAACCTTTCATATAAGTTCGTCGGTTTAGAGTACTCTTGACCTGACCTTTTTTAAAATGTCCTGGAATTCGTCCAGGAACGTTCGCCTTGATCTTCCCCTTCCAACTTTCGCATTCACTCTTGATTCATAAATCCTTTTTGTCAGTCTCCTTTCATCCATTCTCTCTACGTGCCCAAACCATCTAAGCACACCTTTCTCAATTTTAGTCACTACATCCTCTTTTATACCACTACGTTCTCTTATCACACTATTTCTTACTATGTCACTCAGTTTTAATCCACTCATACTTCTCAACGCTCTCATCTCTACCGCATTTATTTCACTTATGTGATTCTTCTGCCATTCCCAACTTTCACTTATACTTAGACTTCCATATATAAGTATTGGCCGAACACTCCTGCATGCACAGCCAGTCTAGCCCTTTGAGATACCATCTGGCTATTCATAAAGGCGTGCAGAGCACCATTTCAATATCACTTTCACATGTTCCATCTTTTGTAAATTTAGATCCCAAGTACACCAATGAACAAAATAAATAAAAGAGATAAAAAGAAGATATTAAAACTAAAGTCAAATGATAACCTAGTACATAGGATGATCTTTTTGATGGGTTGCAGTGCAAATAGCGTCTTCGTTATGTTAAAAGCCTCTGGTTGTAATTATTTACCACCTCGTCGGCAAATTTTATATTCCGTTTGCGATATATTATTTATATTTACGAGTATACATTATCAGATAAGAATACAGCATATCACAAATAGACTCAATAAATTTGGCAAAAGAGATTGAACAGTAGTTTTCAAAGTAAATAAATTCGTATATATCTAAATGATAACTTTTTTGATATCTTCTTTTATAATGGAGAAATCTTTATATCTTAAAAAGAACTCTGATGTATGTGTGGTCTTTCAAAACACTTTGGAATAGTTTACTGAATCTAAGCTCGAAACACTCATTCCTACGAGGAAAGCACAGTTGTGAACTTTTTAAGTAATATTAATATTTTGGCTTTAACTTTGGATATTTCAAAAAAACCTCTTAGTTAAAAGTTGGATCAAAGTGCATGTTTGAAATCGTGCCTCTGTCCGCAACAACCGATGGGATATTAATAGTTCTTGTTCGCAACTTGCTATTCGATGATATATCACTTCCATACTTTAATATTTTTCCACAGCTTGACTTACTCGCATGTAAGAAACAACATGTATTTTAAGATAATCCTATAAATTTATTAAAGAATATTACGAAATTTTGACAGCCCCTAGGCATTAATAGTGAACTATAAAATTCTAATTTTGTAAGTGTTTTAATGTGTTGTGTTGTTCGAATTGTATATTTTAATAGCTTTATGATTTAAAAAAGTGTGTGTTGATTTATTAACACGCGTTAGAAGTTATACTTCATTGGCATAACAAGATAAAAATCTTTACAAAAAATTTAACTTACGCCTTATTCTACGTTTTTAGAAATAACGACACTGACTATAGAAAAAAGGTATTTAAAACATTGAAATTTTATTATAACGCATTATCTAGTTAAATAAAGTTTATTTAAATATTACAAAAAAATATATCTACATAATTAAAGAAATGGACATTTTTTATTTTAACATGCAACTTATACATATTGATATTTATTATTTAATTCAGGTTCATTGGCTGAAGTTCAGTAGACATGTGAGTTACAAGAGGTTTATGAATACTAAATTATATTACAAATATTCTTGTAGAAACATTGTCTAAATATTGTACATATACAGCATCAATAGTTGTACCATGTCATGTCGTAGAAAGTACAGGGTCATTATTGATTAACACATTGAAATCGTCACGCGAGAAATTTATAAGATCCCCAGCATTTTCTGTGATGAAATAAACATGTAAATCTCCACTTAAAATGAGTGGTAACTTATCGTCTCCTTTACCCATGTATGTTCCTCCGACCGTTGTGTAGAAGTAATGGCCGTTTAAAAAAAACGCAAATGTTGACTATAGCTAACTTCAGGGTGTCGATTTTTTATGACGGTGTGCGCGCGCATCGTAAAAATTGATTGGGATTAAATGAGAAGTTAATTCAAAATTACAAAAACATCAGAATGTCTTAAATACATCTTGATCGTTTATACACAGGGACCATCGATGTAGTACATTGTTACGAAATTAGGAAAAAATAGGAAATCTTAAAATTGAAAAACAGTTAAGACGGGGTGTAATTAGTCTGTAAATAGTAGCCCAGTAACGTCCCACTCCTGGGCAATAGGACTCCTCACTCATACGAGGGAGGATTATTAGAGCATAGACCCGCCACGCTGCTCCACTGCGGACTGACAGGCACAGTACACAAGAGCACTCTCTATTCCTTCACTCTCATAGTCCGATAAGACGGGAATCCGACATAATTGGAGAGAGATCAGATGCAGGACCGACGGCTAAACGTGCTCTCCGAAGCACGGGGGTAGATCACACCGCCATGTTCCCGACTTCGGGCAAATGTTTATAGAAAACATAATATCCATTTTTTAATTGTCCTAACCCGGTACTCGAACCCAGGACCTCATATCTGTGGCCGAACATTGTAACCACTAGACCTTGAGAGTCTATACTAATTACCAGAAATGACCAAGAAAGACGTGGCGCCAAGCAAAAAGACTTCGTTCAGATACGATGCAGAACTACCTCATTGGTCTAGTGGTTAGCATGTTCGACTACAGACATGAGGTCCTGGGTTCGAGTCCCGGGTCGGGCCAATTCAAAAATCAATATTGAGTTTTCTATTAAGATTTTCTCAATATTTGCCCGAAGTTGGGAAGTTGGCGGTGTGATCCACCCCCGTGCCTCGGAGAGCACGTTAAGCCGTCGGTCCTGCGCCTGATCTCTCTCCGGTCGTGTCGGATTCCCGTCACATCGGACTATGAGAGTGAAGGAATAGAGAGTGCACTTGTGTACTATGCCTGCCAATCCGCACTGGAGCAGCGTGGTGGGTCTATGCTCTAAAAACCCTAGCTCCTCGGAGTGAGGAGGCCTGTGACCAGCAGTGGGACGTTAAAGGGATACTACGATGTAGAATCCGTATGAAGTAAATTATATCTTACCAGGTTAGTACGGTTCTAGCTTAGCCTATATAATTACTTATCATCAAGGAATATCACAGTTAAGTCAGCATAAAAACTATCTATAGATTAAGCATATTAGGATGCAAAACTGAAAGAGTAATAAAATAGAAAAACACTTGGCTTTAATTTCATATACTAAGTTCATTGTCCAGGATTAGGGACGTTATTGACTCTGCTCAAATTTTCTACTGTAATATAGGCCCGACTTAAGAATTTCCATTTTATAATGGGCGTTGAAAGGTTCTATAAAATTCCAAAGTTGCAAATGACTGCGAGCCACCCATTTTCATACAAAGCGAAGGATCCTCTCGAGTGCCTATTGACCTCTCGCGGGACTTTGAAGTATGGGTTCATTAAACCGATGCTTACATTACAAAGAGAATTAGTACAATAGCAAAGCCTGTTGTTATTCTAATTCTATGTATAATTTTAAGTCTCTTGTCAAATTCAAGTTATTAGTATACCTTAACATGTTCAAAATTGGCTTGATAACAGAACTATATAGTAAGTATTAATTACTCCCGTTTGTAAAAGAGCAATAGAAGTAAACCAAAGATTTGCAAATTAAAATTAATCTATTTAATTTGTATACAAATGTCAATGCGTTGCTGTTATTCAAGAAGTATATAAAAACTACTATTTAAAGAATGTAATAGACTAATATCATATCATATTTTGATTTGATTTGATTCGTTTTATCAGTTATTTGAAATTGTATCTATTATACACCAAACTTTTATAGTTTCTTTTCGATAAACCAGATTATGCGGTTCGGTGGAAACATGGGCCGTGTTGAGATCTTTACAGAGATGCCGAATCGACTACCGGTACAAACACGTGTTGAAGTACTTGTACAAAAACGCCACCATGTCACTCCGTATACAGGACCAAAGCATCTATCCAACTGCAGCATGGAGTGCGAAAGGGAGATCTTATCTCCCCGAAGCTCTTTACTGCGGCGTTGGTAGACCTTTTTAAGCTTTTGGAGTGGAACGGACTGGGCATCAACATCAACGGCGAGTACATCACTCATCTACGGTTTCCCGATGACGTGGTCATTATGGCAGAAACTCTCGAAGATCTGAAGATCTCAATACAATGCTCGATGACTTCAGCAAAGTTTCTCAACAGGTGGGCCTGAAAATGAACATGGAAAAGACAAAATTATGTCCAATATCCATGTACCGCCACACCGACGTGTGACGTTGTTGACGAGTACACATATAGTCCTGCTAGGTAGATCCAACTTAGAGAAAGAGGTCGACCGCGGAATCCAAATCGGATGAGCAGCGTTCGGGAAACTCCGCCAGATATTTTCTTCCGATATCCCTCAGGGCCTGAAGACCAAAGTCATCGAACAACCGGCCGACGCAGTGNCGCACCGGACGGCGCAGTGTAGGGAGACCCCCCATAAGGTGGACCGACGATATAAGGAGGGTCGCCGGTAGCCGCTGGAGCCAGGCGGCGCAAGATCGGGCCTTGTGAAGGTCATTACGTGAGACCTATGTTCAACAGTGGACGTCCATCGGTTGAAGCGATGACGAGATTGTTCATAGATTAACAAACAATAATATAATTTAAATTTAGGCGAATGTTGAAAAAGGAATTTTATTACTGACTAAAAAGATGAACAATATACATATATACAGAAGTACAGATAATCTATTTAACCATTTTTTTAAAGCCAAATATATATAAGCATGAATAGAAATCTCAAGCCTTTTATTAGCAATAGGACTAACCTAGAAATATAACTCGCAAGCCATCCTTCACTCCGATAATACCCTAAAACTTTCTTGTCACGCCCGATCAATCGATCAAGTGGTAATGTAATCAGCACTTATTGTGTGAAGGACGTAACAAACAACAACTTCAATATCGGCTTTCAGAAAATACCACTAAACTCAGATATAGGCCTTTTATTGTAACCGTTTTAGAAAGGTCTTTTTCCACTTGCTTTGCCCTTGACTCCCATATTTTTTTTAATTCCTATCTATTTACTTTATTATATAAATTAGTGAAGCAAAATTTTTACGAAAATATGCGGATGAGTATTACATTTTCCCACACTTATCCTTTATATAGAGAAGGAGGGAATTGATAAAAAAACACGTTACATGTGTAACATGTTTTTTATCAATTACTACTACCTTGCATTTGGCACACGCACAAAAATAGAGTATACATTCGGACTTGTCAATTATGTCAAACATCATAGAAAAAGTAAAGTAAGTAGCAGCCCATTAACGTCCCACTGCTGGGCACAGGCCTCCTCACTCGTATGAGAGAAGTTTTTCATAGCATAGACCCACCACGCTGCTCTACCGCGGATTGGCAGGCGTACACAAGTGTACTCTCTATTCCTTCACTGTCATAGTCCGACGTAACGGCAATCCGACACGACCAGAGAGAGATCAGGCCGACGGCTTAAAGTGCTCTCCGAGGCATGGTGGTGGATCAAACCGCCAAATTTTTCCCAACTTCGGGTAAATATTGATAAAATCTTATTTGAAAACTCAATATCGATTTCGAATTGGCCCGACCCGGGACTCGAACTCAAGATGTCATGTCTGTAGTCGAACATGCTAACCACTAGACCAATGAGGCAGCCAAACACCATAAGGTTACATTAAAAAAGTTTGTAATGTCAAAAGCACAAAGAAGGTTACATTACAAAAGTTGCTATGGTGGTTCAATTTCTTAAAATTTCTGTTCTTCTATAAAATTTTGTTAATTTTTTCTTTCATAACAACTTTCTCCTGTGTATAACAAAACAGAACAACAAAAGAGTTAGGTCCA
Organism: Elymnias hypermnestra; assembly: GCA_015832385.1. NCBI lineage: Eukaryota > Metazoa > Arthropoda > Insecta > Lepidoptera > Nymphalidae > Elymnias > Elymnias hypermnestra. The sequence goes on along the minus strand of JACTOM010000117.1, from coordinate 2,248,218 downwards.
TCCTAGCACGCGTGATTCGGTGGGTAAAGGAAATAGGGATCCCTTTTAATATATATATATATAGATTTTTGTAAAAAAAATTGAGTATCGTTTTTGCTAAGCCGGTAGCCGCTGGAGTTACTCAAATGTTCAAACTTATTATTTAAATTAATTATGGTCGAATTTCGACCACTGTACTACCACTAGTGCTCTTTATTGTGCACAATTTAAAAACTAACAAAAGTTTAACTATGACACCTGATATAAAAAAGCAAACGTACAAAACAAACCATGATAATGAGACGAGTAAATTCTCGTTTGGGGAAATCGCGAGTTTGAATCCTGGGCATGAACCGCCAGGTTTATCTTTACAAAGATGAAACCAACGTTATTGTTCTTTCCAATCCATTATTGCGCTTTTCGGTGATTAAAACATCGTGAGGAAACCTGCATATCCCGAGAGTCATTCTGGAGTATGAGTACTATTACTCATACTGCAGAATGACTATGGGGTTTATGCTCTAAAATGTCTTTCTCAAATGAGATAGGAACCATGTTAACCAGCAGTGCGACGTTAATAGGCATTTTTGTCGCTCTTAAACCCAGCGGAATCCTTCTTCATGAGAGATTCAACTATCGCATTCTTCCCTTGTGTCCGGGATGACTTAGGATTCACTGAAGCGGGAGGAGGTGCGCAAACATGCGCATGACGCTAATAGGCTGCTACTTGTCTTTATTTAAACGTACAAAAGGCGGTCTTTTCGGTAATCAGCGATTTCTCTCAAATAACCTTATTGATTAGGTAATTATACGCAAAAAGATGGTTAGTACATAATTAAATCATATCGCCGTCCCCGACGACAAAAATCGTAATAGAAAAATGACAGTTTTACCAGAGCAAATAAAACTGAATATCTTGAAAATTCTCAAGTCTGAAAAGAAGATTCTTTTCATAAAAATAGGGAACGTATTTTTGCACTGGTTTTTTACTAAATTTTTATTATAAATTTTCTTTATCAGAAAGAAAATTGTGACAATATCCATTACTGAAATAAGCTATGGAAAAAATTAACAAAAACTAACTTTACGATATTGCTCGATTGTAATTGTTCCATGGTAAATATGAATATACTTTCTAAGCGTAAAATGACATTGTAATCTTATTCGATGACATAACTGAATTTAATATTACGGTAAACATAAATTAAATGCTTATTCGATGATAATTCTTAAGGTAATAGCCGCCTAATGTAAAATGTTGAATTCTGAGATTTGGTAATAGGTTTATGCATTATTGATGGTGTAAATTTTTCACTTATGTTATCCATTGAACAAAAACATAAAGATCATTATTGAATGGATAAATACAAAAGTATTCATCGCCTGATCATAAAAAAAGTCTCAATAATGTAATAGGTTGTGTAGATAACGAATCTTTGATAAACCCGATTCTATCGTAATAGCGATTAACATACGCTAATCTTATAATATAAAAATGAGTCGCAAAATGTGGTAAGCGCATAACTTAACAAGACCTGGGTCTATTTTGACAATTCTTTTTTTTAAATGTTCGTTGAAGTCGAAGGATGGTTTTTCGATTAATTACAAGGGAAACCCCCTAAAAATAGCCCTTTTCTGTTTCCCATACGACGCTTTCTAACTTAGATGTAGAGTCAATTTGACTTTTATTATTAAATTACAGGTACTCACTGTTGTCTAAGCAATGTAGGTGTGTTCCTAACATCAAAGAGTCAATTTGCACTTTATTAACGCTGCACAAAGTTCAAAATAAATTGAATAGTGACAAAATGTAAGAGCTTTAGATCATTAGAACTGCTGTAATTTCATTTCAAAAATCATTCGCAAAACTAAAATCTGCCACATTTCAAATCTTTTTGACAGAACGAAGTCTGTCGGGTCTGCTAGTACTAAATAGAATCATGGTCGTCTAAAAAGAGTGCATCGTAGTTTTATACCAAAAAAATGCGTGCAAGTGGAATATAAGCCGACATTTTGACGTTTCATTTTCCCCGTATGCCAGCCGTGACGAATCGCAGGTGCATAATACGAGGCGCTATGCCGCATTGTACCGAATGTCACTCGAAATGTCAAATTCACAGGATTCTGTGACCTGACTATGGACTACTATAAAATAGGAACAAAACACGTATAACACAGTTTATCTGTTTATAATTGAAGTGAAACTTCTTTAGGGTAAATTTTTTACAGATGACGCGTGATTAGCGTCACGAAGATGTACAGCGTTTTTTATGCTAATTCGTTTGAAGGTTAGGTAGTTTTAATATTTAAAAATAACATGTGAGAATTCAATTTGCCACTCGTCACTTAATAATTTAATATACTATTTCTCATAAAATAATTCATAAAATCTCTTTTCTAAATTTTAAATTCATTAACGAAATTTAGTTAATAATTTCTAATATTTACAACGTATCATTTTTATTTACAATTCGTCATTTGAGATTTTAATAAATTATTTGTATTAATTTTCTACACTTAATACTTTTTTTCCTTTTTCCCTCCCTTTAAGTCTCGGAAATCTAAAGTTTTCCGTGATCACTTGGAAGGTAAATCGAAACTCGCTTCCAAAAAACTTGGGCCACATTTAGAACACTGCTGCCACCTTTGGGCTGGTGCACCCCAGTATCAACTGCTTCCATTTGACCGGATTCAAAGTCGGGCAATTCGAATTATCGGCAACCCCCAACTGACCAACAAACTGGAGACTCTAGACCACAGACGAACCATTAGTTTCCTCTGTGTCTTCTATAGAGTATATTATGGGAAGTGTTCAGAGGAACTGTTTAAGTTAGTACCGCCGTCAGAATTCTACGACTGACCAACTCGTCATAGAAATAAACCCACATACTCTGGACAAATGGCACTCGTCAACGAATCGATTTGCACGATCTTTTTTTCCGTGTACCTGCAAAATGTGAAACCAACTTCCAGCAGCAGTGTTCCCTCAAGACTTCCACATGCAAATGTTTAAAAGGCAATTGAACTTCCACCTCCTCGGCCGGCAACGCATCGGCAGCTCTCCCAGTGCTGTATGTGTCCATGGGCGACGGTGATCACTTACCATCAGGTGACCCGCCAGCTCGTTTGCCTGTTATAATTATAAAAAATAAGTTTTAGATTTGTAGAAATATAAACAACTTAAAAGTTATTTTGCCGAAGGAGTTTCACTTTTGACATGTGGACATTACACGCACTTTTTTAAGAAAATTTAGTACAGCAATATTACCTGGTAATAAAGTTATTTATATCACGCTTTTATTAGCTATGACGTATCTTTGAATAATTACGTACATTAGTTTCGCGTAATTGAATTAACGCTCGTGTCCTGATCACGTAAAAGATACAGGTCGATAAAAAAGGAATTCGTTCTTTCAAGGATTATTTAAACGATTAAAAACTTGTGACAAAATGAATTGATTTAATAAAATAAATACATTGCAGTATTTATAATAAAAGGGGAGACCTGACTGCATGTATTGCGTGTCTTCTGTGTGATAATTAATCGGTCTTACGTTTAAATATCACAAACTATATTTGATGATTCAAAACTAGCTTACTTTAATAAATAAATTCATATGACAAACCGTATGTTATTCATGTTTTCATTATTATTTAAGAAATATACATTCATTCTTATTATGAAACCGAAACTACCAGCCGAACGCATAGTAAAATCCTACGCAAATTATTAAAGCAGGATGATTTATATCTAAATCTATATTTATAGATACCCCTTCACTTAATCCGATTATTCCCACATAGTGACTTCCTTTTTGCTAGCAATATACTGTGTTACAACGTCACATAAGCCAAATTTACGAGCGAAAAACCTAGGGGTAAAGTGGCCGAATTAAGTGGTCGGTGGTTGCGGATAAGCAAAATGACTTTCCGGGAGCTTTGGGTACGTAAAAGTCAACACATGTGTGTTAATTTGGGGATTACACTACCCGTTCACAATGCGGCGTCACTACAAATAGAGAAATTTGAGACTGACACCATGAAAAAAGTTAACCTTGTTAACCCTAATAGTGTTTTCTTCCTGAATTCTAATATAATGGCGGTTCAGTTCTATTCTATGCTTTTATATTACTTTTGACAAAAAATGCAGAAGCAGAGGTTTTATTCCCGTGAGGATAAATGTGAAGTGATATTGAAAGAGAGTAAATGCCGGGAATAGCTAAATGGTGTCCCATAGGGACTGACAGGCCGTGGATGGAGTAGTGTTGGTACCAACACTTATGTATGGTAGTGATAGTTTCGTATGGCAGAAGAAACATAAAAGTAAAATAAATGCGGTAGAGATGAGAGCATTGAGAAGTATGACTGGATTGAAACAGATTGTCACAATAAGAAATAGTGTGATAAGAAAACGTTGTGGTATAAAAGAAGATGTAGTGACTAAACTTGAGAAAGGTATGCTTAGATGGTTTGGCCACATAGAGAGAATGAATGAAAGGAGACTGACAAAAAGGATTTATGAGTCAAGAATGAAAGTTGGAAGGCATACGTTCCTGGACCAAATCCAGGACATTTTAAATTAGGGGCAGGTCAAGGTTTAATGAGATTGAAAGAATTTTAAAAAATCTTTCTTAAGGGACACTTCGAACATATCTAAGATTTCATAATATGGTGAAAAATTCGTGAAATTTACTATTGGTTAATATGATCCTATGCTCAAAGATAATTTTCTTTTGTAATATATTATTTTATTGACGTCTTAGACGGGGCAGACATGTCTCATCTGTTTTAGTCGTCGATTCTATGTTAAAGGACAGGTTGACAGGTCAGGGCTTTTTAAATAAATAAGTGTTTAATTTCTTTAACTTTGCGCTTTTTGGAGGAGAAAACCTTTCTAAGAAATGGTATGTCTAGCTTACCAATTGCAGTTGCTTCTCAGTTAAATTTAGTTTTGTTTATGTTTTATTGACATTTAAATTGCCCAATTGTAAAAAATAAAAATAATTGTTTATAGAGTCAATATGAGCCGTGAATTATATGGGTTATTGTGAAAAGAGTAGCAAGATTGAGCCTTTTACTGGAAACATTAACTAATATTCCACAAAGTATAAAGATAAAATAATGTATATGTCAATAATAACAAAGAATAAAGTATGCATTAATAATACTTTTTTATACATAAGATAACCGCCTCATTGGTCTAGTGGTTAGCATGTTCGGCTACAGACATGAGGTCCTGGGTTCGAGTCCCAGGTCGGGCCAATTCGAAATCGATATTAAGTTTTCGATTAAGATTTTCTCAATATTTGCCCGAAGTTGGTATGCCTACCAATCCGCAGTGGAGCAGCGTGGTGGGTCTATGGTCTAAAAACCCTCTCTCATATGAGGGAGGAGGCCTGTGCCCAGCAGTGGGACGTTAATGGGCTGCTACTTACTTACTTATACATAAGATTGGATTATTTTCTTTAGAATTAAATCACGTAGCATATTCCACATAAGCGAATTCTTTACATCAGCTTCATTTATATTGTTCATGATTAATTCAACTGCGGATTTTTTTCTCAAAGAAAATTTGAAGCACTGATAATACAATGATACTATCGTTTTCGTACTTAATTTATATAAGAGAAAACTATTTTTTTTTGTCTCTACAATAATGTTATTTCAATCGATTTTCTCAAATAAATTCGTAAAGACGCCTATTTCTTGAAAATGTTGCCGTAGAAAATGGTTCGTTCAAAGTTTAATTATGTATTTTGAGTGTAGTTATGATCTCGTATTTCAAAGCTCTTCAAATGGGTCAATAGGCACTTCAAAGGATTTCACGTTTTGCATTTAAGGGGGTATCTTCAAATCGTAGAATCCCGTAATGTTTGACGAAAACTCTGTTGATTATAAAACCTATCTCTAACAGGGAAAAGGAATACGATTAATATTATATTTTATCAATTAGCTGGAAAGGTAATACGTACTAAACAGCAAAATACTGTTTTAACAAAATTTTAGGATAATGCGATTAAACTCAATATGTTTAGCATCGAAAAATAAATATATTGTGTAAAAGTAATAAGTTTAATCGAAACGGATGTTATAATTTTTTTGTTATTATGAATAGTATTTCTATTCTGATGAACAAATTTATATTTGCAGGTTAAGCTCTTTTCAACGTCATTATTTTGCATTAAACAGCGGATTTTAATGTTTTATTTACTAATATAATCGATCTTTCAAGCCTAGTTTTCTCTTACAAATATATGTTTGTATTATTTATATATTGACATTTTTATCGTAGTCAAATTGTAAAGGTATTAACATTATACTAATTTCCTAATCACGACTAATCTCTTACAAAGATGAGCATCTAATTGGCATATATAACATTGTTAGTGCAGACAGTTGCACCTTGCATGCAATTCGTATACTTACCTTTATATTACTATTGAATACTATACATGAAGCACAAGATATATTTACATGTTACATATAAGAGAGTGCTTGATATCAGCAATGTTACCTTGTGTTAAGGAACACTATAGACTTTATTCAAGAAGGCTTGAATCGTTGTCAAATTTGTGAAAAAAAAAAACCGACAGCAAACAACAACAGTAGCAACGTAGCTACTAATAAAGTTCCCTTTAGCTTTCTTCAAAAAGACTTTGCAGTTGATAGAAGCATGTCGTGAAACCAAGCAAAGAAGAAATGAAGAAGATTTTAGTGGCTATTGAGACGAACCTCCCCGCTAAACCCAAAACTCCAGTCCAGGTAATGGTTATTGCATTAACGTAAGTAAGTAAGTAGGTAGCAGCGCATTAACGTCCCACAGCTAGGCACAGGCCTCCTGACTCCGAGGAGCAAGGGTTTTTTTAGAGCATAGACCCACCACACCGCTCCACTGTGAATTGGCAGGCATAGTACACAAGTGCACTCTCTATTCCTTCACTCTCATAGTCCGATGTAACGGGACATCGACACGACCGGAGAGAGGTAATGCACAAGACCTACAGTTTAACGTGCTATCCGAGACACGGGGGTGGATCACACCGGTAACTTCCCAACTTTGGGCAAATATTGAAAAAATCTTAATAGAAAACTCAATATTGATTTTTAAATTAACCCGATCCGGGACTCTAACCCAGGACCTCATGTCTGAAGTGGAACATGCGAAACACTAGACCAGTGAGGCAGTTCCTAGACCAATGAGGCAGTTCAAATTAACGTTCCAATGCTGGGCACAGACCTCCTTACTCATAGGAGAGAGAGGGTTTTTAGAGCATAGACCAACCACGCTGCTCCACTGCTGATAGGGGGGGTGTAGTACACAAGTGCACTCTCTATTCCTTCACTCTCATAGCCGATGTGACGGGAATCCGACACGACCGGAGAGAGATCAGGCGCAAGACTGATGGCTTAACGTGCTCCGAGGCACGGGGGTTGAACATACCACCGACTTCCCAACTTCGGGCAAATATTGAGAAAATCTTAATAGAAAACTCAATATTGATTTTTTTGAATTGGCCCGAAAAATTAAATTGAGTGATATTTATGTATTTTTTTCTTTACGTGGATACTTTTTCTTGTATAGTTTGTAACTACAGTAGTTAACATTCGATAATAACATTGGTCAAAATCAGTCACTACAGAATTACTTAACCCCTGGGAACCCCTTTGACGTTAGTTCAATTTCACATTAAACCAATTGCGTAATTTATACGTGATATGTATCTCAAAGCAATCTATAATACCAAGCTTTAAAGTATTTATAAATAAGAATAATGAAGTAGAGAGGTAGTCGATTGAACATTATTATGTTTAAAAAAAATTACACGATTTTATTATAAGGCGATCCACGATCAAAGCCTCTGATACAAATCATATTTTATCCCAATGCTTTGAGTAAATTTAAAGAGATTGTCCTACTTGTTAATATTAATTAATTTAATACAGTCCTATACTCAAAGCTAATTTTCTTTTGTAATATAAGCAACAGAAATTTAATTAACTTGTTGGGGCTTCAAAGCCCTGCCAAAGGTCAATAGTCCCTTATAAAGGTCCTCTTTTCACGCTAAAGAGGTGACTCGGAATCATTTCCGACTTTGCTAATAGCCTATTTTGAAATGCCTAATCTAAAAATTTAAAATAGGTGAAAACTCTTTTGAAAATATACTTTTTACAAAAAGATAACACGAATGGATTGACGAAAACGACACTCTGTACAAATCATTACCAATCATTGTGAAAATCATTGTTTTGTAAATAGTTTCTTCATACGTAAAGTATTCAGTTTTGAAATGCGCTCGTTTGTTATCCATATTGTTGTGATGATTTTCTGTCTGATCATAATTGAAGTGATGATTTTCTAGCTTACAAATTGTCTAAATGATGATTTCTTTTAATGTTCTAACCGTGACTCTTCGGATAATACTATCGACAGCCATTATGTGTTCAGACATTCAAAAGTTATAATGATAACAAAAAAAAGGCTGTATGTATATACACGGACACCGGCAGCATTACACATATTTTTGGAGCGGCCATATAACGTAATAACGTAAATAGCAGCCCATTAACGTCCTTCCGTTGGGCACAGGCCTCCTCATGAATAGGAGAGAGGGGTTTTAAAGCATAACGTCATCACAGTGTTCCACTTCAGGTTGGCAGGTATAGCACACGAGTAGTCTATTCCTTCACTGTCATAGTCCCATGTGACGACCTGACAGACATCAGGCGCCGTCCTGACTGCTTCTCGTGCTCTTCGAGGCTATGGGGGCTCACCGCCAACGTCACAACTTTGTGAAATTATTGAGAAATTTGACTAAAGACTTTCTCTATTCACCAATACCAGCTAGGATTTGTATATAATGCAATATTGGAAAACCGGAAAAGAACAACAAAATACTGCGCGTGTAGTAGAAAGGGTTGTGTATAACACGTATTGTAATCAATATAAGGGACCACATACCATTAAAACAACTAGCAACGCACACAAACAATCTTGAACTCACCACATAAATACAGTTTAACATAAAGAAACAGTAGGCAAAACAATACACAGAGATACAACACTAAGAATGGTGAGATTAAACCTATATAAAAATAGTAATTAAAGTTAAAAAAAATAAGATATGCACAAATAAGTATAGCTACATAGAAACAAACACAATGTTCATAACCTATTGAAAGATTAATAAAAAATAGTACATAAGTGAAAAAGATAATTAAAGAAACCGCAAAATATTTATATACTAAGGTACATAATATAAAATAACTAGACATACTGTAAAAATAAAGAGAAACAGAACAATGTAACAAAAACAGTAACATCAATTTCAGGTATAACAATGTATATTAGAGACAAATGTAAGATAACTTCCGTTCTAATAAGAACAGTAGAATATAAAGTAATAAAAATAGTAAACCAATGTACATAGTAAGATATTATGATACTAATGAATGTAACGAAATAAGGTAAAACAACCAAATTGTGAAATAAATCTACGTGACGCAATAATAGGAATAACAATGTAACAGAAATATCTCATAGAATAATCAAATATGAAAACAATATAGTATAATAAACACAAATGTAACTTAATCTAAATAATAAAATCAATTTTAATAAAATAATTAAACAAAGAACTCCCCAGTTCAAAAGGTCTCCGACTACCATGTCGGGGGACGAACTGTAAATAAAAAATTAAAAATATCAGCTACGAAAGCTTGTCTAGAAGAAATCTCTTCTTGCAGCAATAAGACCGCCTTTGCAAGCTTATATCATAGGTTGTGTTTCAATCTGTGTCTCTTTTATCTTGTGTGCAATAAAGTGTTTCTCCGTCTCATTATTTTTTAGCATGCATGAATTAGTGTATGTTGTGACCATCTTTTGTAAACCTATTTCTATTTAATAATCGTTAAGATTACGTTATATACTATACGTTTTTTCAATGTAGATATATCAATGCATAAATACCTGTTTGTTCAAATACACCTAATATAGGAGCGTAAGTAAGCCTGTTTCGTCACGGCAAATCTACTTTTAGCCAAAATACTATAATCAGAGTGTGACATTCCCCAGAACGGACTTAACGGCTCGGCGCGAATTTACATAAACTCAGCGCTGGCGTTGGTTCAGCTTGTCTTCATTAGCATAACTATAAATGCTATTACGTGTAAAATTAGCACTTTGAACGGAAGTTTTAACTTTCCGCGGGTCACTTACAAAGATAATTCTTAGTCATTGCTCTATACCCCATATTTCAATAGAAATTAATAGAAATATTTATACTAGAACACAGCTTTATCAGTTTAATGTTAAAACATGTATTATATAGAACTAGATGTTACCCACTGTGTTACCTGCATAGTTCCCGATAATACGAAGCAATGCATATAATTGACTTGATTGATTGAAATTTCGTAGAGGTTGGCAGCGGAATCTCTTCCGGAGATTCTTAGCTCCCCCTGCCCCGCCGTTAATATAACCGTTGCTGCCTTGTGACTATCATTGTAGTTGTGCCAATAATCACCACGCTTGGCATGCGGGTTGGTGATCGCAGTGCTGACCCTCTCTCACCGATAACGCTGCTGCCCGTATCGGTCTGTGACCTTTAGGTCAGCGAGGAATGGATATACCGCCATTTATCGGTATAGGAGCTGGATAGCGAAGATTCGGTATATGGGATAACAGGAGTATTGGGGAGCACTTGGTATAGGTCATTACTGCCTCGGAGTGGGGAGCCAAGAGCGGTAGGAATAGCTCGAGGCACCCGGGGTCGCTTACCCGCATGCTTAGTTAATAACCGGATAGATTATCTAACTAATCGCCCTCGGGTGCCTGCATTTATGGACGTTGGAGCCCGAAGGTGTTGGAGAGGCGACCCAGAACCGGACGGAGCAGTGTAGGAAGACCACGCACAAGGTGGACCGACGACATAAAGAGGGTCGCCGGTAGGCGCTGGAGCTAGGCGGGGCAAGACCGGGCCTTGTGGACATCATTACGTGAGACCTATGTCCAGCAGTGGACATCCATCGGTTGAAGCGACGACGACGATTGAAATTTAAAGTCAATCATGAATATCTTTGAACGTTTCCTCGTTTATTTAGTCGGGGAGAGCCGACTAAAGAAGCGTTTCAGCTCAGTTTAGTTCAACATCTATAGAATAAAGTCCACAGTTTACTTAAATAAGTTCTCACTTCCAAAAATACCATGAAAATCTAAAAGGTTTCATCCAAACGAAATAATATAAGTCCGGCCATATCAGCAGCAATGCGACATCTGCGTAATGCATTCATCTTTCGCATACCTGCATCCAATGTTTAATATAATTTACACACGACGGGCATATAAAATATTCACCATGGGCGAAGTTTAACGATATTAAAACACATTCGCATGAAAGTCAATTGTACATTAATTCCGATCATTTCTCTGTTTTATTGGAGAATTTAATTTTCATGGCTCTTGTCGTGTTTGCTATTCATCATATCTGAATCATTATTTCCATTGCCATTTTCAATAAATAGCGTAGAGCTATTTATTCAGAGAGTGATATAAGTAAGTAAACAAGTTTTTATTGTAACGAAATCTAGGTATATCATATATATACCTAAAAGCAATCCCGGAAAATGACGTTTTATACATTTGCTACTAAAACCAGACAAATTTTAATATGGCAAAGTTATGTAACTTAAATAATATACGTATGTAATTCTCCATCTCTGATAATCTATATAAGTTTCCTCAATGATTTCTCTATTATATAAAAAACAGTTTGAAAAATGTCATCGTGCGTTTAAACAAACAAAAAACGCTTGTAATATCCCAGTGGCACTTCCATAGACTTGCGCACTATGTTATACGAGTATCATATAAATTCTTCATCATTATAAGACCCATTCTAGTTACAACATACATTCTTACCTGAAATTGTTATATTTGACTTTATACGTTATATCTATATATATAAAGAGATATCCAGGTATCTATTGACTCATCACGATATCTCTGGAACCATAATGTTCTATTTGCCGAGTAAAGGTCAGATAAAAACGGATTTTGCGAAATTCCACCCGCAAATGAGGTTACGGGGTTAATTTAAGAAATTCAAATGTTCACATTTAAAATAAATTAAAACCTCACATTTATTACAAACTATATCTTTTATGATATGTAAAACTTGGTCAGAATTTTTTTTGGCAAACTGGAAACTATCAAAAGTAAATTTTAGAAAATTCCACCCTTAAAGGGCAGTGCGTGTATGTTTCTTATTTTAAAACAATTCGCCTACATTAATGAAAATGCTACCAAAAACATTCCACGCAGACGAAATCGCGGGTTCAGCTAGTTTATAAATAATCCCATCAACACACTATTGATTGTAAAAGACTTTATGCATTCAAGTTTTCCTATATTGAGTTGTCAAACTTTTGGCTTTGAATTCTTCTAATGTTAAACTCTAGAAATACTTAAATAGCCTCTGACACCTATTTGTCGTAATATACCAAAAAATAACAATTAATAATCATTGACATTTTTAATCCAAAAAGGCTGTAGAGTTATGATATCCTTAATTAGAATCCACTTTTTTTTACTTGAATAGTAATTATATTATTCAAGTAAAACAAAAAGTAAAACAAAAAAAACAAGAAACTAGATCGCGATAAGTCATTTATAAATGTTAATTAATTTACAAAAGACTCGTCCCTTTTCGATTGCTAATTTTCTTTGTATTATGTAAACACCTGAAATTTAATTAACGTGTAGAGATTTCAAAGCCTGCTAAAATCAACGAGCCCTCAGGAGGTTTGAAAATTTGCACAAAAAGGTGTATAACTTAAGTTATTTTGTAATTAACTTTACCATTTTGTTATAATTGTATTTTTACAAGTTTGTGAATGGAATACCAATCTTTCGTAAAGTGTTCCATATATTTCGTTTGTTATCAGTAACAACTATCTTACAGTCAGTTCCTACACCATCTAACACGAAAGTCTTATACTTTTTACATAAATAGACACCTTCGAACCTGTTGTGAGCTACCAATAGATAGCAATGTTAGTACTGCTTAGTGTTTTTCCATTACCGAATCGCTGGAGCCGGATAGTATTAGGCAATTAGTAGGCGAACTATTTCCGGGCCCTCCTGATAGTTTTGATCCCCCGATTATGGCTCCTCTCGGTATGGCTGAAGAGATGACAACTAGGCCCCCTTCCATAACTGATGAAGTGATTGGCCTGGTTGTCGAGCACCTGAAGACGAGAAATACTGCGCCGGGCCCAGATGGCATTCCAGGCTGGATTCTGTTCCTTGCCTGGGAAGATATGGGCGGGTGGATTAGGGAGCTGTTCGATGAGTGCGTCGTCGTCGGTCAGTTTCCAAAGATCTGGCAGGTGGGAAGATTGTGTCTGTTGCGGAAGGGAGATCGTCCTTTAAACTCCTCATCCGGATATAGACCTATTGTCTTACTGAATGAGATGGGCAAGATCTTCGAGAAGATCCTGGCTTCTCGTATCATTCAGCATCTTGAAGTGGTAGAACCCGGGCTGTCGGGCTCTCAGTTTGGGTTCCTATCGTGGTAGATCCACCATCGATGCTCTGGAACTCCTTCGAAGGCAGACAGCTGAAGCAGTTACAAATGGGGAGGTGATCCTGGCGGTTTCGTTTGATATGAATGCCTTCAATAGTCTCCCACATGTGACAGTTTTATTTTATTTTATTTATTATTTATTTGCGGTGGTTCGCGGAGTGCCGCAGGGGTCAATGTTTGGGCCTGTGTTATGGAACATTGGCTTCGACTGGCTGCTGCGCTGCCCGCTGCTACCAAAGATGGGGTTGGTATGTTACGCGGACGATACCCTCATCACGGCTCGAGGTAGGAGTTATGAGGAGGCCTCCCTTCTTGCTGAAGTTGGCACAAACCTGGTCATGGTAAGGATTCGGAGTTTGGGTTTACAGGTATCTATCACTAAGACCGAGTGCATGCTCTTTCACGGACCTCGGAGGGGACCTCCACGTGGGGCGGCTCTAACACTGGATGGCACGGTGGTGCGATTAAAAGCCCAGGTGAAGTATCTGGGCTTAATGCTGGATGGTTGGTCAATCGACTCATCAATGCCGACGACTCATCAATGCCGCTCCAGCACTTGGAAGGTTAATGCCTAATGGGAGGGGTCAAGGATCGCTGTGCCGGCGACTTTATGCCGGCATATTGTCTAGTATGGCCTTGTACAGTGCACCCGCGTGGGCCAATGCTTTATCTGCTTCGAATAAAGCACTCCTGCGTAGAGCGCAGAGGATAATAGCAGTTAAAGTGATACAGGGATACCGTACGATGTCTTGGACGGCGGCGACTCTCTTGGCGGGCAACCCCCCTTGGGAGCTGCGGGCGGAAATCCTTGCAGTCGCCTATCAGTGCAGGGTAGCTACAAGGGCTTCCAGAGGTGCTGACTCCTATGATGACCAGATACGGAGGATCAGGGCTCACGACCTCGTTTAGTGTTTTTAACTCAGATTGTCCGACTGCGTTGTTTTTGTCCGCGCTTTTTAACGAAAATAACCGTCGCCTGCCCCGACCCACATCAACTTTTTTGAATGATGCTAAAGTGGCTCTTGGGACTTAAATGTTCATGAAAGACTACCAAACGTTATGATTTTTATGTTTGCTAATATTTAAATTAATCAATTTTATCTTATTTTTAAAGTAAATCAAGACTTTGCTGTAGCGTCATATTGCGCTAAACTTTAAGGTAGGGAAAAAAGTCCATCTTGTATTTATGGGCTCATATCTTAATAATTAAAACTTATCTGAAATGTTTTCATTGTTATTCACATCACTTATGTAATCAAAAATGTAAATAATCACTGATAAACACTCACAGTTTATAATATACCACAACAAAAACTTAACGACCTTCGACGCGACACACGCACCGTTAGTAACGGTCGGTTTTAGTTTCTTCTACTGTCTGGTGTTATCTCTACGCATATTTTATTACGACAGTTACCGAAAAGCAAAATAGATATTATACATTATGACTTAAAAAAAAAGAGATTTAATTAAGGTAGACGAAGAGCTTACATTTATTATTGTTGTTAGGTTAGTGCTAGGATTTAATCTCATCTGAAAATACAGTATAAAATGAAATCCCGCTAAATTAAAAATTATTTAACATAGCACCGGAACACAATTTTTCGGCGGCAAGTATTCACTGGATTGGTAACTTGCCACGGACGAATCCTCTCACTAATCCAGCCTTAGAAAATGTAATCTCTTAAATTTACCCTGACGGAAATCGAACATTAGACCTCTCCACCTACTCACACCATTACGCCAGCGAGACCGTCATACCTAGACGTAAAAGATCAAACGCTACCAACCGTCAACCAAGCCAGTCACAAAATTAAAGAAATATTTGAACTTGCGATCAACAGAAAGGCCTTTGTATATTTTCGTTATTTGTATAAAACGTATCGATATCAAAGGAGCAAATAAATGAATGTTTTCCTCTTGTTATTTCTATTCAAAGCTCACAAAAATCTCCTGGGTTATATTTTTTATCAAATAACGGCACTCATTCTTTGCTTCAATTTTCGACATTTGAAATCTGCTTCGCAAATATTTATATAGTGGGATATTTGAAGTTAACGCATGGTGGCTAATTTTCGATTAAGATTTAAATATGAAAGAAATCAATTTAAAAACTTATTGCCTGAAATATTATTAAAGAGACGTTCGAAGATGAATTAAACAATTCAAAAAGAAGCACAAATTTGTCAAAGCTTTTCAAGAAATTAATTTAAAACAATTTAACAAAATTAACGATTAACAATGTGATTTATTGATGTGAATTGGTTAATTGTGAATATCGCTTGATCGTAAGTAATTGTAAGTAGTACAGTCTTACATTAAAATGCGCTGAAATGGTAAAAGGTAATTTACTTTTTATGGTTTCTACACAGTCCAGACCACACCTAGATGTATATAATTTCCCAAATTTTAACTACTAAGAATCAAACTCAGGGATTCATCTAACGAAGTGAGTACTGTAACAATTTTTTTTTCGCCACTGAGAATTGATTTTATGCATCCTTGGACGGGAGTGTGCGACTCACTGACATGTCAGAATAACCACTAAAACCCAGCGGAAAACCGTCAACATCCTTGGGTAAAGAGGCAGAGGTTCGCTTACACAATCTACTCTGGCACCCCGGATGCAGCCGGCTCATTTAAATAATTCAGGGAGGGAGCAGGAAATGCGCAAACCTACGCATCCTGCTTCATGGCCTCCTCCGTCTGAGTGGGGGAACGCGGCATTTTGCTCCACCCTTGATAGAGACACCAAGACCTGTCACTGAGATCCCCAAGCGTAACACGCTTCCAACACGTGGTGTGCCGAGTCTATGTGGCGCTCACTCGTGGCAGGCGGTCGATTCCACGCAACCGACAATCTGGTGCAGATATTTACCAAAACAGCCATGTCCGCTCAACACCTGCTCCATTCAATATGAAAGCGATCCATACCATATGGGAGTACTGTAACCATTACGCCGGCGAGGTTGCAAATGATATTCATAAAGACACGTATCGTTGGTACTTTCCATTAACATTCGAAATGACCGATTTTGAAACGAAATCATCAAAGTGTGTTTTTAAGGGTTTGCTTGACTATTATTTCTCGAGTAATATTGATAATATCTACGATTTTTAATGTTGTACTTGAATTTTACATAAAAAAAATATTGTCTGGTTTGTTACGTACTCCCGGGGGTGTTGTATAAATCATTTGGAATGAGCCATTAGGTTAACTTATATGGCGGGACTAATGCATTACACTCTGTACCTCGGCCTTTGTTGGGCCTCAGATTTTATCTTGTATCTCACTTTCGGCGAAATTTCTGATTGTACACACAAATAACACATTAACTTTTCCGACCTTCTCAATAGCACAATAGTGATACAATTTCATAAAGTTTGCAAATTAGGTTCGATGTAAAAATTGTAGAATTGTCGATTTGAAGGTACCTGAAATGTGATCTTACATATTATCCTGTACTACCTTTCTCAGTGTTATAAATCAACAATTATCTGTAAAAAAAAACAGTATCATATAACAATTTGGATATAACTACTTAATAGATACTTTAAATTATCAAATAAAAATATAAATAGACAGAAAGATTGGGATCTCGCGTTTCCTTAAGAGATAGATTCAAAGAAACATCAATTCTCAAAGTACTAACAATTAACTAAATCCGTTATAATATTCACTTATTCAGCCAAAAGAGCAAAACACCATTTTAACACATGAAATAAAAACAATCACAATGTAATGCCATATTTTAGAGTGAAGAAGGTTCAGAAATCATTTGCCGGGTTGAACAAACGCATTTTTAATAAGATACCCGAATCACCTTCGGATTTGCCTCCACATAGTTTTTAAGAAATATCTTAAAAATGTCCTATTACAAAAAGCATATTATAATGTTGAGGATTATCTAAGCGACAAAGATGTTTGGACCTGATTCCAGTTGCACAGGAAAGCTAAACACGTTGCAACCTACAAAAACTAAATTAAAAGGAGTAATCATTGAGTTTCTTGCCAGTTTCTTCTCAGCGGAATCGACTTTCCGAACCGGTGGTAAATGTATTACCAACGGACAGACTACTGACGGCTCAAAAGTGCTTTTTAAATAAAGAAGATTTTGGTTTTGAAAGAATACAGTCTTGAACAAAGTTTCACTTTATTGTACACCACAGAATGTACAAAAATCCAAGTGTGTGTGTAATTATGTACACGCGTTAGAAGTAATACTTCTCTGGCGTAACAAGACACAAGCTCTTTTCAAAAAAAAATATCTTTCACCTTATTCTACGTTTGTAGAATAAACCACACTAACAATAGAAAAAAGGTATTTAATACATTAAAAGTTTTATAACAACGCATTATTTAGTTAAATAAAGTTTATTTAAATATATTTACTATTTAATTCACGTCCATTGGTTAGAGTTTAGTAGACATGTGAGTTACAAGAGGCTTATGATAGCTAAAAGTATGATATATAAGAAATAACCTCAGAGCTAAGGAGTTAAAATTAATGAATAAACAGGCTAGTTGATGTCCAATCATCCATATAGAGTTCATATTCCAAAATGATAATTACATCTTAAAATGAAAACGACTCTTAATGCCGTAAATGGCACAAGAAGCAAAAATTAAGTGGTTAGTAGTTACAGCTAAGCTAAATTACTTTCCGCACTTTGGGCTCGTAAAGTTAACGAACAATTTTTATGTCATACGAGGAACTTTGGAACAAATTTCGCTATGAAAATTTTAGAAAATTCGCACGAAATTTTTATGACAACTTTTCTTTGAGTATCAAATGTTAGTTGCTTTAAAGAAGGCCGCCATGTATTTATTTCTTTATCCAAATTAATCTTCATTTTTGAAGTGAAGCTTCTTTAGGGGTATGAGGGTAAAATTTTTACGGATGAAACGCGTGATTAGCGTCACGAAGATGTGCAGCGCTTTTATGCTAATTCGTTGGAAGGTTAGGTAGTTTTAATATTTACAAATTACATGTGGCATTTTAATTTGCCACTCGTCATTTAATAATTTAATCTACTATTTTTCATAAAACATTAAATACAAATATTTCATAAATTCTCTTTTCTAAATTTTAAATTCATAAACACAATTTACTTAATAATTTCTAATAATGACTAAAAACACGTGGCATTTTTATTTACAAATCGTCATTTGAGATTTCAATAAATTATTTGTATTAATTTTCGACACTTAATAGTTTTTCCTTCCTTTTTTTCCTCCTTCTAAGTTTTTTTTATTGCTGGACAGTCAAGCGCTTGACTGTGATCTTACCTGATGATAAATGATGATACAGTCTAAGATGGAAGCGCGCTAATTTGGGTAAGAGGCGATATACCCCTTATGGTTTCTACACAGCATCGTACTGTAACACAAATGTCTTTGTTTGGCGGTACGACTTTGCTGGCAGGGTGGTAACTATCCACAGTCGAAGCCTCCCACCAGACCAGACTCAGACGAATATAAACAAGACTTAAAAATTAGCTTGCCAAAGAAGTGTCACTTCTGACATGTGTACTGTCTAAGTACGCACTTTTAATTTTTATATATTTGTTATTGCTTAATGTACAACAATAACATATACATGCTGTATATACAGCATAATTAGTCTTTTCGTTGTAAGTGTTGTAAACTTTTGTAATTTATGTACAGGGCCTATAGACAAGATGACATTCTAAACACGCTAACGCCAGTAAAACGCTTAAAAAATTTATAAAAATGACGTATCATAACGATAGGTCACCTGTCACCTGAAGAAATTGTATTATTCTAGTTCGACGTAACGTTATCGTATTTAAAATGTTATTTTGACTAGAAGGCATACTAAAATAAATGTGACTGACTAAAGTTAATTATAAATGCTAATATATAATAAGTATAAATCTTTAAATAGTGTTGAATGACTGACATTAATGAGCATTTCATTAATAGGGTACAATACAAAGAATAATAGATATAGAACAAATAGATTAAACATATAACACATCGTTTTCTCACATCCTTGACTAAGAAAATTGGAAATTAGGAATACAAGTTTCCATTCGTGAATTTCACATAGTAAAAATTATGAAGTACTTTATTTAATACATACTGTTACTTCACAATTCTAGATCTGCAATTGTTAATAAATCTAATCATTAAGTTTAAATACATATTTTAAATTGTAGCGAGTGGCACTTGGTATTAATATAGTTTTCAGTAGGAATTGACTTTATTTTTTTATGTTCCTCATAAAGATCAATGCAGGGATTGTGTTTAATCGCCTAATGATTTTGTGTGGCAACGATATGCAACATTAAAATTGCTCTCATATTTGAATAGGAGTGTGGAGGAAATCTTGTGTTGTTAAAACGTGTGAAATTCAGTTAAAGTGATTCAAGGACATGGTACTTGCCATTCTTTGTTCTTTTATTTCCTTACAAATTAGCCGAATCAAACCTCTTCCGTACAAATTGAAACTTCGATCTCGTCTAGATGACAAAAAGAAGCTGCCAGGAAAGTAGCCAAAATAAATATGAATATGAAACTGAAAAGTGTAGCAATTCCTTATTTATCTGCACGTTTACATTGTTATTACTCTTTACTTGCTAATATATAACTGTTAAAAACATAATGTTGTATAAATGTTAAACAATAACTATTGTAATAAATGCAATCTAGTTTCTTTATTAGGCACATAATGTATGTTGTCATATATAATATTACTATATAAACAATATAGTTGACAGCTAAACTGGAACTTAATGATATGTAGATTTTGCATTTCATTGTTTTACTTTTATTTAAAATTAGAATGAAACCTATACTTGGGTAAGCGGCATAAGATACCGCAATCAGTTTTAGACTTATCTTCACATAATTTTAAGAAATATATCCAAAACATCCTTTTACAAAAGGCATATTATAATATTGAAGATTATTTAAGCAATAGAAATGTTTGGACTTGATTCCAGCTGCTCACAAAAGCAAAATATTAGAAAGAAAAGAACTTTATTCGGCGCATAGGTACAATTATATAATATATACGAGTACATCTATGAAAAACGTGCATTAATCATTGAGTAATTGCACTAAATTGAAACCACAATTATTGCTGCCAGAAACCTGACATACGGCACCGATTTTCAGCTGCACCTCTATAGCCTAGTATATTACACATTGTAACATAGAAAACTATCTTTAAAAGAGTAACCGTGGAGTTTCTTGCCGGTTTCTTCTCATCGGATTCAACTTTTCGAACCGGTGGTAGATTTGTTACCAATGAACAGACTACTGACGATTAAAAAGTGCTTTTTGAGCCTACTTGAAAAATGAATATTTTGATTTGGGACATCTTAAGTTGGAACCGATCCAGCCATAAGAAAAGGTAATTATTATTAACAGCAATGAAGTCTGAAAATACTCGCGATCAATCACTGTGATGGGTGATTTTAAAATATATAAACAAATATTAGTTTCCATACACAGGTATACCGTTGAAAACAAACAAACTTCTTCGAAGAGCACCCCACTAACGATGTCAGTTGAAATTACGGACATTAGTCTTTCTGTTTCTGCAAATGCTTAATGAAGGCAAAAACTACTGTAACAAGACAATGTGCTAGGATAGATTTTTGTTAAATTACTTCTCGCTTTTTTAGCCTGTAAACTCAATTAAGATCGTTTAATTTAACAAATTTTAATGTCAAAATTTTCTCTAATTCACTAACCAGTCCTATGATAAATATATGTAAAATAGATAATAATTGTAGATATTTATATGATGTAATACTCCACTTAATATAGATTATTTTAAAATCTGATAAAACTTTTTTTTAAATACAGGACTGTTAAGTAAACCACTCGTGTATATTTCTTTACACTATAATAAACAATTATATTTAGTATTAGAATTAATTTACTGATATGTCTATTTTCCTTTGTTCACGAAATTGATCAAGTGGCACAGAGTAATCCACCTTTCTTTTCTTTCCCACAGAGTACTTATTATTATTTTCATCAGCATGACAGGACGATTCTTCTAACCAGTCATTTGTAGGAGGTGAATCTAATATTCTATTGACCTAACTTCGATCGAGGCTTAAATTACCAGAGTGTTTTTGTGTAGTAGATTACGATTTCGATGAATTTTTATCCGCCATTTTTTAAAACTCCGATTCATATGGGAATGATAGAAATTAAAAGACGTAATTGATAAACACAGATAAGTTTTAACCTACGATTAAATCTCCAAATACAGACATCATACACAAAAAACATATAAATAATCTTCAGAATGGCTTGACTTTGATGAGAATTTTTATGACGCAACATTCTCCGATATTCTTGACTCAGGAAATATAAAAAAGAGCTTCAATTGGGGGACGTTTTAAAAGTAATTAATAATCTAAGATAAATATTGCCATTTACAAGTGTTGTAAGAACACCGTGATTTAGATTGTATGGTTTACTAAAACGCGAATTATTCCAATAAATGCGAAAACTTTTTTCATCTCAACTTAAGCTCCCGACGCAATTTGTAAGGTTTTTTGTAGTCTCAAACAAATAGGGGTTTAATATGTGAAGTTTGTTGAGATATAGATTTTTGGTGGATTAAGATAAAATGTATACGGTTATGGAAATGCTAGTGTAAAAACCCGGCCAGGGAGCCAAACTCACTAAAACCAATTAGTCTACTGGATGAATTCGCATTTTCCTTCAAAACTCCATGGCATGAATACCTTATACTGATCCTTAATGATCTCCAATCCATCGATACAGGAGAAACCTTACCTATTTGGTTATTTTTAGGATTAAAACCTGAGATCTCAGGTTAATAATATACGGGAAATATAATAGAATCGCTCTAAAGACAGGTGAATAGGCCTACAGTTTTCCTTTTTTAAAAAACATGATGCTCAATCACATATTACTGTGGTATTATATAAAAAATGAGGTCCATCTGTATTTAATATTATGGTAAAGTCATAAGATTAAAGCAAATCTCATTGTGTTTACATGAGTTGGCGTAAAATACTTGAGGCGCTGGTCCTAGAACAAATAGTGGGTTGAAATTTAGTGTTTCAGTTTTGCAGTTACAGTTCTCCCCGTGCCCAGTGTAACCGCATTTGACGTTTATTCGATTTAAGCCCAAACTTCGCTACTAGTTTAACAAGCGAAACTGAATAAAGCTAGATTCTATTTACGACTTGTTTTTAACAATTTGCCACGGAGACAGTTAGAAAATTGAAGCACTTGGACTAGTGTAAAGTTTATGCTTTATATAACATTAGTTCGTATATAATACATTGATAGAAGAGTTAGATAATTCATTATTGTACACCTCAAACCTGAAACTGAAATTAAATTACACAGAGTACAAATGGTCATTAAGAATTTCTGCCTCTAAAGAGTTTAAAGTCTTCAAAGTAAACGTCTCGTGGAAATCTATAATAAAATAGTTTTTTTTTTGTTATATAAAATTTTGATTTTTGATTTTGATATAATAACCAATAAATACAAAAAATATATTATACTACCTTAATTTATTTTAAAAACGATATACTATTTTTATATTTTATCAATATCTAAAAAATATATTTAAACATGTTAAATAGCAGCTTATTTATGTCTCACTGCTCAGTCATAGGAGAAAGAGTTTTAGAGCATAGACCTAACATACTATTCCACTGCAGATGGAAAGGCACACACCCTCTAAAACCCAGCGGAACCCTCTTCATCCATGAGTGAGGCATCAGGTGTTCAACTTTCGCATTCGTTCCAGGTGCCTCCGATGAGTCCTCGTGATGATTCAAAGAGGCGGGAGACGACGCTCAAACACGCGCCGCTTAGTACGCTGCCACCTTCGGCGGTGAAGGAGAGCATGTGAAGGGGAGACCACTGTCTCACAGAAGAAGGACACTCCTGCCCACATCCTCTCATTAGAGAGCATAGCACCTATAATGTTGTTCGAGACCGCCACCGATCAGCGCCACCAGGAGGTAACGCTGAGGTCCCCAGTCTGCATAATCTGCCAAGAGCGACGCCTTGACTCGATAGCTGCGCCGTACTCCTGACCTAAAGGTCGAAGTTCTTGTCTAATAGCATTTCCCTGCGAAAATAAAACGCTACATATACCCTAGGATTACTTATCTGCAGGTTACCTTACGATGCAGATATATCCCTTCATCGAATAGCATATTAATTAATTGGAAAGAACTATCAGACACATAACTTTCATAAAGATACACTATATTTGTTTTTATTGCTGATAGGTTAGCGTTTGAATGAGATCACACCTGATGTTAAGTGATGATGCAGTCTAAAATGGAAGCGTACTGACCTGGTAAGAGTCACTTTACCCCTTATAGTTTCTACACAGAGTCGTACCAGAACACATATGTCTTTGCTTGGCGGTACGTCTTTGCGAGTAGGGTGGTAACTCCCAATAGTCATAAATCAGTCAAATTAGAAAATAATAAAACTCGTGCCTACAAAGTACACATGTCAGAAGTGAAACTTCTTTGGCAAACTAATTTTTAAGTCTTGTTTATATTTATAAAAGTCTGAAACTTTATATTTCTGAGACTTAGAGGGAGGGTAAAAGGAAGATATTTTAGCAACTTAATGAATTTTATTATCATTAAAAGTGTCTAAAATTAATACAAATAATTTATAATAAATTCCACGTGTTTTACGTCAATAGAAAATATGAATCAAATTTTGTTTTTGAATTTAAAATTTAGAAAAGAGAATCTATGAATGATTTTTATTTTATATTTAGTGAAAAATAATATTTGTAAATATTAAAAATACCTAAGCTTCCAACAAATTAGCATAAAAAACGCTGCACATCTTCGTGACTCTAATCACGCGTTTCATCTGTAAAAAATTATGTACTAAAAGAAGTTTCAATCCAAAAAATTGCTAAAATTGGTCTGGTAAAAAACCGGGATCTAACCCGGGACCTTTGCTAGCAAAGCGAATACTCACACTACTGTGGTAACGATGTCGTATTTATACCAGATATATAATAGTACCATATAATGACAATACCTGAAATATCCTGTTGTTAATAACGTCATAATAAAGTTTGTTCACCGAATGCACGACTATGATCCCCTTTATCATATCTACTCAAAATTATGTAAGAGAAATCCTGAAGGTTTTGTCAGCATTCACATGTTCACGGCACGGATTTGCTGCAACCACACAGCACAGCTTACTTAAGCTAATTTGCATAAAGCCCCGCGGACACAGTTTTGGCATCGGATTATCTCGTTTCTCATTACCATAAAACCCTATTGTTTTGTATAAAATCCACACTTGAATTATGTGTTGACCGTGATAGTTCTGTCATATAATAATTTTCATATATTTTAGAAAACAGAATTATCATTCCAGATTTTTTTTTCAATATTCTGAGAGAGAGAGTAGTACTTACTCTCTCCGGGTTACTTAGTCAATTTCGTCCTCTCAACAGAGAACTTCTCAACAGGTGGGCCTAAAAATGAACATAGACAAGACAAAAGTTATGTCGAATATCAATATTCTGCTCGACCCAATCATCGTTGAGAACTCATCTCTCGAAATAGTAGACGAGTATACATACCTAGGACACATAGTCCAGGTAGGTAGGTCCAATTTCGATAAGGACGTCAAACGTAGAATCCAAATCGGTTGGACAGCGTTCGGGAAACTACGCTAGATATTTTCATCCGATATCCCGCAGTGCCTGAAAACAAAGCTCTTCGACCGGTGCGTGGTGGTGACCTACGGCTCCGAAACGTGGTCGCTAACTATAGGGCTTATTCGAAAGCTCAGAGTCACTCAGCGTGTGATGGAGAAGGCTATGCTTGGCTTTCTCTACGCGATCAGATCAGAAATGAAGAGATCCGTAGCAGAACCAAAGTCACCGACATAGCCGTACGAATCGCGAATCTGAAGTGGCAATAGGCGAGGTACATAGTCCGACTGGCCGATGGACATTGGGGCCCGAAGGTGCTGGTGTTGCGACCCCGCACCGGGCTGCGCAGTTTAAGGAGACCCACAAGGTGGACCGACGACATCAAGAGCGTCGCCGGTAGCCGCTGAAACCAGGAAGCGCAATATCGGGCCTTGTGGACATCATTACGTGAGACCTATGTCCAGCAGTGGACGTCCATCGGTTGAAGCGACGACGACGACTTAGAATTTTGCCCTTTATTCCAAATGGATCATGAAATACGTAGGTTATCAGCTGAAGACTACTAAGTAAAAACACTTGGTAAGGATGATTATATACCCATTAAGCGAAAAATATACGCTTCATTTAACTATCAATATCAGATTTTGCAAACAGTTTTTGCAATTTAAAAAATATTTGATACAAACATAAATTCTGGTATGTTAGGATATTTATCACGATTTACTGAATACTCACCGGCTTCACTTGTATCGTAGGCGACATAGGTACTTTTTCTTCTAAAGTTTCTACGAAAACAGGACATTGTGTTAATTTAAATAATTAATGCTTCATTATTTTTGTGAGCCATGCTTTTATTTAAAAGAATAATGAAGCAATCAGGAAAGTTCAGTTATAACTTGGTAGCAGAAACAACGTTTTTAGTAGTTTTGCGAAATATAACAAACTAGTAGTTCCGTGCAATAATATAAGTAAGAGAGCAAATTTGATCACCTTAAAGCACCTTAAAAAATAGACATATAATTTTTTTGTAGAACCTTTTCACGATTCTTGCGATACTTAAGAAATAAAAATAAACTTGTTACAAATTCTAGACGGCTGCATAAAATTAATAACTCATTAAGGGTAACTGTATACGTTTCTATAATAAAATCCCATAAGACGTTCTATATATGTCACTTAATACATCCAGACTTTGTTACAAAAAAGTTGCAAGATTACATAGACGATAGAATCGCGTAGGAGTAAAAGATTTGCTCTTATTTTATATAATAAACTGATATGATATTGTAATAACTATGGTAAAAAAAATACAAAATACCCGACTGAGTTTTTTTGCGGGCTCTCCTCAGGACAGGGCGCAAAGGCACCCTCTTAACTTTTATTTTAAATCGCTCTTTGATACCATCAGACGTACATTAGAATTAGTGTGTAGTTAAATATATATATTTGACGATTCTATGTGCTGTATGTAAGACAGCTTCTTGAATAAATATATTTTTAGTTTGAGTTTGAAACTTTAACCGTTTACGCAGCGCACGCAACGGAATCTCTCAAAAGGAAAAATCCCTGATTTAGAAACATATTTTATTGGTACACTGTTCTTATTAGTCTTAGAGTGATGATATACGAGTATAGCCTATAACCTTACGAGATAAATAGGCTTTCTAACACTGAAAGAATATTTCAAATCGAACCAGTAAATCATAAGATTAGGGCGTTCAAGAAAACAAACTCTTCAGCCATATAATATATATATCTAGCTTTTTAGCTATTTCAAGGTTCTATTGCTATGAAAATTTAAACTTACATTCATGTCAGGTGTATCATTCGCTACAATAAGCGTATATCTTATAGTAGAGAATTTTAGAATTACATTATTCACTATTGCATTGTCGTAAATTCACATCTACTTGAAACGGTAAACCATTTTTACTACAGAATTTTTCAGCGTGTAACTTATGTTAAGCCAAACATTTTACCACTTCCTTAAATGTGTATTTACAAATATTTAAGAGGTATGTTAACTCTGACTTATTTAAATATTTCTTTATTTAATTTAACTTGAATTCATGATGTGACGTGAATGAAAAGCTTGTGTAGATGATTAACTAGTTTATATTAAGATATTGTAACCCTTCATACATGTTTACGTGCCAAACATTATTAAAAAAAATTATATTTGAACTCTCTTTTAGATAAAATTCAATCACAATAATTATTCTTATTGAACTATTGAATTTAAAACAATACCAAAAAATTCAAAGCAATATGTGTTGCATTATGTAAATTCAATAAAACAATGCATCTATAAAGCTAATATAATATGCCTAATATCAACACAAATTGTTTCAATAAAAATAATTCAATATATAACCATAATTTATTCAATTTATATTATTATGATTCTTTAAGGCCTATTTTATACTATTTTTTTAACAATGCACTTTAATTCTATTGAAATAATTATTTAAGATTATATTTTAATAGAAAGCCTATAAAAATTAATAAGATATATACATATATGACTGCCTCATTGGTCTAGTGGTTAGCATGTTCGACTACAGACATGAGGTCCTGGGTTCGAGTCCCGGGTCGGGCCAATTCAAAAATCAATATTGAGTTTTCTATTAAGATTTTCTCAATATTTGCCCGAAGTTGGGAAGTTGGCGGTGTGATCCACCCCCGTGCCTCGGAGAGCACGTTAAGCCGTCGGTCCTGCGCCTGATCTCTCTCCGGTCGTGTCGGATTCCCGTCACATCGGACTATGAGAGTGAAGGAATAGAGAGTGCACTTGTGTACTATGCCTGCCAATCCACAGTGGAGCAGCGTGGTGGGTCTATGCTCTAAAAACCCTCTTTCTTCGGAGTGAGGAGGCCTCTGCCCAGCAATGGGACGCTAATGGGCTGCTACTTACTTACTTACTTTTATACATATATGCAACTATCATAAACCAATATTAAAAAAACTAAGCTATAAAAAATCAATAATGTAAGTAAAAATAGTTTAATCTTAACTCCAAAAACTTCCCATTCCTTGATATTCAATAATTATGTTTTATTATGCGAAGGTAGTTTACAAAATCCAATATCCGATATCGCTTTAATATTAATAAGACAAAATGGCTTTGATGATAACCGAGGAACAACTTATATTTCCCATTCCAGGAAACTCAAAGATTATTTTTTATTATGCGCAGCTAGTTTACAATATCCAACATACGATATTGCTTCAATAATAACAAGAGATTATGACATCAGACAAATTCTCCTGTAATAAGCTTTAGGTGTGTGTTAAAGCAGAAACATTTCTGGACTCCTTAAACCTCCTATTCATGAGAAATCCAAAAATTAATTTTCATTATCCAATGGCAGTTTTCAATCTACATACGATACCATCCTTCAAGCCAGACAAAGCATGCCTATGCTTACTATTAATATTTGCGAAATAGGTAAACATCGTCTATCGAATTCCTATGATATAAGACATTGTCAGACTTCCAATCAACTCACAACAAAGCAATCTAGTGCAGGCTTCAGAATTTCAGTTAATAGGAGTCTTAGCATAAATTGAGACATTGTACGCCCGAAACGTGTTTGCTGTGAAAACACTTACTTCTCAAGTAATAACAGTTAGCTCTCACCAAGGAGTTTTCAGTACAATATAGTCGATTTTCATGAATCTTGATATAATTATAGTTTCCAACAGAATATCTGTGATAAATTACCGCAGTTTATGGACGCGCTTTATTCATAGAAAAACGATGTCAAAATTCCAAAATAAAAAGTAAAATTCACGTACAATGGTATAGTATGGTATATTGTACATATTAATAATTACTTGTCTAAGTTTGCCAATGTCTTACACGTTAATCTCGAACAATGGGTGAAGAGATCCCATGGGGTGTTGTCAATTCACCCCGCACAAGTCCTATCGGGGCAAGGTTGCTTCAGGAGGTACCTATGTCTAGTGGCAAGGAAAATAATACACAAATACACTCACTGCGTGTCCGCGGTGGGCTAATACCGAGCAGCACTCGTGGCAATATTCGGAAACAACCTTTCTCTACCCGCTGTGGTTAACGATATGGTAGGTAGGGAAGCCTGCCTTGAAGGCAATGGTCTCCTTCTGTAGAAACGTCATATCGCAGAAGGAGACGGTGGAACGTCTCAGAGAGGTGGATGGAGACGCTTTCGCTATGCGTAGGAGAAGGTTGGGGCGCAGACGGGCGGCCCATGACTGACAGCTGTGCCCTTAGTGTTAGGTCGTCGGAAACAGGTAAGAGGCCTCTTGCCCGAAAGCGAGGGGAGTCAGGTGACACGTCGGGTGCTCTGGGAATGCCATCCGAGCGGAGGAGTTTTATTGAGGGAAGCCTTGTAAGGCACATCGTAGGCAGGAGTGCGGACGTATTCCGATCCCGTGCTTTCGCCAACGAACGTAGGGTAGAGCACCGTCAGGTTTTACCCGGTAAAAGCCCGGCATAACTTGCAACGCCTCCCCGTGGGCATCAACGAGGATTTCCTGACGTTAACAAAATAATATCTTAGAAGTTTTAAAATTAAATTACTGCAATTAAAATTTATTATTGGATGTAGTTACTTATTATTAGATAGTATTACTTACTATTTTATTAACGTATGTTTTTTTGAAACAGATCGCCCCTAAATTTGATGGACGTCTTTAGTCTGAGTATTGGTACCAAGAGTAGAGATATGGACTAAATATTGCTCGTAAAAGTTGTATCAGTAATATAACATTCGATCCAATTTTTTAAAAATCATAATATAAATTTGAAGGGCGTATGATAATTAAAATGTGCCTTACACTAACAATATTGAAAATAACAATGAAGTGTTAAATTATAATTATAAGTCCGATTTATTTACTAATAGGTGTTGACATAAGGTTATGTTATTTACAAATTATATATAAACATAAGTTTAATCCAGCTACGTCTTAGACAGAATACAAGGTAGGTTTTTTTTAAGTTTACTCATTTAAGGGTCATCAAAACCAAATATCGGAAAAGATTAGGGATGCTCCTTCAAATATTTGTTGGAACAAACTGATGAAAAGAAATTAACATCGCGGATGCACTGCAGTAGCGCGGGAGCCCCAACAACATTCTGAAGGCGTTATTGTATTGGACCCGAAGGGCATTGTACGTACTTTGCTTATATTCGGCCCACAGACTACAGGTGTAAAACGAGGTGCAGTAAGCTCTAAAAAGAGTAACTTTAACATTTGTGGAGCACCGTGCAAATCTGCGTATAACCATATTAGCTCTAACCGACATCGCCCTTCGCTCCCGCTCGATGTCAGCATCATCCTTAAGGGAAGGCGTTATTAAATGACCTAGGTATTTGAACATTTCAACCCTTTCTAATGATGTTCCATTTAATTTTAAAGGTGGTATTTCGACAACCTTTCTTTGCCCTCCCTGAAAGACCATGCATTGACTTTTCTTAACGTTATAAATTAATCCATGTATAGCCGCATAATCCTCACAGGTCTTGAGGAGTTTTCTCAGACCGCATACAGAAGCGCTCAGTAGCACCATGTCGTCTGCGTAACTAATATTATTAAAACAGACGCCATCGATGTAGCATCCGATACGTTGCTGGCTCAGCACCTCGATTAATCCATTAATATAAAGATTAAAAATGGAGGGAGAACTTAATCCACCTTGTCTTACTCCACATTCAAGTTCACCAAAGTCAGTTTAAATCAGCTAATGCCATTTATGTGGTGTCACGACAAAATTCTTGCCAACAGACCATTCTAGATTATACATTTTTATTGCATAATTACTCTTCCAAAGCAGCGAAACATGTTCACCAAGTAAAATATATTTCTATTTCGTATACTATATGAATTTCTACAACTGTAACCGAATCTTGACTCACACAGTCAATATACTATACAGCTATTTATCATAAAAATAATAACCTCTGTTATATAAACAACGAGATTTGAAACCGAGCTAAGCTAAAATTGAGACATTGTTCTCTAAAAACGTGTTTGCTGACAAAACATCTACATCGCACACAATAACAGTTTACGTCGAGAAGGCAATTTTCATAATGTAGCTCTCCGCCCTCAGTCTCATCTAAGTCTTTGAGGAGGCCATTTTGGTTGAGATTTGAGTACCGCGTTTTCTTTACCACCTTGTTCTTAAAGTACAAACCCTTGTTGTGTTATACACTTATTATCTTCTGTATATTATATAGCCTAAACATATAATTATGAAGTTTCAGAATAACTTCATTTCCGTGTAATCGTAGAAAATCTATATCTTCTAAAGTTTATAAAAGATATAAATCATATTCATATATTACTATTATTAAACGAACGATCGATCGATTCGTCTCAAGATCGCTAAAACTATCCGTACAATGGACTTGAAATTCGGCAGACATATTCCTTTCACAACGTATTGGTTTATTATTTAATTTAATTCATTGGTTCACTAGCGAACATAAACAATTAAATTAATTTAATAGCAAATATCTTATGAATGGATTTTTCCATATTGCCATGAGATCGGGAAATACGTGGGTGATACAGAATTAGTAACTTAAATAATGAGTTACATATAATAACTTAAACAAAATTATTTTGTTAAGTGACGCACTTTCTGTTAAATCGATACGGTCTGCTGAAAAAGTGTCAAAGTGACCCATACATAACATTTTTGACTGTAAACCTCACCTTTAACATCTCCAAAGTACAAAAGAGCAACTACTCGTATAATAGGTAGCTTATTATAAAGTTGTTATAAATCTGTCTGAAAACCGTTCCACCGAGCAACAATACAATGTTACACTACGTATCATTCAGTAGAACGTTTAATTCAAAGGAATAGGTACTGCAGTGCCTTCCAGTAACTTCTAAATTCAATAAAAGCCATTGAAAACTATTAAAAACGTATTATCATGCCGCAAATACTTTGAGAATTTTCAACATTTTAAATCTTACATATTGAAATCTGTTTAAGTGTAATCTGAAGGGGTCCTATATTTATTACTCGCTAAATCCACTACTTCGTCTGCGTGTGTACGTTTTTTAGGCAAATTATTTTACAAATAAGAAACATACGTATTATACCGCTGCAACCCCTCTTGAGAGAGAATTCCGTAAAATCCGTCCTTAACAGACCTTTACTCGGCAAAAGGAGTATTCCCACCAAATCTCAAGTCTCTACGCCTTATGGTTCCAGAGATATCGTGATGAGTCAATAGATACCTAGATATCTCCTATATATATAGACTAGCTGAACGCGCGACTTCGTCTACGTGGAATGTTTTTTGTTTAGCAATTTCATTAATTCAGGCAAATTGTTTTACAAATAAGAAACATGACCTCTACTCGGCAAAAGGAATAATTCTACCAAATTTCAAGTCTCTACGCGTTATGACTCAAGATATATATATATATAGAGATTACTTATAGAAGCTTTTTAATTACCATGTTTTCCAAATCCAACTCACTGCTGAGCTGAGTCCAACCCCACCGACAAAATACACAGAAAAATTAACTTATTAAATCAATTTTTTTTTTTAGCCTGTTTGTATACAATATCATTTTATTCATATCTTGTGTAATTTTTCTATTGATGACAGGTTAGCGCTTGACTGTGATCTCTGACTGCCTGAAGAAGAGATAATTTACCTCTTAATATCTACAAAGCATCATGGCAAAAAAGCAAATTATGTGCTTGGAAGTGCATCTTTATTGATAGGGTGAAAATTATCTATGACCGAAGCTTCCCACCAGTTCAGACCCAGGTAAATTACAGAATACAATTTCCTAAATTAATGAAACCTAGGCCCTCTGGTAATGATGGAATGAAGCATTGTGCCAGCGATCACCTGTTTTATCAATTTCTATTAATATACACTTAACTGTGTTAAATCCAGCCAAAGATTTCCAATTAACTCCCTAAGAACAAAAGGAAAATCAAAGTTTTAAAACTAAGTTTGCGATTAAAGTTTAAGCGACCCGTAATAAAACTTCTTTATTGGAATTCCTTAATCAAATAAAAGTTTTTTTATTGAAATTGTTAATGAAATTATGAAACGTTCTAAGGGAATTCAAAGACATATAACACACAGTTATTTTATATTTTAACATGTGAAGCAATGTGTTATCTGTTAATCGCTTCCGTGTCTATATGTCGTTATAACTTCAGACTCGACAGACTTCGTTGAGTCAAAAAGATTTTAAATGTGGCAGATTTCAGTTTTAAGAATGATTTTCGAAATGAAATTACAGCACTACTAATTATCTACAGCTCTTACATTTTATGACTATTCAATTGGTCGGGATGTGACTATTCAATTGATTTTGAAATTTGTGCAGCTGCCGCTGCAATAAAGTGTAAGTTGACTTTTTGTCGTTAGGAAAACACCTACATTGCTTAGACAACAGTGAGTACTTGTAATTTATTATGAATTTTATAAGCAATAAAGGTCAAATTGATTCTACATCTAAGTTAGAAATCGTTTGTATGGGAAACAGAATAGGGTTGTTTTAAGGGGGTTTCACCTGCATTTATGCGAACATTTTTTTCACCGTAAAAACCATCCTTGGACTTCAACGAACATTTAAAAAAAGGAATTGCCAAAATTGACCCAGGCGTTCTTGAGTTATGCGCTTACCAACACATTTTGCGATTGATTTTTATATTATAAGACATAGTTTATACCAACAGGCTTCACAGAAACACTTTTGAAGGTTGAGTCCAAAGAGATTATATCTGCACAAAACTTAATCTTTTTACAATTATGAAATTTTGATTGAAACATCAAACCATGACTGCATGCGTGTAACCGAATTTGTATTCAAATAACTCATCATTCATTGAAAAATTCCTTAATTTTATTATACACTTTACATATAAGAATGCATTTAATGTAAAAGTAAGTTCCAAGAAAACCTATCGGAAAATAACAGCAACATTCTCCATAAATAAAGAGTCATGTATAAAAATGGGTAACACAGCGTATCAAAGATTAAGTATTTATTACTGTAACACCTTTTAAACTAATGTTAACAGGCAAAGTTTTTAGCTGTACTAAAAATGTTTATCTAGGTAAATAAATGGGATGATATAATCATCAGAATGTCATAAAACATCAAAATATATCAATTTTGACTCTTTATACTTAAGGGCCATCGATATGCAAATGTAGCGTACAATACTCCTCAATGAAGTTCTATACTAGTAATGTACGATATATTGTTTTATACATAACAGACAAACGCACCACTTTATTCGTTGATACTTGTCGAAACCCTAACAATTGACAAAAAAAAACAAACACAATAAATACTTCAAAATATGGATATACAAGTTGGAAATCTTTCAAGTTTGCTCAATAAATTTTACATAAAATTAATATCCACGAATAAAATTTATAACCACACTAAATACAAATTAAAATCGTTATGCTTCAAATTATTTTCAACTGCATACTACGCTTTACGTGTAAGAATATTCTTAACGTACCGTTTAAATTTATGCAAGGGTAAGTCCAAGACTGATTGCGGTGTCTCGTTAAACAGACATATGCTCAGCGCTGCAAACGTTTTCTGAACCATTTGTAGAATAAAATA
The DNA here is from genome assembly GCA_015832385.1 of Elymnias hypermnestra. Classification (NCBI taxonomy): domain Eukaryota; kingdom Metazoa; phylum Arthropoda; class Insecta; order Lepidoptera; family Nymphalidae; genus Elymnias; species Elymnias hypermnestra. The sequence continues at coordinate 2,213,360 of JACTOM010000117.1, read as the reverse complement.
TGGTGTTTTGTTTTGATCTCCTTTTGTGTTTTAAAAATGTGAAATTCACACTCTTTTCTTTGTCATTAATATTCATAGCTGTGCTTTTTATTTGACGGAAACTTTCATCTGGAACTTATTTCCAAATCGCATGTTTACAAAGTCACTTTTATACTCCTCATTTAGTCGAGAGAGGACTATAAAGCGTAGACCCACCACGCTGCTTCACTGCGGGTTATTTGGCTATACATACCCCTGAATTATAACTGGGCTTCCTCATGATGTTCTCCTTCGCCGGAATACACAATAAGAGCTATGGAGCACGTACATTTAATTTTTATAAAGAGAAACTTGATGGTGCCTAATAATGATTCGAAACGATTTTGCCCTAACGAGTTTCACCACTAAGCAATCATATCTTTACAGGGTATAGGGATATGTAGGGCATTGTAAGGATAATTTGTCTTCTTCCTAGGTCAACCATGGCAAGGAAAGTATAATAATCTTCAAGAATTTTATGTAAGACTGACAAGTTTCATATCCAAACAAAAAAGTTCTAGGCTAAGTCTACATGACAGAAATGAAAATTTAATTAAAGCGAGGTTAATAATAGAATAGACTACTTAATATGAATTATTCTACGTTTTATATTCATAAATTAATGATAATTGTTATACATTTAATATATAGCGATGCTAATTGCCTCAATGGTCTAGTGGTTAGCATGTTCGACTACAGACATGAGGTCATGGGTTCGAGTCCCGGATCGGGCCAATTCAAAAATCAACATTGAGTGTTGTATTAAGATTTACTCAATATTTGCCCGAAGTTAGGAAGTTGGCGGTGTGATCCACCCCCGTGCCTCGGAGAGCACGTTTGGCCGTCGGTCCTGCGCCTGATCTCTCTCCAATCGTGTCGGATTTCCGTCACATCGGACTATGACAGTGAAAGAATATAGAGTGCACTTGTGTACTATGCATCCCAATCTGCAGTGGAGCAGCGTGGTGGGTCTATGCTCAAAAACCCTCGCTCCTCGGAATGAGGAAGCCTGTGCCCACCAGCGGGGCGTTAATGGGCTGCTACTTACTACTTATATAGCGATGTCGTGTCACCGTCTTTGTTGTCGAAATCCTCCGAAACGGCTTGGCCGAGTTTTTGGTATTATCTTGATAAGTCTGAGAGTAGTTCGTAAAGTTTTTTTTCATTCTCCAACCCACATTTTTTTATCGCATTGCCAAATTAAGCGGATCAGCTAATAGTTGTATATAAATTGTAGTCAATAATGCATTCCCAGTATGAATATTACGAGTATACCATATTGTCACGTTAAGTGTAATTATCACGGTCCCTAAGTCGACGAAAGCCGACTTTACTGAAACGAACGAGACAGCACAGCTTGCCTAAAGAAAGTTTATTTAAAAAATAGAGAACTTTTAATTCAAGAGCTTTGCTTTCATTGACTGTTATTTGTACGAGTATGTTTGCTGTAACTAATTTCCATTTAACTTGGAATTAACCTTATGTCTCAACAAAGTCCACTGCCAAGGTAGCCCGTTTTACTCAAAGTTGTTTTCTAAGCAAGCGGTTTGGCAGCATGATGTCTTAATTTATGCAAAGGCTGCTGGAAACTGAAACTGTAAGACGTGTGGTGGATTCCTTTGTTCTTGGTAATTGAAATACAACAACGCTTTAGTTGAAAGAGCGTGTCTATAATCAAGATGCAGTCACCAAGTACACCTACTTCTATCATATCCTGCCTTGTATATATGTACCTGTTGTGGCAATACTACATTAATTTATATTTATCTACAATGTCAATTAGTTTAATACGTTATATGTATCTAAAAATATTGGATTATACAAATAGAACAAAAACGGACAGACAGATCCGTACATCTGATTTTTTTATGTACGTATCTCAAGTACCTCACTCGCTCAATCGCGACTGACATATGGGACACATCTTGTCAGAGGTAGCTAACAAAACCACGTCAGAGTCACTAGTGAAGCGATGTGCCTTACTGGTGTAATATTTATCTACCCAACCATCGCACATCGCAATAAACATAGAATAATACATTTTCTTGTTATTACCATTGTGAGGATACTAAGATGATGTTATTAAATTTTGATATTGTCATCGGTTCTTGCTACATCCAAGTGAAAACTGGAAGTCTTGAATTTCAAAAGATTCGTATTAAAAAATGAGACTTATTTAACGAAGCGGTAGTAAACTAACTGATAAGATGAATTCTTTCTTGAATTTTACAACCTATACACAATATGCTACTATACTATAAGTTTCGATCTTCACATATATCTGCGTTCTTCTAGTGACAATCGTTTAGTTATTTCTTTCTGTAATTCCAACTTTTACTCAAACTCTTTTACAGTAAAGTCAATTGTTCTGTGGCACAACCTGTCTTGAGAAATCCGTCACTCCGAGTCACTCCTCATTTTTAAACGTCGTCTATTTAATGACCTCTTAAATCTATAATATATATATTTATGTTACTTGCAGTATGTATACTATTTATATATTATATGTAAATTTTATATATTTATTTATAATTATGTATGTATTATTATTTGACTGATTTTGTGTAATTTAATTTGATTGTGTAATTAAGATAACTATTTATTTTATATAATATCAATTTTGCACAATTCCCCGCGTTGCATTTAATAAATTCCCTTCGTCAAGGGTTTCCTGTAAGAGATAGCTTACAGTAATAAGGCCGCCTTTGCACACTTTCGTGCTAAATGGTTAATCTGTGTAATGTAATTTTTCAAACTTGTATTATTTAAGAATGTGTGCAATAAGGATATATAAATATATGATGCAAAATTAAATCAGGAAGTAATGTTCAGATATAGTTTATTTTAAAGGTGCTTAGTAGAATTTTAATCTGGTATTATTCCTCTAACGAAGAAGATTTTTTTAATATTAATATTTTCCTAACATAAAAGTTAAATTGCTAATAGTTTATCTCAGGAGTTAATAATAACATTATAACCGGCAAAAGAAATAGAAATACATCATAAACCTTTGGTTAGTACTAACCTAGTATGAACCGATGGACGTTGGGGCCGGAAGGTGCTGGAACGGCGACCCCGCACCGGACGACGCAGTGTAGAAAGACCCCCCACAAGGTGGACCGACGATATAAGGAGGGTCGCCGGTAGCCGCTGGAGCCAGTCGGCGCAAGATCGGGCCTTGTGGGCATCATTTCGTGAGACCTATGTCCAGCAGTGGACGTCCATCGGTTGAAGCGACGACGACGACGACGAAACTAGTATACAAGTATTGTATCACAAAATATGAAATCCACCAAGGAGGCTTAACATAGCTTTATTTATTAATGACTTAGAATTGACTTTAATATTTGAATAACTGGTAAATCTTATAATTTTGTTACTATCGCCTACTCGTTTTGTATAAACGTAATTGTTCCCTTGTATGTTATCCCACTTTTGCATTCCTAAAATCATCCATTCGATTGTAATTAGGCTGTCTTTGTAGATGTGTTGGGAACAATGGATCAATCTATGAAAGACATTGAACCTATTATTGTTATTTATATTGTTTTTTTTTTTATTTACATTAAATTAACATATGCACGTTCATGTTTTTGATAAACAAGCTCTGAGATGAGAGCGCATTAAGCGGCATATTTCAAATCTAACCAAATTAGTATTAGTTGTGGGCTCTTCTCAAATCAGAGCGCGAATGAATCTTCGTAACTTTAGATTGTATGTCGTTCTTTAATGTTATCATCAGTCGTTTATATAAAAAATATATGGAAAAAAACGGTATTTGACCATTCAAAAGTGCTGTATTATATTAATATTTTGACTTTGACTTTGACTTTAAGCTTCTACTGAACTATTACTTGTGTATCGATATATAAAGTCGGTTTGCGGTAATGTAATCATTTATAGAAACTTATCCTATGTACTTATAATGACTCCTAAAAAAAATACTTACCTAACAGCATTAAAACTTGATTAAGAATTGACCTAAGACATTTAGTGATAAATAACTGTTCCGTTTCTTGTTTATTCATAATATTTCACCAATAGTTAAACGATGAAGTAATTAAAAAGAATTTTCATTATTTCTATTACATAGTTATAAAACGTACGCAAAAACGTCAAGTATATGGGCTACTTTTATTTTACCCTCCAAAGACTCAGAAATGGTAATAAAGTGGAGAGCTCGTTTCATAGAAAACCATCAAGCAATTATAGCTATAAAAGTCGGAGATAAGCCGGTGCCAGGACTCTGTTCGCAAATCTCATGCAATTTTTCTGTAATCAGACGTATTGTTAAATTGCACCCGGTAACACGCAATTAGTAACAATGTTGGTAAATAACATTTTCATACTAGAAGCTTTAATTTATTTTCAGAACAGATTAATACCATAGATGTATTAGAAATCAGGTTTGATACCCATCATGCTGACTTCATGCGAATTTATGGGTGAGTAATTTCGCAATATTTCCCCGAAGTTGGGAAATTGTTGGTGTGTCCCTGCCCCGTGCCTCGCAGAGCATGTTAAGCCGTCGGTCTTGCCCCTAATCTTTCTCCGGTCGTGTCAGATTCAGGTGCCATCGGACTATAAGAGTAAAGGAATAGAGAGTGCATTTGTTTACTATGGCTGCCCACCCGCAACGGTGCAGTGTGAGTTTGTGCTCTTAAAACCCTATCTCCTATGAGTGAGGAGGCCTGTGCCTAGCAGTGGGATATAACAGACTGCTACGTATCTTAACTTACTTATACTAAACTCATGCGAATTTGCGGGCGAGTGAATTATCAATATTTGCACAAATTTGGTAAGTTGACTGTATAAACCATCCTCGTGCTTCGGACAGCATGTTAAGCCGTCGGTCTTGTCCCTAATCTCTCTCCAGTCGTGTCAGATTACGGTCCGATCGGACTATGAGAGTAAAGGAATAGAGAGTGCACCAGTGCACAATGCCGGCCAACCCGCAGTGAAACAGCGTAGTGGGTTTGTGCTCTAAAAACCCTCTCTCCTAGAGGGACGTTAATGGCCTGCTACTTACATTTACTTTGTTTACTTAAATAGGAATGTAAGCTGTGCGAATGACACCCCTGGTTATAGCTAATAGTTTAATAACTCTACCCTCAATTTCAATTAAAAGTATTTAAGTAATTTAGACATATATATAATAAATAATATATTAACTCTCTACGGGCATCCTAATAGTGAATATGCGTTTACACGAATTACTCGTGTGTGTGTACTATTCAGTGCTTTCATAGTTGAAAGTTCATAAACATCAAATTTTCTAACATGGGATACTTCAACTGAAAAATATCACCCTTTGAAAATAGCCACCACTGTGATTAAAAAATACGAATGAAAATATGGTGCCCTTTCCATGCAAAGAGAACGAACGATATCAAGAGGTCGGTAGGTTTCAAAAAGCGAATTGATTCACGCTCTCTGGAGTCGTAAAAGTCAGGGCAGCCTTTTAATTTAGGAGTTGTGCGAGGGATAGCTTTGTGTGAAAAATAGTTGAATATTTTTGGATAACTTTCAGTTTCAGTAGTCTGTACATACGCACATATCGATTATCTAAACTAATATTATAAAGAAGAAACATTTTTGTTTTTGTATGTTTGTAACGTTTCCACACAAAAACTACTGGACCAATTTCAAAATTTTTTCACCATTAGAAAGCTGCATTTTCACTGAGCGAGAAAGGCTTTATTACTTTCTCAAAAAGAAAATGGGGCCCCAACATAAAAATGCATTAATGCAACCCGAGAGTTAAATCAAAAAATTAGTCGTCGCGTGTGCTTTCGGAACTATTGATGATCGAACAAAAAAATGTTCTACAATATTATAGAACGTATTAATATCTACAAAAAAGGCTAGAATACTATATGTCGAACTACTGTAGTTATGCCATTATAACTACTTTTTTTACGCTTTGAAAGATAATTATAGTGCCGATTATAATCAAACCATATTATTCATACCAATGTATTAATCCTTATCCTATTAAATGATAATTTATTCAGGACCGTTTCAATACCTGTAAAATACTTTTTAAATTATTAATAGCAGACATTCCATTCAAAGGATATAACGAGTTTAAAAATGTCAATATAAATAAAACAATGTACAACGAGTCGAATTCTCTCAAATGTCGTGTATAGGGAAGTTCTGAGACAATAAAGTATTACAAATAAATCTCCTCTTATATTATAGAAGAAAGTTTTGCATTTTTAATTTTTGTTTTTATTTCGAACAATATATTATAATTACAACGACCGGACCGATTATAATTAAACCGACTGGACCGAGTTAAAAATTTCTTTCAATACCTGTAGAGTATATTTAAATTCACCAATTTCGGACAATCTACGTAAATAATGTTACGAATTTTAAAATGTATATGTTAGTTATATATTCAGCGTAAAGAAAAATCTGCATATTGATTAGATTATGAATGTAAATGTGTAAATTACCGCAGTTATCGATGGCGACGAAAACATATCGATGGCTCCTATGTATAATCGGTTAACTTGTGTTATACACATTTTAATGTTTTAGTCAATTTGATGATTTTATTACCGCATTCATCAATCCAGATTATAGATTTTTTTTAAATAATAACTCTTAAAAACATATCGACGACTCCTACGTATAAAAGGCAAAGTTACAATATTAACAATATTAATTTTGATCATCGTTATTTTTAAATCATAAAGCTAACAAAAAATGACGTTTAAAAAGTAACATCAGTAGTACAGTAATAAATAATTTATCTTTGAAGCACTGGCTTACGAAATTGGAACTTAACTCTTTATACGAGGGAGGCCGTTGAGGTCCTTATTCAACGTATATTTTGAGCTACAATAGCCCAAAAGTGAGACACGGACTTAGTTGAATAAACATCGAGTGCGGTAAGAGCGAAGGCGGAGTGTAAAGACAGGAAACACTAAATTTCACCCACTGTTTGTTTCACATCCAGTCTTCCGACAATATCACCCGAAATATAAGCGATGATTATACTAATTTTTGGTCACGAGTTGTCTTCATTTAATGCAAGTAATATAACCCTACTTGTAACGCCATTTTTTAAAATGTAAAAGCTTCAGCAATAATTTGTTGGGTTAATAATAACGTAACCTTAATATAACAAGCCCCAATATAAAGATTTTTTTTAATTTAATGTATATTTTTACATTCCTTCATAATATCTGATGCAAAAAACTGTACATTTCGACGTTCAACGAAAACAGCTATCTATAACGAATTTTTTGTCTCTAATTAACTATGCATTTCAATTTCAGCCTTTCAAACCGTGACAGCACTGAAATGTTGGGAGTTATTGAGTAATATAGAGGCAATACTTAAAAATACCAAAAATCATTGTGCGATACGAAATGTTATGCAATACGAGGCAACTTTAACAAATGGTGCAATTTTGAGCATATAGTATTTCAAGCTGCCTCGTGGTGTAACTGTTTTACAGAGAAATAGTGCTAAATTAATAAACTGCCTCATTGGTATAGTGGTTAGCATGTTCGACTACAGACGGGTCCTGGATTCAAGTCCCGGGTCGGGACAATTCAATAATGGATATTGAGTTTTCTATTAAGATTTTCTAAATATTTTCCCGAAGTTAAGAAGTTGGCGGTGTGCTCCACCCCGGTGCATCGGAGAACACATTAAGCCGTCGGTCCTGCGCCTGATATCTCTCCGATCGGTTTGGATCACCGTCACATTGGCTATGAGAGTGAAGGAATAGAGAGTGCACTTGTGTATTATGCCTGCCAACCCGCAATGGACCAGCGTGGTGGGTCTATGGTCTACAAACTATGTGGTGTATATTTAAATAGTGGAGAGAATAAAAGTTACCTCGTATTGCATAAAGTATCGTAATATTGCACATTGAACCAATTAGGCAGTTTATTAATTTAGCACTATTTCTCTTTAAAACAATTTCACGACGAAGCAGCTCGAAATACTATAATCACAAAATTGTTCCATTCATTAAACTTTCTTCATATTGCATAATACATTTCACAATATTGCGCAATGTTTTTGGTATTTTTTAAGTGTTACCACTATATTACTCAATAACTCCCAATATTTCAGAGCTATCAGAATATATTTCATTATCACACAACTATCTATAGTTTAACACTAAGTACAATGTAATATAAAATGCATTAATACAATACATATAACGTCACTATATGAAATCAATTGTTATAACGAATATTTTATTATTGTGTATATGAATAAGTTGGCTTGCGCTGTATATCAAAATCATTTTCATACAAAAAGCATAGGTATTATAATGTTTCAACCTGGTAATATCTGCAAAAACTATGTTTAAAAGTGTAACTATTGAGTTTCTTGCTGGTTTCTTCTCCGTAGAATTAACATGATGAACTGGTGATAGATTCGTTACCAAAGGACTGACTGATGATAGTTCAAAAATCGTTTTAAAAGCATACAGGAATAGATATTATTTACATTTAAAAATTAATATATTCATTTTATTTATTTGTACAATTAGCTTACATTCTCTTTTTACATTCATCGTGTTTAAATTTCCAATCATCAATAAAATACTTCCTTATTTATCCATTCAAGTAATTATTCATTTCATTTAAACTTGTAATGGATGGCACATGATGTTAACACAGACTTTTGAACTGCCAATTCATTATTTAAATTTAATTAATTAATAAACATATCTATTAAGAGCTCGCGTAAAAGGTTGAAAGGTTTATTTTTTCTATGAAGTGGGTTTAAGAAGCTCATGCTAAAGGACATAGGAATCTTTAATTATTTTGCTCTATTAGTCCTACAGCTATTTTTAATCCATTCATCCAATAAACAAACCCAGTACAGCTGTTATTGATAGCTTTATCTAGACTTTAAAAATATGGAGAACATTTTCTTAATGCTTATTGGAAAGCGGAATAGAATGTTTTTTTCAATTTAAACACAATAGATGAAAACCTCTGTTCAGAAAATGAAAACGAAGTAATTGGATTTGTAGACAATTCTATGGAAACACCCTGTTGATCCCCAGTTATTTGATAAAAAAAACAACTACGTGTGTAAAATAAAAAAGCTATTTTCATGAAATTTTTGAAGTGAACACTTATTCGCATACAGTATAAGCCGAGAAGCAATTTTCGTGATATAAGCTCCCTAGCGTAGTCGCCTCTAAAACTCTTTCGGGGAAGCCATTTGGTTGAGATTTAAAATTCACAATCTAAAGCACTCCGTTGACTGTATAAGCTTTTAACGCGAACAGAAATTATGTAATTATTGTTCTACTCTCATTTTTTGGGAGTAGAACAATAATTCTATACAGATTTAAGATGTGAATGGCTTCTCTGGCTCAGGAATGCTAATAGTGGCTTCGTACGCAGCGGTTCTGGGTTCTATTCCCAGTAAAGCAAAATTAGAAAATTGCATTTTCTACTGTATTTGAGTCTGGACTGTTGAAGCCTTCAGCCATGGCTATTTACCTCCTTAACAGAAAAGACATGCCGCCAAGCAAATGTTTTGCGTTCCAGTACGAAACCATAAGAGATTACCTCTTACCAGATGAACGCACTTCCATCATATACTGTATCACTTACTATCAAGTAAGATCACAGTCAAGTATAAACTTGGCAGAAAGAATGAAAAAATACAACATGTGACTGATGATGGCAATAAAAATACGTATTTTTCAGCGATATTGTAGTATGATATAGTTTTTATACAATTTCTTACACTATTAAAAATTCAATATACGTGGAAGGGTATCTCTGTCTGTCGGTTAACAAAGCTGGTCCAACTTTGATGAATAATTGTAAATTACAATTTCATAGGCTTTTGCGTCACAATTTGAGACTATTCACGTCAAGTGAGAATATAGTCAAGTCGTAGGTAATATAATAAATTGGATGTTTGTAAAGTCGGTTTACGGACAATAAGTTTACGTGATAACTTCATAAAAAGACATTGATGAAAAGTTGTGTACTATAAATGAATAGATGCGTCATGCTAAGGCCGATCGCGCCACTTTATCGCTTGCTCTCCAAAACGTGACAATGAGTTATGCTTTTTCGTGCGTGCAGGCGACGTTGACCGATCTACAAGATGTTATCACGTCAAAAAATTGTATTCAAAATTGAGTAATTCGCGTATTAATTTACCATATGTGTGTAGGTACTTATAATACGGAAATGTAGTAAGAGAGTTCTAAAAAGAAACCGTTGAAAGTTTATATTCTGTACAAATAAAGACATTTAAATTTTCGATTCAAACGCGTCCTAGATAGCGTCACCTCTCATTGGTTTTACAATAAGAGACAGCGCTATAATCATGCATATTAGAGTTTAATCTTTAAATATTAAACGTAAAAATTGTATCTAAATAACCGATTTCATTAGAAAGGTAAATGCGAAGTTGGTTTTAGAGCACTATAATAGGCATTAGGCAAAAAAATTTTGCCGAGATTATGAATAAACAAAATTTCCTTTTTATTTCTAAAAATAATCAAATTTCTTTTCAAGTGTAGTAGCACACACGCGCATATCCGCTCGTATTATTTTATTTTATTCTTTATTGGTAATCAAACAGCGTAAAATTTTGACATTTTTTTTACATTACATTTCACGCTAAAAAAAGGCCATGACAGATTACATCTATTTACATAAATAAAAATTAACAGAGGAAAGCTAACTTAATTACTATAATTTCTGAGCAAAATGTATTGAAAATATCTTTATTTATACACTGCAACAATATGATAGTTTCTTTTCCCTGTACAAAAATGTAAGGGTTTTTATTTTATAATAATATTTTAAGGTCAATGTCTACAAACAAAACGAATCACTATTGAATTTTCTTTCTTACATTGTACGATATTATTCTTTCAAAAATTCTATACAAAGAACATGCTTATAAACCAGACTTCTATTTACATTAATTAATATCCGTAAATATTATTTCTTTAAACGTATTTAATTAAAAAATATTTATGTATATATTTGGCCTTTCAAACCTAAACTTGGATCGCAGGAAATGCATAGAACAAAAGCTTTGACTCTCTTAAGAGTTATTGTTGCAATTAATAGGCAATAAAACTTTGCTGTTGAAATGCTTATTACAGAAAAGTTTAAATTTTACTGTATTTAGTAAAAATCCTGCTATTTATTAACTCACAAAAATACAATACTTATATGATGGTTTTCTACACCAGAAATAGCGACAACTATTCTTCGACTATCTAAAGCTAAGCGACAAAGCCGATAGCAACCAATAAGCCTTTACGTACAATCGTCGTACAATTCAAACAGCCTTTGCATGTTTTCTCCTCGCTGTATACAAGTGGCTGTAATAATGAAGCAAGGGTACACTTGTTTGCGACATTCAAACATCACGAACATCTTAATTAAAATACACCATTTGCTGTAGAATGCTTGAAATTTATTTTTGAATCCGTTTAAACAAATGGCGGTACTATTTCCTTTTCAGCTTATAGTTGTATAGCTGAACCGCACCACTTCGTATGTGAACACCTACATTACGCCGCCATTTATTGAAATATTACACCAACAGGTTACAGTAAAAGTGCGCAAAATATAACGTATGAATAAATAATAAAAAGTAATTGCAAACTCACTTGCCCCAACATATATGTCGGAGTGCGGTAGTCTTTGGAACGCTGGCGCCATCTATCTCTCGGCGTGGGAGTCATGTGTCGTGAGCCGGCGGGGGACTCGCTAGTTCTCGGATGACGGTCCACCAGAGCGGTTGACTATTGAAACTGTCGCGCTCCTAGCGTTATATTATTAATGAGTTTGTGTAAATTGATATCAGGAACATTAAGTCATTGAACATCATAAACTCAGTTAATTAATGAAGTGTTTGATTGCACCAACATTATCCATCAACACCCACAGTATGGATGTGATCAATACTAACGATGATGTCTGCGGAAAACCCTATGCCCATGCTTTGTGCTTCTTCTCCTTCTATCTTATTCTCCGACATACATATGAACTAAGAGGACAATGAAACAAGCAATGAAGAAGGAAACTAAAGTAAACAATAAAATAATAATAAAACATATTTAAAAATTAAAAATTATCGAATACTATGCAACGAAGACGCGAGGTCTACGTTAGGATAGGCAATTCTTCGCAGCTACAGGACTCTCAGCTGCGCGCGGTTCTGTTACATTGGTTTTAAGTTACTTTTTAAGAAACCAATTGTATTCTAAAATAATCTAAGTTACTCCTTATAAAATCAGCCGCCAGCGAAGATTCCATCCAAATCGGTCTAATCGTTTTATTTAAGCTCCGTGTAGTCATGTGCATTTAGTAAAAACACATAATTTGAAACAGACTCCAGGTTTATTTATTTATATAGATAATAACCAAAGCGTAGAAATTTTGTATTCCCTTTGACGTACTAAAACATCTCATGCAGTCACTGTTTTATCATAAACTTTATAACAAAGCGAAAATACTGAAAGCTGTCATACATCTTGTAAGAACAGAAGACAAATTTTGAGGGTATAACATTTTTTTGCCATTGACAAAGTCTCCTAAGTATACGAAATCTCCATCCGACAATTTTCATGAAAGCCTGCGGCCTCTCGGGCCTCGGTGATATGAAAATTGCCTTTCAGACCTAAACTTGTATCACAGGCAAATAAGTGTTTTCTCAGTAAACACATGTTCGGGAAACATTGTTCTAAGTAAAAGCTTGGTCATTGTGCTGAATTTCTAAACCACTGGGGTAAATATGTTTGTTCAACTACATTTAATATAAGCACGGATATTAGATATAATGGTTCGCTGAAATCATTATATATTAAACAACGTTGTCTTTTACCGGATATAAGCATGTACAGACGATGTTATAGCACACAAAAGCTTCATTCAGACATCACCAAATCTTCACCTTCGTACTCTTTCTAAGGTTTTCAGATTAAAATACTTAATATATACAGCCGGTCTCTGGTTAACTGTTATGGTCTAGAGAAAATTGCCTTACCTTTAAATTAAAATGGTAAATAATAGCGGCATGCAAATAGAATAAAATGAGAACTAGATGTAAAATTAAAGTTAGATGATATTGACAACCTCGCTAGGAAAACGGTGATCCTTCATTATGAAAAGTTGCAGATACGATTCCGGGCTGGGAAAATTTAAGTATTATTATTTTATGGACTTTCGAGAGGCTAAGTTCCCTTTTATCGGGTAAGAGCTATTATCTCAAACTGTTGATATGATTAAGAATAAGAATATTATGATTAAGAATAGTAATGAAAGATATTAAGTTGTAAATTTGTATAAACGTGTTTTGAGACAACAGTTAGAACGACAAAACAAATACCAATTTACAGCTTATTGTCTTTCATTCCTTTTATCCTTATATTACTTTTATCTATACAGTTAGCATACGTATACTTATCAGATGAGATCGTAATCGCTATTCTATAGACTATCACTTATCTTCTTGAAAGTGTCAATATTTTGATGGAACAACACTATTTCTTCTACGCATTTTACTTTTGGCTGAACCGCTAACGCAGTGATGCAAGTACTCGCTTTGCTAGCAGATGTCACGGGTTCAAACAAGAAATTTTTATTCCGGTACAACTTTTTTAGTAATCATAAGAGGTAAATTCCTTTTAACTTCAGCGCGCTTCCATCTTAGACTGTATCATCACATGCCATCAGATGTAGTCACAGTCAAGCGCTAGCCTGTCAGCAATAAAAAGAAACTTCTCTAAATTAGTACCGAGTAGACATTGCCACATAATCTAACTTTGCCATCACCTCAAACATTTTAGTTACATACAAGGTGTTGAGACCACTTCCGAAAACAGAGACAGGCAATAGTACTAATGACACCTTTGATGACGGAACGGAAAAAAAACGATCCTGATTGAAAAAATCTTATTGTTTGTTTTATTTTTAAAACTTTTTATTAGAATGAAGCTCCATCTTGTTGGTCCAATGAAATAAAACGATAGTGTCATAAAAAATGCTTTACTTAAAAAAACCAGCATTGAAAGACAATTTTAAAATCAGCTGGTGCACAACGCACACGTCAATGAATTGATCAACACACGTACGGGCGCGTACGGCTCGCGTTGTTCAATTCATTGATCCGTGCGACTTTTTTTGAACAAAGTAATGTTTTTTAAACAACTATCGTTTCATTTAGTTGTACTAACATAACGGAGCGTACATAATGCTAATAAAACTTATTGAAAGTATGTTTTTTTTTATTGATTTTTTTCCGTCCCACCATTAGAGGTGTCGTTAGTATTATCGTATACAGTTTTGGGAAGTGGTCTCCTAACACCTTGTATAAGATAAAATTAATAAGTATCATTTAAGCGATAACAGAATACGATATTTGTCTGCCGAAACGATTCACCACGCGACAACCTCAGAGTAATCGCCTCATCAGCCTATCTAATTTTGGTCACCCGAAATTGCAATGCAAGGTACAGAAACGCTGTCATTCCAACTCCCGCATGCTTAATTCCTGTTTCTATGCGTAGGTTCATAATTTTCTAAATCACAGATCTCTTTGAAATGAAATTTTAATGGCAGGCTTTTAAAGTCAAATCAAAATCACCATATTTAAGGCCCAATAAGCTCTTTTGACCGATGGACGTTTTGGGCCGAAGATGCTGGAGGGACCGATGATATAAGGAGGGCTGCCGGTAGCCGCTGGACCGTGGCCTTGTGGCCTTGTGGACACCATTACGTGAGATCTATGTCCAGCAGTGGGCGTCCATCGGTTGAAGCGACGACGAAGCTCTTTTGAATCGCTATTTTTTGGTCCGTTTCAAACGGTTGTAATAATTGATTCTACTGCGATAAAACTCAGTAGATACTTTTTACACCCATATATGCGTGCGGAGAACCCTACGCTCCTGTGCTTTATGCTTGTCCGTTCTCTCTTATTCTCCGACACATATATATACAGTGTCTAAAGAGTCTATATATGTAAGGAAAACACAGTAATATCCACTTGTTAGTGACAAATATTATTCCAAACCTTCTTAAAATGTATGTATATAGTCCTTATTTCGCAAATACATGCCAATACATTTTGATTTTCTTAAGTTAAATCCCATTTTCCAACGCGTCATTGTTCAATATGATTTAATTACTCCAAAATGCCAGAGTCGACCTACACAAAGGCACCATTATTGATAGTATTTAACACGTATCAGGTTCGTATCGTAGTTCAAAGGTGTGGAGTAATTGTCTTTGAGAGCGGTCGTGCTGAGTTCTATTCAATGCAAATTTGGTATTAAGCCGATTAGCACTTACATTACAGAGAATGAGTCGATAGCAGTAGCCTGGATTTCGTGAATTCAAATTTCTTCATTTCGTTGCATGCTAAAAGAGCCGAGCGTTTGAAATGTCGCAATTATTGTTGACGGTTTAAACGGAATGACTTTTTGTGCTATATGATAAAACAATCTCTTACCGTTTGTTTGTCTGTCTTTTCGCAATCATTTCATAAACTACTAAACGAATTTTCATGCGGTTTTCCGCACTAGATAGAGTGCTTCTTCAGTAATGTTTAGGTATTTAATTTGTCAAGGTTGTCACTATGAGAGTCACGTCCCACGCTTTCACAGTTTTTTTTCTGTTATATATGCACACAATAAATGAGTTTAAGTAGTATAGAAATTACATTTACAATCATATAGGCATAATATGGTAGGTATATGTGAAGCTGGGGCGGGTTGCTAGTTCTTCTCAAATTAAGGGTAAAAAGATCCCATGGGGTGTTGTCATTCCACCTCACGTAGGTACTCTTGGGGCACGATTGCTTCGAGAGATACCTGTGTTTAGTGGCAAGGAGAGAACCGATGGAGGATTGTCACGAGTGTGGCGCAGTGGAGGACACTGCTGAACACACTCGCTGCGTGTCCGCGGTGGGCTGACCAACGAGCAGCACTTGTGGCCGAAGTCGGAAACGACCTTTCTCTACCCGCTGTGGTTAACGCCATGGTAAGTAGGGAAGTCCGTTAGGAGGCGAGGATCTCCTTCTGTGAAAATGTCATGTCGCAGCGGAACGTCTTGGAGAGGTGGATGGAGACGCTGCCGCCATGCGTAGGAGGAGGCTGGGGCGCAGAGGGGTGGCCAATGATCGACGTCTAGCCCCTCGTAGCTGTTGCCACGGGGTCACAGGTACGAAGTCTTTGTTGCTTAAATAATCGTCATTATAATATGCGTTTTGTATTACAACGGGTATCGTATTAAATGTGCATATTTTTTCGTTAAATACCTTATTAGGCTAGTTTTGCACATAGGCCTTTATTGCTTTTACTGCCTCACATATAAATCTACCCCGATGATTTCAATAAAGGTCACTAGTATTCATTTATCTGATGTTATCCTTCTGTTCAGTACAAAACCACCAAAACTTATATTCAAGAAGACATCTATCCCGAGTTTTGTTGTCCAGAAGTATGGCTTCAAAATCCACCTATTCTTTGGGCTATATATTCCGAATCTTGTTGTTGTTCTTAAAGTTATGGTGATAACTTAAAATACACTACAAATCTTCTTATTCCTAAAATAAAATCTCTAAGTATGTCTACTGAAATAGTGAGTCCATAAGCTCTCTTTCATCATGCGTAAGTGAATTCAAAATAGAAAACACTAAATAAAAATTTATATTACAAGAAATCGTATGACACAAATGAATATAGTTCAGTAGCTTTACATTGCGCTGTTACTTCCTCGTATTACTCTACTATTGCTTACTAAAGGCAAACTACATCCAATAAGCCTTTGCGAACAATTGGCTCACAATCCAAACGTTAGATATTTTCCAAGCACTTCAGATTCAATACACAATTTACATTTAACTGCTACGACTCGGAAGCGACACGACATTTCTATATTATCTAGTTAAAGTAGGTAAAATAAATATATTGACCTTTCCTTAAGAGATAAGGATAAGAGAAGGTATATGACGTCACAGACTTTTTTGAAGACCTACATAAGCGAAATTATCTCACTAAACATTATTTTATTATACCTTTAAGGAAATGGGATACGTTTTCAATGAGAGCCCGCAAGTTGCTTGATTTTTTCCGAAACTTACGACAGTTATCTTTATATTTCCACTAATTTTCACAAAATCTTAACAATTTATATACCTAAACCTACCTTAATAATCACTCTATCTATTGGTTATAACCGCATGATAGTAATCTATATATAATCATCCGTTAAGTACTTTTTGAGTTTATCGCATACAGACAGACAGTTTCGGCAGATCGCTGTTTTATTACATCATTAAATATATTAAATATAAATTTTATAGACTTAATATTTTATTAAGTCTATAAAATAATTATTGATTTGGGAACGCAGAAATAATTTTATCCATTATTTATTTAATTGTTTTTTCTTGCTTTCACTTTATTTTAGTTAATTATGTATGTTTTTTTTGTAATTAAAGATGAATAAGATTTATTTATTTAATTAATAAGCTAGGAAGGATATCTCAAAGCTGATCATATTTATAAGGCTTCATTAAATATCACATCACTCTTTACTTTAAGTTTATTAAGCAAACTGTTTTAATTAAAGTTTTATAATAGGTGACTTCCAGTCGTATATTGTAATAGTCACAAACGTAACCTTAATGAAGCAAGAGTGTATATTTTGTTTGTTAAGCCTAAATACGAGGAGACGGTTTGTAATTAAAATATACCGTTAGCTTAAAATAAGCTCTTGAAGTTGTTTTATGTACTTTCGTAGGCAATATCCTGAACGTTCTTTTCATGCATTATTCAGTGTGAACTCTGTGATATTAAGTATGTTTTTATGTGATAGATTTCATTTAATTTTGACCGCGTGAACTTATACATTTATAGTACAAATGTGTTTAATAATACTGTCTGATTTTTTAATAAAATTGTATTTCTTAGTACAAAACATTTGTACCTTTTCCTGCTTTATTCTGGTAAAACCCTGGCTATGAAAATGTCATAAATGTTTACCTTAAATTTTGATAATATGAATCAAACCATATTAATACATTGGCTAGCCTCTGCCTGTGACTTTGTCTGTGTTTATTTCAGAATTGGATTGCAGATAAAAGTCAATTACTGCTATAGCACCACTTGTATGAGTGAGCCATAAAATTACTGTTTATCATATAATTTTACCAATTTAATATGCAAAACTACACAAAATATTGTAGAATTATCTACTTTCTTATACTGGAGTCAGTTAAAAAGACATTCTAAAGATTTATATAGCTTATACAGATGTCATAGAATGGCAAACGACAAGCACGTTTCTATTCAAGAGTTGAACCAATACGCAGTTAGAACTGAACAAATTGCTATAATTCTATCCAGCATTGCTCCGCAGAGACTAGTTTGTTTCGACTGTATAGATTCCGTTTTATGGAGAGACTAGTTATTGCCTGTGATTTCACCCGCATGTTCTAATATCATGCTATATCCATTTATTATAGTATAAGAAAGTTCACAAAAACACTGAGTTTAAATGTACTACTTTTACTGCAACACTTTTGATTAATTAATCACTCAATATTGTCTTTATGGTTATTAGTAATATGTTAATGTATATTAATGATAGTAATTAATTTGTTCATTCATTCGTTCGATCATTTGAACATTCTTTCGTACATCCATCCCTTTATGCGTCTGTTCGTTCATTATAAGTTTAATAAAATCTTCATCATTCGATGTCTAGGACTCATAAAAGAATAAATAGTAAGAAAATTGAATAGTAAGGGCCTGTTTCAGCCAGCTTAGACATCTACACTTCTTTGCCATTAGGCTGCTAGTTTATAAAAGTACCTTCCTTCAGTAAATAATTCCCCTTACAATACTAACTGTTCGACGGTATCACTTCTCGTAGTTCTAGGGCCTTTGAGAATATAGAGAATGCTCTTTTTTGAGAACGTCTATATCGCGAAATTAACTTTTAGAGTTCTTAAGTTGGGTGAGTAAATTTTCGCATTACACTTTCTAAATTTCATTTTCATTTTCAGTAGTAGTTCTTTTGGGTAGGGATTTTGGTTCAATCAAGTCCCTCCGGGTTCAGTAGACTGTATGGGATTCTTAGAGCTTCGATCCTTGAATGTTCGGATACAAGTCGTGCTTAGTAGGGGATCTACTCCGCTCGGGAGTCTAAGGCGAAATTTGTCATGCAAACTCTGGGAAAGGCCTTTTACGCAACTCTCCCACACGGAAAGTACATACGGCGTGACTAGCAGGAGAGAGGGTGATTGCGGGTGCTGAGATAGATGAGGGAGGGGGATCGCCGGCAGTTACCAATCAGGATAAGTCGCTGCCAGCCATGTGCAGGTCGGGGTAAGTGCGTAAAAGCATTTCTCAGCGCAAAAAAAGGGTCAGTACTATCGTCCGCAACAAACTCTATTTTAATACTTCCAAGTACTTGACAGGACTTTTTAAAATACGATCTGAAAAGATCTCGTCAACTTTGGTACAGCTTTTCCATTAAATTAAAGTAGACTTACTTATTCTAATGTCATTTAAACTAGCTGTGAAAATCATTGGACATACTGCAATTATACCTATTTTATTTTATTGTAAAACACACAACCTTCTTATTTTTTCTTTCCTTATCACAGGCGATATCTTGATTTCAAATTCATACAAAATGGTAGTAAGTCGCAGGCGATATGATATATTATAGTCGTAAAAAAAATAATAGGTAACGTTTTTGGTACCACGTATTTCCTGTGGGACCAAAATAATGTTTGGGTAAACTGTAAATTGCGATCCTATAAAGAACTTAACAAAATAAAAATAACTTTTGTTTTATATATGTATTGCATGTCTCATGCAATACCCGTGGAGATTTCACTTTAGGTTTAATTTTTTGCGCTTAATTGTAATCTTATTTGATGATAGACGAAGTTATAATTTGTTATATTAGCGCTCTTATCTGGTAAGAGTTAACAATTTTCCTCCAATCGACTTTTGAGCTAAGCAACTGACTGCGGATATTTATCAGGAACAGGCCTGTTCCCTCATGGAAGACTAGTTCGCTTGTTGGCAGAATTTGAAATGCTCAAAATTGCGCCCAGGAAATTTTAAACAACGATTAGACACATAAGTTGTACAAAAATAACTTAATTTTGTCTGCCCTAGATTCGATCTGATAAATCTTAAAAAGAATCTACAAGTCTAAACATTGGACCATCACTTCTCTAGCCATCATTGCTTTACATATCCAAATTATACCTGACCCATTGGCAATTTCGTCAACTAATAACTGAAATTTGGTCTTTTTACATAAACAAGGCCATTTCAATTTCAAATATGACCGGCAATAATCCTCTAAGATAAGTACAACTGAAAAGTTTTAAGTAAACACATTACGATCTTCAATTACTGTATTAACCCATTACAGCTGAGAGTTAGCAGGAAAATATAATGAAATACCCGTTACGAGGTTCATATAATACAAAACAGTCGTAAACACTGTTTGTTCGGGCAACTTCTTTATTGTTCTTTAAAATTTAATCTCGCGAACATATTTTGTTACAAGATGGTTACAAATAAATATAACGAAGGTTGCTCCGCTCAAGTGAAAACTTCGTTAATTTAGAAACCAAATGGGAATCTTGAGTAAAGTTGGGTAATGATTGTTCCAACACTTTAAGTTTTTAGAGGAATATATTGCACAACATGTTTGAAGCCTGAACAGCTTTATTGCACATTTTAAGATTATAACTGACTGCTTAGACTAATAAAGGAAGACTTAAGTGAATAAAGGGATTGTCTATCATTGTTGAAACGATTTTATCATCGTTTTAATTATCAACAAGTTCACATAACNATGATATTGTAATGATGATGATAACAAAAAAACAGAATACCCGACTGAGTTTGTTGTGGGCTCTTCTCGGATCGGGGCGCGAAGGAACCCTCGTAACTTTAGATTTTAAGTCGTTCTGGAGTATCATCATCAGACGTACATTAGAATTAGAGTGTGGAAAGGAAAAGAAAAAAACCAAAATTTGACGATTCAAAAGTGCTGTAATATGCCTACTTGAATAAAGATATTTTGACTTTGACTTGACTTTGAATATTTGCCCGAAGTTCCTCGGAGAGCACGTTAAGCCGTCGGTCCTGCGCCTGATCTCTCTCCGGTCATGTCGGATTCCTATCACATCGGACTGTGAGAATGAAGGAATAGAGATTGCACTTGTGTACTATGCCTGTCAACCTGCAGTGAAGTTTCGTGGTGGCTATAAAAACCTTCTCTCCTATGAGTGAGGAGGCCTATGCCCTGCAGTGAGACTTTTATGGGTTTCTACTTACCACATTTATCCTTTATTGTCTTGCAAAGCTTATTCAAGTCTTCGTTCGAGCTTTCTATACGTTTTTCCATTAGTCTTGCTCTCTTGTGTAACAAAATGTAATTACTGTATAAAAAACTTTATATGCTTAGATTTACACCACAGAAGGGAAAACTTCATCAAGGCGAGATTAACACGAAATATAACAATGTTTGTGCCATGTTCATAATGTAATAACATTTACTATTTATATATGTCGGAGTGCTATAGTCTGTGGAACTCTGGCGCCATCTATTTGTCGGCCTGGTGCAGAGTCAATAAGTGACAATCCGGCGCACGTCTCTCCAGTTCTCGGGTGACGGCCTGCCTGTGCGGTCGACTTTTGAAACTGTCGTGTTCATAGCTATTATTGTTAACGAGTTTGTGTTAATTGATATCGGGAACATTAAGTGATTGAACATTACAATCTGAGTTAATTAATGAAGTGTTTGCTTGCACCAACATTACCCACGAACGCCCACAGTATCGAAATTATGGATGCCATTAATGACGATGTCGGCGGAGAACCCTAAAGCCCCTACGCTTTATGCTTCTACGCTTTTTTCTCTCTTATTCTCCGACATATATTATTTTTTTATTATGATATTGTACGAATTATTTTCAATAATTTAATATTACATTTAATATTACATGAATTAACAATTTTGCAGAGACGTGTCAACTGCCACTGGTACGCTTAGTTCACGAGAGCCGACTCGTACGAGTGTTACATACTCGAGCATTTCTGATCAGTCTCATTTACTCAAAGAATGAAATAAAGCAGATTCCATTTAAAAAATATTAAAGTCCGTTCAGTTTTGTTATATCGGAGTTATACTGTATATTACGTGCATCAAATTCTATTGTCTTTCGGGGTTCCCGCTTTGAATGATGGGAGGCTTCGGCCATGGCTAGTTACCGCCCTACCAGCAAAGATGTACCGCCAAACAAATTGAATTTGTGTTCCGGTACGATGCTGTGTAGAAACTATATGAGGTATATCTGCTCTCACCAGATTCGCGCCATTCCATCGTAGACTGTATCACTTACCATCCGGTGAGATAACAGTCAGGCGAAAAACTGCCAGCAATTAAATAAAAAAATATATGTCGGAGTGCAATAGTCTGAGGATCGCTGGTCCGTGTGCAAAAGTCTGTGGAACGCTGGCGCCATCTGTCTATCGGCGTGGAGCAGAGTCAATAAATGGCAGTCCGTCGCGTCTCTCGGTAGTTTTCGGGTGACGGCCCGCCGGTGCGGTCGACTTTTGAAACTGTCGCGTTCCTAGCTATTATTTCGGCGGAGAATCCTACGCCCCTATGCTTTATGCTTTCCTTTCTCTCTTATTTTCCGACATATATATCATAACATCATAGAACACGTTACCTCTAAGTATAAGAGAGTCTAACTTATTGGGTATCTTCAAGAAACAGTTAAAGAAACTAACTTTCTCTATGTTTTTAATGACGATGACGATGAATAATCTCCCTAACCCTAATGTTGCCTGGTAGGAATCGCTAAAATTTTTTAATGATTGAACCGTTTGCTTGTTTTTTTTTATGTGTTACTTGAGTTGTAGTTACTGTACTATTTTTGCGGTGTACTGTAAAGAACATTCTGTTTATCTCTTCTATATTGTTAGATATCACTAATATTACAATTGTTAGGTTACTATTATATTGCTATATTAGTAAAACGTTAACATGTGCTACATTGAGTTTAAACGTTTTTTTGCTAGTTTAATTACAACTTCCGTTTAAAGTCGTTGTTTTAGCGTGGACTGTGAGTTCTTGAAGTGAAACTCCTTTAGGCCCTTGGTGGTAAAATTTTTACGGATGAAACGAGTGATTAGCGTCACGAAGGTTTGAAGGTCATGTAGTTTTAATATTTACAAGTAACGTGTGGCATTTTAGTTTGCTACTCCGCATTTTTAATTTACAATTCGTCATTTAAGATTTCAAATATTTGTATTAATTTTCGACACTTTTAATATTTTTATAGCAATTAAGTTCATTGTATATAGTATATGTCGGAGAATAAGAGACAAAGGAAAGCATAAAGCATTGGGGCGTAGGGTTCACCGCCGACATCGTCATTAATGGCATCAATAATTCAATTTTCAAATACTGTGAGCGTTCATGGGTAATGTTGGTGCAATCAAACACTTTGCTAATAAACTCAGATTATAATGTTCAATCACTTAATGTTCCCGATTTCAATGTACACAAACTCATTAACAATAATAGGAACGTGATAGTTTCAATAGTCGACTGCTACGGCCGACCGCCACTCGAGAACTGCCGAGAGACACGCCGGGCTGCCACTTATTGGCTCTGCCGCACGTCGATAGAAAGATTGCGCCAGCGTTCCACAAACCATTGCACTCCGACATATATAATATCTTTCTTTTTCCATCCTTCTAAGTCTCGGAAATCTAAAGTTTTAGATTTGTGTAAATATAAAGAAGACTTAAAAATTAGTTTGCCAAGGAAGTTTAACTTCTGACATGTGTACTTAGTATGTACGGAATTTTAATTTTTCAGTGCGAAATTTTGCAAAAAGGGATAATGGATGGTGGGATATAAGATACAATTTTGAAGAATCGGATAACGGTGTTTTTGTCTTTACTAATATTTATTACTATTTTTCCGTTACAATAATGGTAAGTGAAACTCGTCAAATGCAAATGTATTTCTCGGCGGAGTAAGTGATATAAGGCTGTTACGCGGTCGGCTGCGTCCGAGACAAACGGCACGACGTCGGGACAAGCCGGTCGGAATGACTACGTCTCACGCATCGACGCCTTCAATCCTCTATGCTAAAGGCTATTAAATCCTATCAAAGATTGGATACATTGTTATATGCTAGCTACTGACCGCGGCTTCATCTGCGTCGACGTTATGTTGCACCACAAACCATTACTAGAGAGGGGTTAGAGAAGTAGACGTGAACAGAAACATGTATGACGAATGTAAAAGGGTGAATGATTAAGGAAATCTAAAGAAAGAAAACTTTACTTAGAGAAGTGTGATACATTGTTGAAATAGTCAATATACTTTTTTCCTTTCTTTTAAAAAGATTTTATATTTATTAAGTGACTTGTATAGAATGTCTTCGGGTAATTTATCAAAGAAATGTATATAAGTATAATTATCATTGAATTAATTGTTTAAAGTTTATATATGTTCCTTACTGGAATGCAGCTGAATTGTATTTTTACATAAAATACTCGTATATGTAGGTGGAATTACATTTTTTTAAGTATAACAATACAGTTTTGTTGACATACAATAATTTTTCGAATACATATGCACAGTAGATGATTTTTTTCATTGATGATTATTGACAAAAGCTGAAGAGTATGTTTATTTGATCACGCTGACCACAGTAACTACTGGTCCGATTTGGGAAATTTTTTCAATGTTAGATAGCCCATTTGTCGAGGAAGGCTAAAGGCTATACATCATCACGGTAAGACTAATAGGAGCGGGGAACCAAAGAAGAATATTTCAAATTCAGGAAGTTTTCCCTCTTGAGAGCTTCCACTGCGTGTATTTCCTAAGAGTTAAAGTTTCGCAAAAATCGTGATTATATCATTTAATGTTGGCTAACCATAACCTTTTTTAAGCTAGCTAAACATGTTCCATCTGTCTCCCTTGTGAGATACAGACAAAGAATCGCTTGGTAGTATATAAAATAATTTATAATATATTTGAATTAAAATAATATTTTAAATAAAGTACACGGTTCGTCATTTGACTAAATCGTATTCTTAGAAATAATGACCTTCACAATGTCGTTCCAATTGGTGAATTTGTAAATGATGCCAATTTGTGATACAATTGTTGCAATGTTTCATAAACGATTAGAAATACTTAAATTATATTAATTGCAACTATTAAAAACTAACAGGGAGTGGTAGTTTCTTAATAAATAAGATAATTAAGAAATGTATTTGGCTCCTAATAATCATTGGTGTTTTGCCCTAATAGCCTCATTAGTAAGAAAGGTATATATATTCATAGAAGTTAGTTGAGTCCTCAGTTTTTTAACCAACATTAGCTACCAATTATTGTGTTTTAAGTTAGTTGTGTCGGTAAAAAAGGCTGATCTGCGATACAAAGCTAAATGTATTTCTTTAAATTAAAACATGGTTTTTTAATATGTCATAATGATAATTGTTTTTATATTTAAAGATAATGGATGTTGATGATGTAATTTATGTTAAATATAAGATGGATATAAAAAGAGTAAAAGACTAGAGTTTATTGCCAGATTCTTCTCTGTAGTCGGTTGGATTACGAACCGGTGGTAGAGTATTTGACAAAAAAAGATTGAGTTTACTGGAAGTAAAGAATAGTTTAGTTTGGTCATTGACTTTTGTTATGAAATCCTACTTAATACTAAATAATTTTTAAATAAATTGTTAAAATTAGAACACATTATTAATTTACTAATTATAATGATTATTATTACTAATTATTGCTGATTATATCTGACACGCGGATCATCTAAAGTATAATAAAAATTTTCTCTATGTTAATCACAAACTCCGCTTATTAAATAAATATAGCCTAAATAGTTAATAAAACTTTGTCCTAGAATTGAATAAGAAAGTTACCGAAAGTAAATCTTTGGCCGCTTTTCACAACTTTGATTTCCAGTAACGCGAACTAAGGAGAATTTTAAAAAGTCGTTACGTTATTTGTAGGGGACGATTAAGAGACTTTAACAGAAAGGTCAACTTTCCTCGACAGTATAATTGCCTTAAAATGACTTATTAAAGATTGTTGAAAGGGGTAATTTTTTAGTAATTCAATATTATCCCTTCTGAAGCATAAGACACTATTTATTGAAGCGTCTGCTTGTATTATCTAAATAAAAACATGATACGATATCGCTTACATTACAGAAACATTTATGTGATATTTATGTATTTTTAAAAACTTTTGTGCGCTCGTTTTTTTTTGTTAATCACCAAAGCGACTAGACTATGAATAAGACTTATTTTCAGTAAAATACATCTGATCTAATAATTTAATGGGATCTTTATAATCTTTAAAATATAAGTTCTTCTTGAAGTATTGAGCATTAAAAATCACTTCAAAGTATTTCAGTTAGTACTTCTAATAGCTGGTTCTAATACATATACCAAAAAAGTTGATACATCTACGTAACATTTCAAACTCTTACACGAAACACGCTTTAAAACTTAGAAAATTAGCATTCTTGTTCATTTTCGCCAATTGTCGAGGTAATGAGGCTTTAAAATTAAAATCAAAATATTCCCTACTCAGGTAGGCTCAAAAAGCACTTTTGGACTGTCAGTAGTCTGTCGGTTGTCGGTAACAAATCTGCCACCGGTTCAGAAAGTTGAAACCGCTGAGAAGAAACCAGCAAAAAACTGAACGGTTACTCTTTTAGAGATAGTTGTGTATATTACCATGAGTAATATTTAGCATACATATATAGATAACAGTGTTTGAACTCGATTCCAATTGAACACAGAATGTTCAATTGGAATCAAGTCCAAACACTGTTATCACTCAATTAATCTTCAACATTATAATGTGCCTTATATAAAAGTATGCTTTTGACATATTTCTTAAAACTATGTGGAGGCAAATCTAAAACTGATTGCGGTATCTTATCAAAAATACGTATGCTCAACACAACAAATGATTTCTGAACCCTTTTTCACTCTAAAGTATGGGATTACGAGTTTGTTTTTATATCTAGTGTAAAAAGTGTGTTTAAATATCTTATAAGACAAGAACCTCCCAAAGGGGAACGAGAAATTTCAAGAGTAAATCAAATATCATACTGAGCTACTATAACGAGTGTCGGACGACTTTGATTAGTATTTAATGAAATATTTATTAACAAAATATCCGAAAAAGTCTTGTAAGCTTATTACCAGAATCATAAAATTTTATGCTCCATGATTTAATAGACGCAGTCTCTTATTTAAATAAATTACAACATGTTCCATGTGTAAAATATTATATAAGGTAAACATGTACTATTTACTCTACATATAATAATATTTAAGTAATTGTTTAAATTTTATCACTGTGCGTTTCTATAAAGAAAAACGAAGCGAGCCATTCACTAGTAGTCAATCGATGATTATTTCTCTGACACTGTTAAATATATAAAGTAAAGTTAAGCAGCAGTTTTTTTCTCATGGAAATGTTTTCTGCACGCTGGATGAAGTATAAACTTCCATTCGGGAATGTGGGATTCGTTAGCTGTACAAGGATACCTACTAA
This sequence comes from Elymnias hypermnestra, assembly GCA_015832385.1. Classification (NCBI taxonomy): domain Eukaryota; kingdom Metazoa; phylum Arthropoda; class Insecta; order Lepidoptera; family Nymphalidae; genus Elymnias; species Elymnias hypermnestra. The sequence continues at coordinate 2,185,710 of JACTOM010000117.1, read as the reverse complement.
AACCCAGCGGAACCATCTTTATCCTCTTCAGGTGTTCGGGTCCAGACGTCCGCTGCCGCATTCAGCTCTGGCTCCCCCGATGGAGTAAACCATGGGTAGGCAACCGGTTCTTATAAAATTACACAATTATTATGAAGATATAAGTGTGGACCACAAATCTTAAGAAGATCTTGGTAAAGGTAAGTAGCAGCCTATTAACGTCCGACTGCTGGGCACAGGTGGAGCCTCCACACTCATATGAGAAAGGGTTTTTAGGGCATAAACCCACCACGCAGCTCCAGTGCGAATTGACAGGCATAGTACACAAGTGCACTCTCATATTCCGATGTGACGGGAATGCGACACGGCCGGAGAGAGATCAGGCGCAGTAACGACGGTCTAACATGCTCTCCGAGGCACGGAGGTGGATTACAGCGCCAATTTGCCAACATCAGGAAAAATTTGATAGAAAATGTCTCATGTCTGTAGTCGAATATGCTAACCATTAGACTATTGAAGCAGTTAAATATATACCTAACTATAATATTTTATATTACTTTAGAGATTAGTTAATAATACTTATCTTTATTAAGTAATCTCAAAAGCACGTAGTTCTGTTAACGAATACTGGTCTCAGCGGAGTCATGGCGGATCAAATTATAGCTATTTGTTCACTCGTAATAGCGTATCGTTTTAACCTACGACAGGGAATGCCTTCGTTATACAGTTCCCATTTAGTATACACTGTAATAGAGGGTGATATTTAACCAAACTCACTTATATGTAAATTTATATTTCATTAGAAGAGAGGTTGTGATAGCAAACGAAAGACTCTACGCAGAATTTCGATTGATTTTGTTGAATAGGAAGTCGTGATGTCTTAGTGATAAATATATAGATTGTTATTACGATTTTGGTAGATTCAATATTAGCTATATGCCTAATTTATACATATTAAATACAAAAATATTTATGCGCTATAGGATCATTAGACGATAGAACCATTGGATGGTAATAAGACGAAAATGGATTTAGATTACTAAATCACTCATCACAAGATCTTCAAAACTTTAAACTACATTACTTATTGTCGCACAAAAGGCGGTCTTATCGCTTTGAAACGATTTCTTCCAGACAACAGAAAGGAAGGAGACGAAGTCAAAAGTAGGAAATAAGTAAGAGTGATGCTTACAAAAATATATTCACGATTGTCTTAAAATTTTGCAATTTGTCTCCGATCGCAATGTAGACGTTCACTAAGTGCGAAATTACCCTTATTCCCATAGTATGAACTTAAACATTGTTCATTATTCTTATCAGTAAAGGAAAGCACAGTGAGGAAACCTGATTACTCTTGGAGCAATTTTGTGGTAGATGTGGTGGTGGCAACGTGGTGAATGTACCAAAAAGCTTCCCTTATGGATCTGGATGTCTGTGATGTGATGTGTGGTGTGTGTGAGATGTGTGTGTGTGGTCTCAACAGCGGATAAGCCATTTTAAAGTAAAATAACAATCTTCTAGTAACAATGTTTTTCCCAATAAGAGATTGTCTATCATTGAATATTGTGTAAATTTTAAACTAATATAAAAGTATTAATAAAAAAGTCCTGTCTCTACGTGAAATGTAGCAAGTTACACATATAAAATTTACCAAATTTTAATGTAGATTGTTTAGTTTAAATACTTTAAGACATATTAAAATAACATGTCACACTATATTTCACGAAATCGCTTCTTAAGTAACTCTTATTTTCCTGTTTTATTTTTACTAATAAAGGCTTTGCATTAATTCTGTTTTTTCGCTGGGAAATGCTTTATGCATGTCAGATGAAGTATTATCCTCCATCGGAGATTGTGGGACTCGCTAGCTGTTCCAGGATACCCACTAAAGCCTAGTGGGACCCTGGTGATCCAGGTGGCTGGGTCCAGATGTCCGTTGACTCACTCAGCCCTGGCGCCACCGGATGAATCCGACCTAAGGGTTTAGTTCAGGGAAAGCAGACAAGTAAAATTGTGCCTACTCACAGCCTTCAATGCCCTCTGGAAAGCCATTCTAGTAACACTTCAGTTAACCCGCTTTTTTATATATTTTTAATTTGTATTAAACAAATATCCAAATTTTTTAGACAATTAAGTTTGAAGTGTTCTTATACAATTAAAAATAAAAAAGACTTTTATGATTCTAGAGTAAAAAGTTCCACAGTTAATAGTACTTTCACCGAAGGCTCACTTAGAATCTTAAGTATTTCAAAGTTTACAGGTCACGTGCAATGGACTCCTGGAATGACCTATTTAATTTAATAATGTGCTCAGGTTCAATTGTCCAGTTATATACAGTATAATATATCTACAATATTATAGCGAAAATCTACGTTTCAAACTCGTAGTTTTATGTTTCACGCGATTGAATCTTGAGGAGGCACTTCTAATTATTGTTACGATAAAACGAGAGACCACTCTTTGTACTCTGCCTTTTCGGTATAAGTTGTACCTATTATATATTTATGTTTAATTTTTTTAGTATTTTGATGAACAAAAAGTTGTATTACATGTTAATAAAAATCTTGTGAGTACTTAAGACCACGCGACACATGTGTAAACTTCATCATGATTATTTATATGAAATTCAACCATTTTTTTGTGGTATGTTCATAAAATATTATTTAATTGTAATTCTTTTTACATAATATCATTAAATTTATAATAAATAATTCATTAAAACATCTTTCTATCCCTAAGTTGACGAGAACTGAATTTACTGGAACGAGCTCTTTAGCTCTGTCTCCTTCACAAGGCATAAAGTAAAATCAAATCAAATCAAAAATATCTTTATTCAAGTAGGCCTATTACAGCACTTTTGAATCGTCAAATTGTATTTTTTTCCACACTCTGATTCTAATATATGTCTGATGATGGTACTGAAGAACGGCTTAAATTCTAAAGTTACGTGGGTTCCTTCGCGCCCTGATCCGAGAAGAACCCACAACAAACACATTTTTTGTTACCATCATCATTACAATATCATATTAGTTTAGAGTAGTAGCCCATTAACGTCCCACAGCTGGGCACAGGCCTCCTCACTCCGAGGAGCGAGGGTTTTTAGAGCATAGACCCACCACGCTGCTCCACTGCGGATTGGCAGGCATAGTACACAAGTGCACTCTCTATTCCTTCACTCTCATAGTCCGATGTGACGG